>CM031384.1:8392532-8786766 GCA_018350135.1 Citrus trifoliata | reverse complement strand
CATAACGTTCATATTCCTACAATATTACTTCTGATGATGAAACTAATTCTGTGTATTGATAGAAAAGGAATGCCAACTCAAAAAATGAGGCTATTAGCAATTTCGATATACAATTTATATTTGTAATTGGGATCCCCCATCTTATTTGCATGTAAGATAGGAATTGCCTTGCAATTGTGGACGGGAAGGTACTATTTATAATGCAAGAATATTGTGACAACCATTCGCTATCTACTTTGAGTTTTCCAAGAACTCTTGATATAATATATTTTAATAATAATAATAATATAATATTTATATTTATTATTATCATTATTATTATTCTTCTTCTCTTAAAATACATTTTAACTATAAAAAAAATAAAGAGAGAGAAAGTGTGTTGAAAAGAAAGAGAGAGAATGAGTTGGGTAGAGAAAAGAAGTAAAATTCTCTCATCTTTCTCTCTCTTAACATTACTCACTAACTAAATGTGTTTTAATATTATAAAATATTATTTTATAGCACGATATCCTTATGAGATAGCGTTCATGGGACCACATGAGGGGGAGATATATCACGTGCCATATTTTTTGTCAAAATAGCTAATCATTTGTCAATAAGAGTATTCAACTATGCACATTCTTCACTCAAAAATGTCATCAAACGTACTTTTAGAGTATGGAAACAAAGATGGAGAATTTTAAGAGGTATGCCAATATATATGAATCGGTCAATAAGTATGTGAAGATAATCGTTGCAATCATAGCATAGCGTAAGTTATAATTAGAGGCAGTTTGCTTCGCATGACTATCATTTTGGAAAAATTGAGAATGACTTCAGATTTTGTTTTAGATGGGGAGATAAACACGGAGGTAGATATTCAAGAAGAATATTGTGTAGTAATGTTTCTAAAGGACAAGAGACAATATTATTACAAGTTTAATGCAAAGATAATATAAATATATATGGTGAGCACCTGGACATAGAACTCTATGATTCACAATGAATAGTATTTCAACTATGCATCAATCAAATAATATCAAATGATATTGTCGCTCACCATAAGTTATTATCGTCCACTAAACTTTTTAATTGCTATAAAAATGTAGTTAATTAATTAATTAATTAGTATAATGACTTATTAAGTATACAATAAATAAAGTAGAATATATTGTAAAAATAAACAGTATATGAAAAATAAAATTCAAATAATAAAAAATGTAAACAACATTATTTTTTTTTTCTCATTGTACATTAACACTATATTTTTAAATTCATTATTAATCAAGCATAATAAATTATTTAAAAAGTGATTGTCAAATAATCATAATTTATTAAACACCCTATTATTCAAATAGTCATTATTCACCAAACACCCTATTGAGTTATTTGTAAAGTTGATTGCTTGAGAATCAAGGTAGAAATTAATTACTTAGAAGGTTAATGCAATCTCAAACACTTTAAATTAGTTTTTCCAGACAACTTTTCCATAAAGAAGACAATTGTTCATGTTTATATTTTGCTTCCTTATACGTATATTCAAAAGTTCTTTAAATGAGCTTTTATTTCTTATTTGAAGAGTTGTATTAGTAATAAGGGTTTTAAAAAAATCTTCAAATAAGATTTTTCTTCTCTTTTTAACAAGTCCAAAAGACTCTTCAAATATTAATATTTTATTTTTTATTTCATTATAATTGAAGAAAGAGAAGCACTATGATTATGTCGTTAAAAAATATGAAGAGTAATTAAATTTGACGAGAAGAGAATTTGATTAAAAAAATATAAACTTTTTTTTTTGAAAAAAAAACTTATTTTTTCGCTTATCATGTAAGTAAATAAATATTTAAAAGAATAAAATTAAATTAATTTTTGAAAAATATTTTAAATGAACAAATAGCTAGGTGCCATATTTTGTAACTGCATTTTATAGCAAAGAATAATTTTTATGTGTATAAAGAAGAAACAAACATTTGTTATTTAATTTATCAAAAATAATAATTTTTTTTTTTGCCTATTTGAAGAAAATGTAGAGTGTTTAATTGCCAACTATTTGATATTTGGAAAGATGGACAAACTAAAATTTAGTTTTTAAATTAAGGTGTCGGGTAACATCCACTTAACTTAAAAAAATGACTTAATTTTTTATGATTCTAATGATAAAGATTTAAAGTTAAAAAGTAATATTTTATATCTCTACCTATCTACTATTGGATTGCATAAATCTAATGGATGAAAAGTTAAATTTTAAGGCAACCAACCACCCTGATATAAATGTATCTTTCAAACTGAACTAAAAATTATCTACTGGTCCTTGTGACGAAAACCATATGCATAATCTCTAAAGAAAAGAACATAGTGGATTACTTTCTTCCCCATTCATTTACACAGAGACAACTTTTGTCCCAGCTAACCACTCAAATTCAATTGTGAGAACGACAAGCACTTGCCATTTGATAAAATTCTAGTTTCAGAGTTCCAGTTTCAAAATAATTGGCTCATAATTCTAACAAGAAATTTGGTGTTTATGACCAAAACTTCCACTAACAGAGCCTTATTCTTAGATCTTTGGCACTACTTTCAACTATTTGATGGAGCAGTCTTGTTACAAGGCCATGGAGCGCCTGCCATTATGGCTTCAATATCTGATATTTCCCGAGGTACACTTGTCATGTTCTTGCTTCCATTGGCAGTGACAAGCTAAATACATTGAAAAAGAAAAAGTATAAACCATCAAATAATCACAAGATATCGTAAAAAATGTCTCAAGTCAGAATAATAAATATGCAAGTATGATGCAAAAGCAAGAAATTTTCTTCCAATTAGGGGCAAATGTGAGCAGTGTATAGAGGAGTACCACATCACTTTCAATGCGAACACCACCAAAATCTTTGAATCTGCCAATTACTTCACGATTAAAAAACTTGGAAGTGCTTTCATTTTCCATGGCCGGGACCAACAGAGCATCAATGAAATAACATCCAGGCTCCACTGTGATCACCTATAAGATAGCATCTAAGCTTAGATGTTTCCCATGTCTTTCAAAGAACAATTCGTCTCAATAATAGAGCCAATGTGAGAAACAACAAAAGAAGACAACTAAAAAACAACGTCAAAGTACAGCAACAATGCAATATCTAGATAACCATTGCATTTAAATAGACATTCAAGATCCATCAATATCACTGTAAATGCAGCAGAATGATTTGATTTTCATGAGGCATAAGTATATGCCTATACCACATCATCTGAAAACTTAACCCAAAATGAATCCTCCGAGTAAAACATAGGAGAAAGCAATCACTTTGATCATAGGTCATTATGTAATATGTAAATCACATTATACAAGCTAGGCACATCAAGGTGGATCACATATAATGCTATGTTTTAAATTTTAAATCAATTTTTACTTTTTAATTTTAGTAAATTAACCAGCCCCACAGAAAATTTTAGTCAAGTAAATAAAAAACGACAATCATATTAAAATTCCAAGTACGATCTCTTGGGAAATAATTTGGAAAGACAAATTGCATATTTGAAAATCCGGTAGAAAACCAATTTAGAATTAAAGAAATAGAAGAAAATTAGTAGGAGATAATCTATAAGATTTAATCATAATCTTAAACAGAGCACAAGTTTGACTTAAAAAAACATTGGTTACCATTCTCTCCTGGAGTTCTCTAACTGTACGTAGAGATTTTAAGCCAGGTTCTTTTGATCTTTCTGTTCCCTGCAAATCATTTTCATTGTTCCAGTCCAAAGAAATAAGAAGACAAACAAGGAAAGGAACTAAAATCCATCAGCTGTTAACTTGATCATATAAACCTTTGGGTAGCCGCCAGGATCATGAGTGTCAATACCCAAGAAATGCCCAAGACCATGAGGCATGAAAACAGCACCCAATCGTGCAGCCATCATCTCATCCACATTCCTACAGATAGATTCAGACTATGTAGAAATTGTTTTTTTCTCTTCTAAAAAAGATGAGAACCTGAAAGTAAATGACAAGGAGTCGCAGTGAAATTGCAAATTACCCAACCGTGACACCACCCTTCTTCAGCGACTCCAGAATAATTTTCTCAGCCAATCTATGATAGTAACAACAAACAATTATCAATTTGACGATTGCAAGGCTAAGAAAAAGTTATCAGCATTTTTTAAAAAAAGTCAAAGGATATCTTCAAGTGAAGAAAACAAAGCAGAATATGCAACTTCATGCCTACTGATAATCATGAATGAAACCACATTCAGTGAGTATATATAAGTAAAACACTCATTTTCACTTTTAAACTTACTTGTGCATATCCACCCAGCACACTCCAGGTTTCATTGCATTTATGACAGCATTGTGAGCTTTGAGGACAGCCTGCAGAACATGTTAATTAAAAAACAGGAAATCCTAGCAGTGAAAAGCCTACGAGACACTGACTATGAACTTCTTTCTAATGACAGAGGATTTAATTTGAAGCCAGCTCTCCCTCAAAGCAGAAATGGGAAGGAAGAGGTGGTAATAAACACGCCCCTAAGTGCATCACTTACATTATATATAAGACTCTGATCACTTGTAAACTTCCCATTTACCTGCAAAAACAGTTTGAAATATTTAAGAACTAAGATAAAGGAACAGAAAACAACATGGGGTAATCCTTTGTAGTACAAGGACTCACCGGGAATGAGCAAGTAATGTCAGACCCGTAAAATTGGTACTCAGCTCCCATATCAAGCAATGCCATATCTCCATCTTCAAAGGTCTGCAGAAAAAGCATTAGACAGATTACAGAAACTTAACAAACTTAACTAAT
The DNA here is from genome assembly GCA_018350135.1 of Citrus trifoliata. Lineage (NCBI taxonomy): Eukaryota > Viridiplantae > Streptophyta > Magnoliopsida > Sapindales > Rutaceae > Citrus > Citrus trifoliata. Next base: position 8,781,988 of record CM031384.1, on the reverse strand, counting down.
TAACTGGATAAGTAACTGAGAATTCGGAACCAGTCTTCTAATGGATAAAACCATTCACATATTAACTATTCAGCCATAAAGTTTCCATCAAAGTACCATATGGTGTTTAAAGAAAATGAACGAAAAAGCAGAAGTCATAGTACGAATCAGATCGCAATCACATAGAGCCAATATCAGACTTCATCTCCTGATCTGATGATTCACAAATAATTAATTCAACTCTGCACCAAAAAGGATCCTAGCTTCAAGAACATTTAAGATCTTCAATCATACGACATATTACATATTAAACTGATCAAGAAATTACAGAAGTGTTCATGCATGTGTAAGAAATACTAAAATCAACAAATATGAATCTACTTGGATAGAATCATTGAGTATTTGCGTGCAGGAACCAGACCAACAGACATAAATCTTGAAGCTTTAAACAAAGAGAATGTTATGTCTTGCTGATATTCTTTTCCTATTTATGTAATAGTTTCCACCTATCCATCAATTTATCTATCTATTACAATGAAATGTTCTTTCATGCTGCGAACAAGATGGGATGTTTTAGTGATACCAATACAATTTTACCATGTTATGCAATGGAGACAACTTCCAACATAAAACGTCCATTTTTCTCAAGTGCATGGTTCTCCATGTCTAAATCCAAGATCACGCATTCAAATTCAAAACAACGTTTCCTTTCTTTCAAATTATTAACCAAAACTACATATTATCTTGCCTTTTAAACAGGATTCACCACAACAGATAATAAAAAAATAAAATGTCACTACTTTTGGCTTAAAAAAAAAATAACCAGATTGAAAATAGCATGGTAGTTATAGCTTCTTAAGGCATTGATTCAACCATTATTTAAAATTGATGAAAGGATAAAGAAGCAGAGTCAACGGTACCCTGTCATTTGGAGCTGCCACATGCCCATAATGGAGAACAGCACTAAACCATAAAACATCAATGCCGTTAGCTATTCTATATGTGGAAGCAAAACTTACATTAAAAAATAACACCAAACACCAATCAAACTGACACTATATTTTTAATGCATAAATAAGCAGCTGCAAAAATCTGAACTAAATACTGACTGCAGAACCCTTGTGAATAACTAACAAATAGCATGCTTAGCCTTTCTGGAAGATAAATATCATTTTCACATAGAAAGCTGGTGCTTGTAAGTATGAATTCCAAAATGCTCGGGATAGAATTCAATTCAGAAAGCAACCATTATTAATAAAGAGGTCTGAAGGAAACATTTTTCTTCAAATAATTAAATGACATGATTAACCTCTATTTCATCTATATTATTAAATGAAATATCCTCAATTAAATTTCTAAGTGAAGAAATTAAATCAACATCTTCCAGTTCAAGAAATAGAAAAGGGACAATCACAGAGTCAAAGGTTTCATCTCAAGAAGCTTATATGCATCTACAATAAGCCTATACGAACAAACCATGCACTCAGGAATGATGGCAGGACACAGGAGATATAGACAGATTGAGTTTGCATTGGGTTATCCAATTCAATGGCTTTGAAGTGTTCCTGCAACAATATTTCTAATCAAACATTAAGTTTAAAAACATAGTTTCGATGATTTATCCTTCATTAGACCCTTCATAATCAACCAAAGCAGCAACATAACTTGTTGGTGCCCTATTTTCTCTTACAGACTGAAACACTTTTGGAAAGAAATATTTCAAAGCACATGCAAAACATAATAAAAGAAATAAACCAAATGACCAAATATTATTGAATATTTCAGAAATCAAAGAACAAAATATTAGCTATTTGAAGTTACATATTTTCCTGTGACTTAGATGTATCCTCAATACACATGCATCGAAGTTTCATTAACATGCAGCTAATAGGCATCACTATCCTAGAATGATAAAAGTTGCAGTTTAAGAAATCTCTCACCTGTTCTCACCAGTGGCACAAATACATGTATACGAACAATGCCTACAGCCACCGTACATGTAAGTGTGGTGAAGAAACATGCTCTCCATCTGATACTCTTTCATGCCTACTCTAGTTTTTTTCATAACCTAGTTGGAATGCCAAATAGCAACACACATTATATTAAAACATAATTTTTGAAATCAGGACAAGACAAGAATGGTTTTGCTCAATAGATTTCCAAATATTAGAAGGATTTTCTTCCCCCTGTGTCCTATTTGTTTCCTTGCAAAGAGTTTATGAAGCCACTTACCCAATCCAGATGTCGTGACAGTATAATAAGTGATTAATTGTTCTATGGATACACAACTGATTTGCAGAAACTATTAGCTAGGTCTATAGTTAAACAAATAGAATACCTTCTCAAGGAGGGGCAGGTAAAACAACTAAGAAGAAATTAGTGAACCCTTTTAAAAAAATATTAAAAGATTATGGTTCCATGGTTCTATGGCCAATGAACTATCAAAGACACTGCTCTTTAAATTCATCTAAATAAAATACATTGGTATTCATTGATACGACATAATCACCACCAAATAGTTACCTCAACATGAGCCTCAGAGCTTATATCATTTGCAAACTGGATAAGAGCAAGCTCGTGGTCTGACTTCAAAACTCGGCACTCAGACAAAATAGGATGCAATGTTTTCAGGTCAGTCTCAAACTTTTCCATCCCCTAAATCAAGAAATAAACCAATTAAATTAAAATCAAAACATATACTTTGACATAATTTTGGAATTTTGATATCTATGCAACAATGTTGACTTCAAGATATAAATGATGCAATGCAGTAATGCCAACAATAAGGAAACTTAAGAACTTAATCATCAATCTTTTTGTAAGGCATAAATGAAAAACACAGGAAGATAATAAAAGAATGAGACTAAAACCTCAAACTGAGCCGGTTTTGAAAAATTATTACTATCAGTGTTCAGTCCGTGCAAGAGAAACAGTAAAGGTTTTCCAGGCCCTTTGTAATGGCCTTGTAAAACTCCTACAATCTCATCAGTATAGTAGACCATGTTAACCATGTATTTTTCCTGCAAGAGAGGGAAGTAAAATTGCAAATAAAAATATAAACAATGAATATTCATCACAATTCGACCAAGCAAATCAACCATCACTGACATTGTAGTCACCTGAAAGTAGGATAATGGCTTTATTTTCCCCAACCAAACTGCATAATCAGGAGGTAGTCTAGGAGCAAATAGAATAGATTTTCCAGTCGCAATATCCTTTGAGAAAGAATAACCAAAAATAAATAAATAAATAGATAAATTCAATGATCAATAAATCACATAAGCTTCCACACCAATAGATATAAACATATTTAGCAGCAATAACAAAAAGCAGAATGAGCTCACAATAGCTCCATAGAAGCCAGGCTCTATAACTCCAAACAGGTAAGCAAAATAACTCTCCTGCCTAATAATCCAATCAACAATCATCAATAATCACAAGCTACAAGCACTGAAATCTAAATATGAAAAATATTAAGGATGTTATCAAGTGGTCCCTGATCACGCACCTGAAGAGTTCGAGGTGATCGGTGCAGTAACGTGTCTGCTCCTCGCCTCCCTGTAAAAGGATTGATCGAAAAAATCGACCAGTGATCATATAAATATAAGAACATGATTAATTTATAGTTATTGCATATCATTATGAAGAAGATTGATTGATTACCTGTAGAAGGACGAAGCCGTGTAAAGGACGAGATGTTTCTGTGAGGTGTTGGCGGAGTGAATTAAGGACCTTTTCGCGGTTGATGAAGTAGAGCTCCTTGGGAACTTTAGGAGGTGAGAGTGACGATGACGAAGCCATTGAAATGGCTTCTTTCGTTTCGACTGGTGTTCGTTCACTTTTGCAAACTGCGTTCTATTAGTAACTGATAAATAAACGACGGACTTGACGGGCTCTATTTTAAAATGACGACGTTCTGATTCGGCATCTTGGGTTCTGTTGGGCTTTGGATCTGGGCTTTGCAGAATGACTCGGCCTAAAAAGTAGATGCTCCACTAGTGAATTTGACTGGCTATTTTTAGAAACTTCACTTGAGATTTGATATAATTTTACTTAGATAACGAGATTAATTATATTTTTACTTACTTCCCCTATCGTTAGTATACATATTGGTTGACCGTTAGTTGACTTACGAAATGACTAAAATATCCAAACTAATTTGGGGAGACAGAACATGTCTCGCGAGCAACAAATGTTTGTTTCTCTAAATTACAGAATGCTTATTTTTGTAATTTCAAGCGACGAATGCTATCTCTCGGAAAACAAGTGTTTATCTCCCTAAATTACAGAATGCTTGTAGTGCTAGAGGGTGAAATCAAAAACCACTAAAACATAATTTAGTTCTATCAGCAATAAACTATACTAGTCTCCACCAAACAAACCACCAATTTTTACTTGCTTAAAGAAATAATTAAATTCAAAACCATCAAGTTGTATGTCACCAAACCAGCAACACAAATAAAAATAACAAACATTTTAATTTATGGCGAGAGGAAAAAAATTAGTATGAGTTAATTGAATTGGAAAATAACACTAAGTAGAATGACACCATCATTTAAATAACAGTCACATGTACATTTCTGCAGCTTACAGTTGGTAACAATCACAATTTAACTGAATTTCATCAGCCTATGCATCCAATAGTCACCCATATACATAAAAAGAACAAAAATAACAACTACACTAACATTGTGGCATGGTAGCTAAGTTATACTTTATACATGACATTATCTATTTCTGCTGCAAGTTCCAGTGGAACAACAAACAGTTCAATTGGCTTTTCGTCCCTATCATATGTCAATAAGCACACATTAATAAGTGAAAGGCCACCCAAAAATATAGAAACTGTGTTTGTGCGACGATGGGTTGTTGCATGGGAGAGAAGCCTTATCGCCCAAAAACGCAGGAACTGTGTTCGTGCGACAGGCACACATAAACACTGCAAATTTATAGACAGATCAATTTTAGCAAACTTTGGTGAGAAAAATAAAAATTATAGCTAAGACTACTTCTATTTTACACACTCATTTGCATAAGAATAACAAATTCTTGGCTTTATATGTCTTATTACACTATGTATGGTGTAAATCACAAACATAAAATAACCAATAATTAATTTTTTTCAACTCATGGCCACATATAGCTGAACCCATTCTCCTTTTAATCAATTTTTCCACCACCAACTCATGAATAAGACAAATTAAACACAACCAACAATAACCACTTATAAAATCTCAAAAAATAAAAAAATCAAAGGTATTTTAAAATTTTAGACTTTGATAAAGTAATTAACCTCTTACAAACTCTAATACCAGTGGCATATCCTGGCCGCCGTCGATCATCACCGGTCGATGGCCTTCTCCGACCCATGTTTTTCTTCTTCATGGGTTATATATGCTCTTGGTGTTTATTTCTTTTTGTTCCAACAAATGAGAGCGGGGGAGTGAAGTGAAAATTGTGAGAGAAAGAAATTGTGAAGATCGACAATTGTGAATGAAAATTTAGTGGAGTGGAGTAGAGTGAAAATGGTGTTTATCTTCATTGCTTTTTTGTGGTAGGGAAAAAGAAATGCACTTTTTTTACACAATGGACATTGTGTGTAATCGGATAATACAATTATCCAATAGATTTTAAACTATTTTTTATTGTTATTTGATTTTTTTAGAATTTCAGCTTGTCTTTTACATTTTTTTTCCACAAATACTAACGTTATACATGTATGTATACTAATGGCTGGGGAGATAAGTGAGAATACAATCAATCTCGCCATCTAAGTGAAATTATATCAAACCTTAGGAGAGGTTTCTAAAAATAGCCCTGAATTTGACTAATGAAAAGAATCCAATTTCGGTAAGAGTCTTGTCACAATTAAGAGAGAGATTGTTGCTGCATTATAGGTTTTTTTATATTAGAGTTGGACTATTGGCTTGGCACCCCTTCATTAATCTCATAAAATTTCTTTTATATTATAATTATATTTAAGGATAAATATAAATAAAATTAATCTATTTATATTTTCTTTTTCTTTTCAATTTTATTTTCCTCGACAATATAAATTTTTTATTATCATTAAAATAATCTAAATTTAAGAAGTAATCCTCTAAGCTAAAACAAAATTCTTGTAATTAAACATAACAATTTAATTAAGATACAATACAGTGAAAAAATAAATTAAATAAAGTTTTATCCCACTACAAATAATTTTTTAAGGATTCTCAAACTAATTGTTGAATCCAAAATTTACAGGTAGGATAGAGTTGTATTAGACACATAAGATATTCATTATTTTCTAAGTATAATGTTCTTCTTGCTTTTTTATTTTAGATTTTTTTCATTAGAAATTAAATAATAAAGAAAGTTTGAAGAGAGGAATACAAATATTAAGAATGAAAAAGTAAGAAATTTTATTAGAAATTGAAAAATTCATAAATGAAAAGAGTGTTTATTTAGGAAAAAAAGATATTTTTGGCATTAAATGGGATATAATTGAAACAGGGGTTTCAATAGGATCTTGGAGGGGTGCTAATAGTCTGACTCTTTATTTTAATATACTCTATTTGTCCCTTCCAAATCTATATCCTATTACATACATATGTCTCATGAAGGTGAAAAAAGTAAAAAATACCTTTAAAAAGGCCATGAATCTACACCATTTCTTCCTTTTACAGTTTCCTCTTCTCATCATTTCTTCCTCTCATAGTTTCCTTCTCTCACCATTTCATGTCTTACGTCTAATACAAAGGTTTTTGATAAAAACAAGCTCTTCAAAAGGTGCATTGTCAAGTGGTGGATGAGGAATGTTTGAAATGCAACCATTTTGTATGCTAAAGATTTAATTTGATTTCATTACAAATATATTTGCTAATGATTTATGAGTTTTAATAGTACATTATTCATTTTTGTTCTTACACACACACACACACACTATTGCATAAAATGTAGGGATTTAAGACCCCCAATTTAAGTTATGAGCGAATTGAAAAATTAGTCCACGAAGAAGTCGAGTATAAAGGCGAGCAAGTCGAATAAGAATTGAAGTAAGGGAGACGAGTAAGTCGAGGATCTAGTCGAGTATCTAATTGAGTAGGAAGTTGAGTAAGTATATTGAACAAGTCAAATATTAAGTCCAGTAAGAGTCGAGTAACTTTTAAAATAAGTCGAGTAAATTTTTTGAATAAGCTGAGTAAGAGTTATGTAACTTTTTTTAAAGAAGTTGAGTATGAAGTCGGGTAAGTCGAGTATTTAATCGAGTACAAAGTAAAATACGAGAGTTGAGTAAGTCAAGTATTAGTAGAGTAGGAAGTCGAGTAAATCTATTAAATAAGTTGAGTAAGAGTAATCTTTTAAAACAAGTCTAGTAAGTTTTTTGAGTAAGTCGAGTAAGAGTTGAGTAATTTTTTAAATAAGTCCAGTGAAACTCGAGTAAGTTTTTTGAACAAGTTGAACAAGAGTCAAGTAATTTTTTAAAACAGTCGAGTAAGAACCGAGTAATAAGGTCGAGTAAGTCATTTGAATAAGTTGAGTAAGTTAATAAGTTGAGTAAATCTTGTAGTGTAATTTTATTCAACAATTTCAATAATTTTTTTGCTAAAACCTTTTAATGATGGTAGTGTTTTCACTCATCAATGGCAACCGTACATGTTCCAATCCTGTTTCATGGTCAATGGACTCAGGAGAATGGTGAATATAAATTTACTGGTACTCAGATACGGGGTATAAAGTGCCACATTCAGCTACATTTGAGCAATTTGTCAAAAGAGCTGCACAAGTCATTTCTATTGACCTTTCTGAATTTGTTATTAACATAAAGTTTAAGTTCAAAACATCGTCAGAGTCTTTGCCACTAATGGAATTTTTGAATGATTCTGATGTAAATTTTTTTTTCTTAAAGAAGCTAGTAACGATTTCAGAAATCCTCTTTGCATCACTTATGAACATAAAATAAATATTGTCGAGCCTAATGACCATTTAAAGAGAATAGTCCACTCGCAACAAACTTTTTGTGGGAGGATAGTCATTATTATCCAATCATTGGTTTATCAACCTTTCAACATGAAGTTGAAAAAGCTAATATAGAATATGATGGTTTTATTCCCGACCATTTTGGCAATGGAAATGAATTGGAACAAGAACTTATGCCCAATGCTCAAGCTGATGTGGAACATGAACTAACCGAGGTCCATTTTCTTATGGAGCACACAACACTACTAATATTAAAGCATCAACAGATGGTCCACTGGTGTTGATTGTAACTCAGCCACGCTTTGGTAGCAACTATTTGTTAAGACTTAGGTGTCGTTTTTTATTTTATTTGAAATATGAATAGACAAGAATTAGTTTGGATTTTAAATAGAGCTGAATGTTTGAATCTAAATTATATATATATTTTTTTAATTGTTAAAAATAAATACTAAGTTGTTTGTCTTTTTAACTTAAAAAATCTGAAAACTAATATCTTTACATTGATGCCCTTATAAATTATAAATGTTAAAAAAAAATAAACATCTCAAAAAATATAAATAAGATAATATATTATCATAGGATAATTTATATTCAATTGAATACAACTCTTTAATAATCTATATTATATATGTTAATTAATTTTATTATAGTTTATGATGTTTTTATATGAAAAATATTCATAAAAAATTATGAAGATAAATAATGCTAATTTAAAGAAAATAAAAAGATAAAAATAATAATACTCTTCCACTATATATTATCACAAGTTATATAGAGATGAGTAATAATGCTAATTATTAAATTTTATTTGGGCAAAGATAAAAATTAACTAATTAGATAGGGATTTTTTTGGAGAATGTCTTTTATTAATATCATTTAGACTTTTTAAATTAAGCAAAAGTTAAAAAAATTAGCTTAATAACTTAATGACTTAATGGTAAAAAATTTTCATTAAGTTGAAAAAACAGATAAACTTAATAACTTAACGGATTGAAATTAAGTCAATAAGTTATTAAGTCACAAAAAACAAACGACCCCTTAGTTTGCTTGCTAGTAGTAATTCAGTATGCATGAATGATTCATTATTTAATGTTGGCAATTTAGTATCGAACAAAGTTGGTGATGACAACGATGGACTTGTGAAAAGACAACAATTTTCTTCTAAAGCGGTCTTGCAAGGCATGCTCAACACATTTGTTGTAACAAAAAAAATTTGAATATAAAACCTTCAAGTTTGGTAAGGATATACTTGTTGTCACTTGTGTGGACAAAAATTGTAAATGACGTTTTCGTGCTGTTAAGGTCAATGATTGATATATGTTCAAAATCAGAAAGTATTACCATCTACATTCTTGTTCCGATGATGTCTCTAAGAAAGATCTTCGACAGCCTTCTAAGAAGCTAATTGTTCAAAATATTTAGTTTAAGTATGATAGTTCGTTTTTGTCATACAAGGCCACATAAATTAGGCAAGATTTTCAATAACAAAATGGTTACGATATAAGTTATCACAAAGCATGGAGAGTAAGGGAACTTGCAATGCAAATTGCTCAAGGATCACCCGACGAGTCTTGTAAATTGCTTCCTCAATATATGGCAATGGTTAAGAAGAAGCATCTAGGAACCCAAACTTTCCTTGAGGTTGATGACTAAAATCACTTAAGTACTTTTTCATGGCAATAGAAAGTTCTTTAAGGGGATTTTCTTCTTACATTAGGCCAATTATTGCCTCAAAAGAAAATATAAAGGAATCATATTCATTGCCACTTGTAAGGATGGTAACAATCAGATTTATCCATTAGCTTTCGGTGTTGGTGATAATGAGAATGATGCATTTTGGCTATGGTCTTTCACAAAATCGAGGGAATCAATTAGGAAAGTTGAAAATTTGGTTTTCATTTCTGATTGACATCTAAATATTTAGAAATGTATAGCTACTGTATTTCCGAATGCCACCTTTGGGGTTTGTACGTACCATTTAAAGCAAAACCTTTGGGCTCACTTTAAGGACGTTGATGTTGGTAGTATATTTAAAATGGCTTCAAAAGTATATGCACTAGCATACTTCATATATTATATAAATGAGATATATAAGGTTAGTGAGGCAGTTGGAAAGTATCTCGAGGAAGTGGGGATTGACAAGTGGACATGTTCACACTTTGATGAGAGACGTTACAATATTATGAATACTAACATTATTGAATGTATGAATGAGATTATAAAATTTGACTGATTATTACCTATATATAGACTAATAGATGTGATAATTGACAAACTACAAGAGTGGTTTTGTAACTGTCGTCAAGAGGCCATGGCTACATATAGTCGACTGAAAAAATGAACAAATAAGGTAGTGAGAGGTAGAAAAATTACTTCTCAGATATTTCGAGCGATCAACTTAAATCTATATGAGTTTATTGCCAAAGTCGATGATCTTGATGGATATGTGAACATGTTAGAAAAAAACATGCACTTGTCGAGAATTCCAACTTAAACAATTATCATGTGAACATGCTATGGCGGTGTACAGGAATTGAGATTTTTTAATCTATGATTATTGCTCACATTACTATATTTGCATGGATGTCAGCATATTTTAAGACCATTTACCTTGTCTGTCCTCAAGAGAGGTGAGATGTTTCTGGTGATGTATGTGCATGTGAAATATATCCTCCTCTAGAAAAGCGGTCAATTGGGCAATCAAAGAATAATAGAATACCATCGAAGGATAAGGAAAAGTTTCCTTCTAAATGCAGTCGGTGTGGTGGTCGTAGACACAATCGACTAAAATGCATGATGCTAATGTTGTTACATGAAGAGTGACGCCTTGTTTCAAATTTGTATGCAATGCAGATGACTCAATTCTTTGTATTCATTTACATTTTTCCATTGATTTATGCTTTATTTATTTCCTTAATGTTGTTTAAACTGTTAGCCTATATGCCTAAAAAATGTTATTTTGATGATAACAAACCACATGTTTTGGATAAATAAGAAATTACACATTATGTTTTTGAAACAAGAAAATGATTATATGAAATTGATTGTTTTCAAGTTTATGGTTTAAATTGAAAAATTTTGAGAACTTTGAAATCAACAAGTATTGTTTTAAATTCTAAAATGGATATATTTGCAAAGTTTAATAAAGATTTGGGCCATAGTATAATTTTATAAAGTTTTAGGGCAAAATTATAATTTTAGAAAATATATTTTTCACTGTAGCAAGCGGCTAATCGGATTCACCAAAGTGGCAAATTGGTTATCAACCAGAAGCTCTATGGAGTAAAAGCGACTAGCCGAAAAATGAAAAGCGACAAATTAGATGTGCAAAAATTTAAATCTTTGAATATAACGGTAACATCAAATGGCAAATTGGTTAACATAAAACAGCATGCTGGTTGTCACCAAAAAACCAATAACAGATAGTTTTCTGCTCCAACTATAAAATGACTTTAGTTAAATTCAAAAGAAGAGTGACAACCATTGTTATCATTGAGCATTCCTTTGCAATTTAAGCATAAAATTTGTGTATTCATTCATTCACACATTGGGTTTTCATTGGTAATCAAACATATTGTGTGAGAAAAATTTATTTGTAATTATTTTTGTAAAATCAAGTTGAGAGGTTGTAAGAGATTGATAATAATCTCTTGTTGTAAAGGCCTATTGACACCTTAGAAGTCAATTGTAAGAGTTGTTGAAACCTTAAAGGCTTGCTTAGTGAAATCCTCAAGCCCGGTGAGTTTGGAGACGTGGACGTAGGCACTGTTGGCCGAACCACGTAAAAAATCGAGTATTTGCTCTCTCTTACCCTATCTCTTTATTTTTCCTTGTACATTAATTTGTTTATTTCGAATTTGATTGTTCGGTTTAAATTGCATTAAGTTTTTAGTTGCTTAAATTTTTAGAATTCTAATTCACCCCCTCTTGGGTTGCCTAGTTAGTATTTCATAAATATATACTAAATTTGACATTATGTGTCCAAATACGGTTTGGTTGAGGATTGTAGATGGTTGTTGTCTATAAAGGGTGGCATCGTGGAGTTTTTAGGTCATGGCTTGAGTGCTTATAGCTACTAAAGAACTATCCCGAGTCATCGTATAAAGATTTTTGTACTAAAATTGTATAAGGATGAATTTGCTAGTTATTGTGAGATAAAATTGTATTTAATGTTTGTTGGATAATTTATGGTTGTTGCAAGTACTATATAATGGTTATTACATATCTTGATAAATGATTACATATTAATATAATTGAGGTCGAATATACTCGACTTTTTACCCAAATTAATTAAAGAAGAATTTTTCATTTCAATTTAGGTCAAATATTCTTAATTAGTTACCTGACGTCTATGCAACAGTCGATAATTTTTACTGAATAAATACCCAGGTAATGTTACATTGAAGTCTAGAATCTTGAACTCCTTACCTGACTTACGTAAAAAAGTTGAGAATTTTTGGTAAATGAATATTGGGTAGGGTTACATTGAAGTTGAGAATTCTTGACTATTTACTTGACTTTGATGAAAGCAGTCAAGAGTATAGTCAAGTATTCTCAGGTATTGACCTGACTTAAATGAGAGAAGAATTTTTACTGAAAAAATACTCGTGCAATTGAAAAACTACTCGTGTAAGGTTATATTGAAGTCGAGTATTTTCAACTATTTATCTGACTTCGATGAAAAAAATCGGTAATTTTTTCTGAATATTGAGCATAACTTAGTTGAAGTCAAGTATACTCGACTCCTTACCCAACTTGATCAAAGATACACTTCTCAAGGGTTTTAATGTTCACTAAACAATCACAAATATCGAAATATTTAACTAAACTAATTTGCATATCCATAATCCTAGAAGTCAGTTCGATGACCATAAGTTCAATAATCATACCGAATATTATAACCTTCTTAGGGTTTTAATTAACATTATCACAATAGCTAAACCATTGTTAATACAAAGCTAACTTATTGTTATCCAAAGCAAAATAATCAATTTCTTGTCATTATCAATTGCATTCATCTATCAACTTCTTGTCAATAAACAGCCTTGTCGATACTTGTGTAAGAATGCCGCTTGGAATGTTTTGCCATTTACAAGTGCATCCAAGTAATGCATAACAAACACCCCACAATCATTGCTATAAGTGATAGAAAGAAAGTTATAATTAGTTTGACATTGCATAACTCAAAAGATAATATAAAGAGAAACGACAATATTTCTTACTTGTTCGTTTGTTGTGGGGTGTCTAAAAGTCGTATGACCTTTTAATAATGAGTTAGACAATTATCGTCAGAACGTGAATCATACCATGATATCTTATCTAGAATCAGTGGCATCATAAGTTCAAACGACAACAACATTTTCTCAAATGCAGTGTCATTTATATAATATAACATCGAGTTATACATAAAAATTGTCTCCTGTAGAAGGTAAAATTTTTCCAGTGCCCAATGTTCTTGCTTAGGATGAAACGAAATATACACCTACAGAAAAAGCCATGAACACTACTAAATGGAAAAAAAATTATGGTCAACATATAAAACAAATATAGGTTACTTACTTTGGAAATATCTTTTCAATGAACAGCACATTTGAGTTTTTCGCCATTGGCATAATCAATGACATAGTTCGTAGCATTATCTGTCCAAACTTTTTCAAAGCTAATCACATAAACTAAACACAAATGCTCTAACTTTTGCTAACATTACATAAAACAAAAGTGTAAGTGTCTTATACATTTTATAGTTTCCTAGATGTACCATTTGATTTAGTTAGTTCATCCTCTTATGACTTCTTACAAGGGTTAGTGTAAGGTATACTAACATATTTTTTTTTATAGATAATGTTGTTCCAATGGACCATAATTATTCTTTACATCCTTTTTTTAAAGTGAGACTCAATGGAAAGTTCATCAGTAATGTTAATTACATCAAGTATTGAGGTAAAAGCATCATGTACAGGTGGTTGTATTGTGAATAAATACAACAAAATTTAGAATTCCTTAGACAATTATTTTCAACTAAATTTAAATCAATTGAATTTAATATTATGAACCTGAATATTAATTTTATCTTCGTATACATTGGAAGCTACTAAGATAAAAGCATTATGTATAGGTCGCTGTATTACAGATAAATACAACAAAATTTAGAATTCCCTATATAATTGTTAGCAACTGAATTTAATATTATAAAGCTGAACATCAATTTCATCTATGTCTACATCAAAAGCCACTAATGTAGAAGCATAATGTATAGGTCGCTGTATTATGGGTAAATACAACAAAATTTAGAATTCCCCACTGTTGTACAAATTTTATTGTATTTGCAAGTGCACTAATCTATTGTAGTAGAAACTTATGGTGACGAGTGTCGATCCAATGAGGAGGTAGATTTAATTATACATAGAGTTAATTTTCTACACGTGTATGTGAATTGGCTAGAGATTATTTTTTAGGAATATCAAGATTTAAAATAAAAAATTCACCATAAGTCTATATTGTAGTATAGACTTATGGTGATGAATGTCGATCCCATGAGGATGTAGATTTAATTATGCACAGAGTTAATTTTCTATATGTGAATGTGAATTGGCTGGAGATGAGTTTTTTAGCAATATCAAGATTTAAAATAAAAGTGACGGAAATAAATTAAGGATGAAATTAATTCAAGTAAAATGCTCAAGTTTCTGGATTCACGCTCAGCACTTCACCATGAGTTTAATATTCCTTTTTAGTTCTAATTAATTTATAAGGGGTATTTCCACTCCCTAGAAGTCTCACTCTAATAAATATGATATCAAGCGCTCAGTGAGCTAGAGACTAATGATCTTCCACTAAGTGTGGTGTCAAGTACACATTGTGTCATACAATAATAATGTTTTTGTCGACAACTTGACAATACCATTCACTTAATTACTTAGATGCACTCTCTATTAACATTGAGTCAAGATGATTAATAAATATTAGAGGAGAGTCGCTTTCTAATAAATATATTGTAAAATTCTCATTGTGCCAGACACACTACAAGAAATTAGACTTTAAAAGACAATATTTTTTACAACACTTTGAAATTTGGTCACGAAATGGTATTTATTGTGACAAATTGTATCCAATGATTTTTCCCAACTTGTGTTATATTTTGTGACCTATAATTTTATTTTGAGACGTAATATTTGGTCTCTAATTTAATCTTTTTGGGACAAATATTATTTTAGTAGTAGAAAAAAATTTTACTTTAGTGCAAAAATTTCACTCCAAATTTGAAACATTTTGGGACAATATTTTATCATCTATGACAAAATAAATGGTTACAAATTATAATTATCGACAACGACACAATTTTGTAACCAAAAGATAGGTACAAATTTAACAAAACTATCCGTGACACATATATTGGTCTCTAAAACTATTTTAATTTCTTATAAATTTAAGACCCCATTTTCTAGTCTTAGATGAGCAATTACAGTGACAAAACTACAAGTAGTAGCTGAAAGTTTTGTTTTGAATAATATTATATTTTTGCGACCAAGTTATTTCTTTCCTGAGATGCATTATTTGGTATATAATTCAATGTTTTTGTGACAAACATTATTATTGTCAAAAAAACAAATTTCTTTTGGCACAAAAATCTCCTTGAAGAATTGAACATTTTGTGACAATATTTCATCATTCATGACAAAATAAATGGTTGTGAAATAGAATTATAGGTGATGAAACTGTTTTGTAACAAAAAAAAAAAAACATGTGTAAGTTTAGACAAATCATCAATGACACATAATATTAGTCTCTTAAAGCTATTTTGATTTCTTTTAATTTTAAGACATCATTTTTTCGTCCTTGATCAATCACTACACTGACAAAACTAAAAATAGTAGAGAAAGTTTTGTCTTGGATAACGTTGTATTTTGTGACCAAGTTATTATTTCTTGAGACGCATTGCTTAGTCTCTAATTCAATTTTTTGTAATGAACATTGTTTTAGCCGCATGAAGATTTTTTTTTCTTTTTTTGCACAAAAGTTCATGTGAAAAATTAAATGTGCTCGGAAAATATTATTGATAGTCACAAAACATAATCACAGGTGATGAAAAATTTTATATTTTGTTACTAATAATCGTATGTAGATAAAATTTTAACTCCTATGACTAGACTTTTCCTGATTGTTACTATTTAATAATGACAGAAAAGAAGTGAACACAATTACTAATACATAATGGTAGAACCATAAAGACTTTGTTAGAATTTATATATGTAACTTTGTCACATCAATTTGCATATGAATGGATTGACTGACTTTTCAAATAATTCTCTCATGCCACAATCCTTTGTATAGACAAATTTGTAAAAACTATTTGTAATTTTTATTATTTTGACAAATTGACGATTTACAAGCCTTTTAATTTGATTTTTTTTTGAAAATATTTAGCCATCAAAATTCAGATAGCTTATGAAAACTAATTTCTATTAGTACTAGTATTGTCATATGTTGAAGGCACTTGTTTTGTTTTATTAAATGTATGTAACATGCTGACTTTAGTTCATACATAATTACTTGTAATAACATGTAAATTGAAGATCAGAAAAAATAAATAAGTTACTAAATATATAAACAATTAATCGTAAAACACTTACTAATGATATTTTGTTAGCCAGTTGCCCATCACTTGTCTTTTTTTATTCTATTTCTTTACAACCTTTCGATTAAAGTTTTGGTAACCAAAGCCATTGTACTTGCCCTTACCCTCTGTGGTTGCGAGTTGGAACTGCCATAGCTTAAGTCTAGAGCAATGAGAGGGCCCTAATAGAGAGAATAGTAAGGATAACTAGCGCTCAGCCCGTCAAGTGGGTGGTCTAGCTGAGCATCAATTCCACTTCTTTGGGTTGATCTAAACCCGTGGGAGGAGTCCACCAGAGGAATCAAAACCTTTAGGTAAGGAATGAGGTTTCTCACCTCTTATTACAAACGTTTTGATCGTCATAAAAACAACTCAATCTTCTTCTTATTCCCTTATCAAATTATCAAATTCAAAGTTGTCATTCAGAATTTCCTCTCAAACCCAAAACTCATCTATGAAAATATTTTTTCTCTTCCATTTCTTGTTCTTGTTCTCAATCTTCATGAAGCCTTAGTTTTCATGGCAGGAACCATTTTTTTTTTTATGGAAGGAGAAAAGCCCATTTCAGAAAAGACTTGATTTGATTGGGGAGTTTTTAATATGTTTTCATAAAATATTAGGAGGTTGAATCGTTCTTATAATTTTCGTGTAAAACTTGATTTGATTGCTTTCCAAATGCATCTCTAACTATATTTCTTTTACTTGATCTTTTGTTTCAAGTGAAGATGAATATGCTAATGGTAGAAAGTTTATTTTTTTTTGCCGAATATCTAAGAATACACAGACCATCTCAGGATGGCGAGATTAGGTCAGTGGAAATGAAAAGGCATAAATTCAAATGTTTTATGTATTCTCAAAATTGTTGATTAGTTTTTGTTCATTTTTCTCTCCTTAGAAAATTAGTTGAGAGAGTACTTAGAAATTAAGAACATTAGATATCATTCTAGTTTAGGACCATCAGATATCATTCCAGTTTTGCTCTTTGTTATTCAATGTTGTAATATTCTTTCCACCAGCAATAATACTAACTAGAATACCATTATAGGGGCATGTGTAATAAGATTTTATTGCTATTTCTGGGGGTAGACATGTTGATGAATAGGGGTAGCGAAATTTTAATTTTTTGTTAAATTGTACCAACTTTCCTAGGAACATAGTAGTACATAGCATGAATATCATGCTTAATTTCTTATTTAGTTCAAAAGCACTAAACTTTTTAACCAAAAAAATAAAATGGACTATCATTACATTTGTGTATTATTTGTTTTAATAGTTGATCCCACAATTCCTTTCAAAAGATGCCTTTTGGCAAATGCATGGCCGATAGAAAACTAAAGAGAATATGAAGAAATTTTTTGGGCTCAAATGAGATCCATGTATTAAAGCATGATTTGTTGAATTGTACCAAGTTTCTTCATAACATAACAATACATTGGATTTTGTTTCTTGATAACTCTAGGAAATGAGAGTTATTACATCAATTCTAAACTTGAATCAAGGTCACTTAGAGAACAAATAAGGTGATTTTATTACATTTTGCATAAACATTCATTTTAGTTGAGTCTTAATAAGTTTTGCTTAAATCAAAATAATTTGTTCTAAAAACAGGTGCATAATTGTAGGTTTTCAGAAAGTCTAAATTTATGAGGAGATGTGAGACATTAGAAGAGAAAGAGGAGGAAAGAAGATGGCCACAAAAGAAGGAAAGCACAATTGGGAATAATGCAGTGTTGTTGTGGATGTTAGAGCAACCAAAGCTGTAGCAATCTGGGAGCAATGCGGGAGAAAACTTAGGCGCGGGTCAGCCATAAAATCGCAACCTGCATGTTTCCTATTTTAACGCATGCACGCTCATGGACTTTCGTTTGCCCTAATTTGCAATATAAAAGGGAAGCATGCACCACATAGAAAGACGGCAAGGAATTATCATTAGAATAATTGCAAAGGAAAGAAGAAGAAGGTCATAATTTGAGAGTGTTGTTTCGGCAACATTGAAGAATCGCACAGAATTATTTGTCTTTCACCGTGCTCAACATATTTCTCTTCTTCTTTTAATTGTTTTGATGTATCCCGTGATTAATATGTTTATGTTTACTTTTCTCATTCTGAATATGAACTAAATTTACTTGTAGTTGAGTGACAAACAATCCAATTGGTTTTTTATTGTTCTTATATGTTGATTATGGCACTGCTGTAGCATTTTACTCTAGTAGTTTTTATGAATATAACAGTTATTTTGGTTGACCACCCATTTAATTGTTTCAGTTAAGATAGAACAACAAAATGACATGTCTTAGCGGAAATTATTAGAGTATTACTTGATCTTAAGTCGAGTTTTCTGGATTAAGTTATCTTGAATCCCATAAGGGCAATACTTGAAGTTAAGATTTGTGATACACTAGACATAGGTGTTCACCTTATAGGGTGGAAAGGTTAAATATCATAATGCCATACCATAAGTAGATTAGCAACTGATCATTGTTAATAGATTTAAGGGTATGAGACTTCTAATATACGATAGCTGAGGATGCAGATAAACTCTGCCCAGTGCTGCAGCACTGGTCGTTACAACTGGTACTAACTTGACTAACAACAATCAACCCCTAAAGAGAGTTTGATCATTCAACTACTATAATCTCAATTGAATCTTAGACACACTTAACTTAGTTTATTTCATTGCGGTATTCTTTTATTTAATTCTTACCTTAATCATTGATTATGATATAAATTACTTGACAATTGTTTGCTTCGGTCTTAAGTTGAGTTGCATTATTGTGATTGCTTTAGCATATCGAGTAACATCAATCCCTGTGGAGACGATCTTGAATACTTATCACTTTATTACTTGTTGTGTATACTTGCACATTAGCATTGGTAGTAATTGCTTATAAAAATAACCCAACATTTCTGCAGGCCATAAGGATCTTGTTGATATTATTAATATTAATATTGTAAAGATAAAAAAGAAATGCATGAAATAGAAAATAATTTTGGGGATATAGTTTGATGAAAATAAGAAATTACAAAAAAGGATTTAGGAATTTTAGGCATAGTAAGCTCTTAAGATTTGATGTTTATGAATTATTGATTCTTGTGTATGTCTTAAAATGAAAGTTATATAAACCAAACCAAACCAGCTTTTATCGATCTGTCTATTGTTTGCTTCACAACCAAAGATTCACTAATTAAAGAATTAATGAACATACTTTGTTTTGTTTAATTAATTGTCATAATATTATCAAGTGTTGTTAAGTTATATTAACTTATATCGATTTAAAATTAACTTTTTTTATTGTATGTTATCAAATAATTAGGAGTCATAAAAACTTATTTCATGGCTTCTTTTTCATTTACCTCTGTTGTCATTTGGATTTCTAACATTAGTGAACCTATCTGTATTTGGTTGGCAGCATGTGCGTATCATGTCTGCAGAACCTATTGAGAATTATGTGGTAAGGTATTAAGACTTAATGCTTAAAGCTGTGAACAGTTGCAAACAAAAGTACATGTATAAAAGTACTCTAACTACAACTACTACTCATAGGTAGAGATGGCCAACAGGCCGTGCCGTGCCGGCCTAAGCCCATCAAAGGAAGCCACGCGTGCTCGTGCTTGTGCCATGGCGTTCCCACTATTCATTTCATGTCATGCCGTGCCAGCCTGGCACACGTGCTGTACCCATACGTGCTTGTGCTCGTGCCAACACGTGTCGTGCCATGGGCCGTGCCTAGGAAAAATAGTCCACTAAACGTTTTTCCTTTTTTATTTTTTAAGAGCGCATGCCAAGTTGTTGTCTTATTTTTTTCAAACTTATGTACTTTTTTTTGGATCCATGTGCTTTTATTTAAATTTAATAGAATAAAAAATTTAAAACTCAAGTCTATATTCAATAATAAAAAATTAATAATAATAAGAGAATGCAATATTGGTTGCTAAGTTTGACTCTATGGTATTAGAATTCTTTTTTAGTACTTAACAACAACAATAATAATAATTTTTTTAAGGGTTAACTTAATTGTTAACTTGGAATTACATAGAGTCATATACTCATATATCATAGTTTATAATAATATTAATACATATTTATAAAATCATGATATTTATAATTTTATTTATTTAAAATCATGATATCAATTATTTATTTAATAAATTATAAACATAAATCAATTATAATTTTTTTAAAACTAAGAATTAAATAAATTTAAAAAACTTGAGCCAATAAAATATATTAAAAGATTCAATTTCAAGTTATTTATAAAATCATAAAATTTTAAGTTTACTTTAATTAAAAAATGAAACGTGCTTAGTGCGTGCTTTTTCGTGTGCCGTGGTTTTGCTCATCTCTAATCGTGCTGTGCTTTTAAGGACCACGTGCCTAAAATCTAAGCTCGGCACGGCCCACATGTGTGCCGTGTGCTCGTACCGTGCCGTACTGTATGGACACGTGCCGTGCCCGTGTTGTGCCTCGTGCCGTCCGGCCCATTGGCCACCTCTACTCATAGGGACAAGAAAAGGAAGAGCAGAACTAATGATTCTTCTTGCAATTCTGGTAAATTAAAGGTACATGGATTTGAATTTTAGTTTTAACGAAATAATTTGTTACTCGATTTGAATTTTAGTTTTTAATCTTCTTTAACACATATTGATGTGTTTTTTGTCATTTTATTTATTGATTCTTCTTCCACTTTCGTTTAGAGGCTGTGCAGACTTATTTTACAGTAGCATACCAATGCTTTCATTTTTGTTTATTGTTAGCACCTTTGGCTGGAATCCTTTAGCCAATGCAATGGCTATTACCTAGCTAGATGTGATTAGAGATGAGAAACTTGATGAGAGGCATCAAATTCTGCAGTTACTATTGAATGTGCTTTTATCTGCATCTTATAGAAGTGTCTTTCTTAGATTTATAATTTTATTATTTGTGGTCGTTATGGAGGATGTGTTATATTCCAATGATTCTGGTGATAGTTTTATTTTTTTTTCTGCAAATAGATTTCCTTATAGTAACTTCCAAACTATAAATGAAAAAAAAAAAGAAAGTCTTCTGGCAGCCTACTTATTTTTTTAATGACATAAAAAATAAATTATTAGTTTTACGAATTGTAATATTTATTTTTAGTTAAATTTAATTTTAATAAAAAAATAATTTTGGTAGCATGAGATTGATATCCCGCAGCATTAGTTTGTTAATTTTTTTCTTTTTTTTAATATTAATTAGTTTAATAATTTGTTTAGTAGTATGCACCTATTATAACAGCCTTTCATGAATTCCCATATTTATTAGTTTAACTCATCCAAGTAACTCTTTTTTTTATCAACCTTACTTTATAAGGTTTTCATGACAAATTACTTCCACACCAGTCACTTGCCCACTGTCTTTGTATTTCACTCTTTTCAAAAAAAATAAACTGACAGGTTTTTTTAGTGTTTCTCTTAGATTATTTTATTATTGATTTATTTTATTCTCCCTTGAAAGAGCAAGTTCGTTTTTACTGACATATATTATGTTGGAATTTTGTCTAAGAATTTTCATCTTTTGCCCCTTTGTCTCATCTAAGTTTTCTTGGGGATTCTCAATTCCCCACTCACTTAGGTTTGATTATTTTTATACTATATTATGCTTTTATTATTATATTGATTTAATATTTTAATAATTAACAATTTTGTAAGCCAAGTATGGTTTGACTTTTTAATATCTATACTTTAATAATTAAAAAGCTACATGCACTTTTATTTTTTTAATACTGCAAAATGTTAGGAATAGTTTTTTAATACTAATTGTAGAAAGACAATAAAATAGAAAGAATCAATAAACAATATAAATATTAACAATACTTTACTATATTGTTAATATTTAATCTAGTATAAATATTGACAATACTGTTGTAGGAATGATTTTTTTCTATGTTTTTGTTCTTTTTTACTGCTAGGAATGGTGTTATACTGGTTCATTATCGTTATCATGTAAATATTTGAAATATATTTTTAATAAATAAAAATATTTAATATTTTATACTTTAATATTTAATAGGTTCAAGGTATCTTTAATGTCGATTTTTTTTTTCAACACTGCAAAATGATCACTAAATATATTGTTATAACCTAGACTTTGTATAACAAACTGTAGAAAAACAGTAAAATATAAAGAATCAACTCCCTGAAATACTAGTTCATCACCATTATCATATAATTATAAAATGATCCTTGCAAAAATTACACTTAATTTAATGATTAAAATATATATTAGATTTAATTTTCATAAAATCACCAATGTGGAATAGGAAAAAGAATAAGAATCAAAGTACATAATAACAGACTAATAGATCGTTTGTTGTAACAAGACTTTAATGATGGATAAGAATTGGATGTGGTTGTCAAATAGATTGTCTAAGGAGTTTCGTAACGGTGTTAAGTCTTTCATTAAAATTTCTGAAAAAAATTTAGACCAAGATGGTAAACACATGGTGTCTTTGTTGAGATTGTTTGAATACCCGACTATTTAATGTAAAAACTGTTGCAATCCATTTGATGATAAAAGGATTCTCTAAAAGCTATAAAGAGTGGACTTTACATGGAGAACAACCTGAAATCGGCATGGTAGTGATAGTTTGAATGAAGATACAAATCAAATGGGTAATGATGATGATGATGATGAATGTTTAGAGATATTGTCCAACATGTGTGGGGAAATAGATATGAATCTTGACAAAGGCTTAGTGGAATCAAATAATATGAAAGCTGGAAATATCTTCCATGGATTAAAGTAGTTAATCACTGGAGTGATAAATCATTTGATATGTTGCTCCAATTCTTAAAGGATTTGCTTTTGAAGGTTCAAAGATTCCAATGTCATAGTATAAGGCCAAGAAATATTATGTGACTTAAGATTGGGGTATGAATCAATTTATGCATGTGAAAATGATTGTGTTCTATTTTGGAAAGAGAATGTTGATGCTGATAAATGTCCTATTTGTGATGAGCCTAGATATAACTTTGATAATGGAAAAGGCAAAAAGATCCCGAAAAATGCCTTACTTTATTTTACATTAAAACCTAGACTATAAAGGTTGTTTATGTCAAGACATACAACTTCTGATATGAGGTGGCATAAAGATAAACATGTTGAAATAGATGGTATTTTAAGGCATCCAATTGATTCTGAGGTTGGTTGGACTTTGAAAACCAATATTCTCATTTTGCTCAAGATCCAAGCAATGTTAGATTAGGTCTTGCAACAAATGGTTTCAATCTATTTGATGATATGAAGAACACCTATAGCACATGGCCAGTAATGCTTGTTCGATATTATTACCAATATTTGATACTAGGACATTCATAACATTACTATACCTTCCCTATTCATTGCGGGTTGGTTATTTATCAGCACGGGGTTAGCTTATTTATGGTATGAAAGAGTACAAAAATAAAAGAAGATTATTTTTTTATTTAAAAAAACTTTAGGATTGCTGAAAAGAATCACCTAATCACTCAAATCCTTTTGTGTAGTCTATATATTATTATTATATCCTCCAGTTGAATCATAACGACTTCCTTCAATTTTCCCTCTAGCCACCGGGAGTATATGTATAATAATATATGTAGAAAAACAGGTCGGATCCCTCCTAAAACATAATCTAGAATCTTACGTTGCTCTCTAAACTATCTAAAAGAACCCTAAGTATACGTTTGGTAAGTTATTCTGTAATTAGACCTGGAGGAATCCTCATCTTTTTTATATAATGTTAATATATAAGGCATCCTCTGGATAATTCAGATCGAAGCAATTAGATGTCTGATTGGGACCAACAACAAACGCTGCAAAAAAGACAGCAACAATGCTGGTGGAAAGAACAGTTTCCATATTGCCCATACATAATCCTTTATTCGATATTCGATAGAAGCATTTATTTTACTTTCTTTTTTCTTTACCAAAAAAGGCAGTCAACTCCATTTGTTAGAACAACTTCCATTGAATCTCTACACCTATCCTCATTTTCCGCTTTCTGAACCTTTGTTCTTAGAAAAGAGAAGAGGATTTAGCTCAGGATTGCCCATTTTTAATTAATCTTATTTACAATGATGTCACTTTTTATTCCTGGTCCAAAAGCTCCTAGGAGAGATATTGATGTATATTTATAACTTTTGATAGAAGAACTGAAAGAACTATGGACCAATGGTATTGACACTTATGATGTATATAAAATGGAAAACTTTTCATCTACATGCATGTGTTTTGTGGACAGTGAATAACTTTCCAGGTTATGGTAACTTATAAGGGTTGAGTACCAAAGGTGACAATGCACATCCAATGTATAACAAAGATACATCATCACAACCTTTGATAAATAAAATCTGTTTACAATGGTTATCGTGGTTTTTACCGTCACACCATTATTGACGAAACAGTTTAGAATTTAATGGGAAACTAGGAATAGATCCAACACCTAAGGTGTTGTTAGAAGATGAGATTCTAAAATAACTTGAGTGTGTCGAACATGTACAATTTGGCAAAAATCCAAAGTGTTATGGTTGGAAAAGAAACCGTTCTTCTGAGGAATTGAATTGGACAAAAAAAAAATCTTTTTTGAGTTAGAATATTAGTCCAAACTAAACTCAAGTCATAATCTTGATGTAATGCACATAGAGAAGAATATATGTAATAACATCATTGAGACATTGTTGAATATTGAAGGGAAACGGTTCAAAAAAATATATCGAAGGGAAAACAAAAGACATTATCAAGGGTAGAAATGATTTATAAAAAATGAATATTAGGACTTAGTTACATTTAATACCTGATGGGCTAAAGGTTTTAAAACCTTATGCATGTGAATCTTAATTTCCCTAAGTACCTTTCAAATGGATACATCCACCTAAATGCACTAGGCCTAGCAAGTTTTACTTCAATGGAAAATATACTGTCAAATGAACCATAATGTCAAAGAAAGCAAGTGGAAATATCCTCTCCAATTTACAATGAATTAGGACAATTTGTTTGGCTAATTTATTTAAATCTCTAACATGCAAAGTTTTTGCACATATTTGTTTAAAGATGTTGGACAACTCTGTAAGTAATGTACAAACATCTTCTCGCAAATACGGTTGTCTACTAATTGGAAGCAACTGCTACAATAACACATGACAATCATGACTTTTTAGTCCTAAATGTTACCCTTGTTAACATTCACATTTCTTGAAAGAAAAGATTTTTGTCGATTTTTAAAATCTGTTAAGTGTCCTAATGGATATGCTTTTAAACCACATAAGGAATTGCTCTTCCTGTCTTTTAGATATAATAAAAAGACTTTGTACCTCCAACTTTGTAGCATGTTAACTATATAAATTTTTTCATTAAATTAGAAATTAAAAATAATATAAACAACATGTGCATATATATATGTTCAAAAGATTATAATACACTTACTCCAAGTAAGGTTGTAACTCTTCGTAATTGTTCAAGACATACCAATGAGCTTTTTCTATAAGTTCTCGAGGTAGTTGTATTTCTTCCCTTTTACCAAATGACCTAGCACATTGGTTGAATACTGATAAACTATACTTTTCTTCATTTTGTCTATCATCATTTAGCTCATGTCAATTATACCTTGTTTTAATTCCCCTAAGGTACATCAAACAAAATGTAATTGCTAGGCCATTACAGAGTATTATAATGGAGTCTGTAATGAATGTCATTTAGTAATTTAATATTTATACTTTAATCAACTTTATGATTAAATTACTTTTTCATTATTTTTATGTAGATGATGACTATGCGTTATGAAGGGTTGGTAGAAGCCACTGACCAATTTTGTTCATTGGCTTGTAGTCCATACTTGTTGTGTACTCATACTTTAGATGTAATATCAACATAGTTTGATATCATGTTTACACTCATGATAAGAATCTAAAAACTCAAAATAGTTGGGTTATGGTACTTGGTCAACATGGCAGTGCTGATGTTGACTTTTATAGTGTTTTATCTATTGTTATAGAAATGCATTATATTTTTGGAAATCGGGTTATCTTATTTAAATGCTACTGGTTTGATACAAAATAGTGGGATTATGGTACTAGATCAACATGACAGTGTTGATGTTGACTTTTATTGTGTTTTATCTAGTGTTATAGAACTATATTATATTTTTAGAAATCGAGCTATCTTATTTAAATGCGACTGGTTTGATACTAATTTTAATAAAAAGAGAATGCAAAATGATTATCATCTTACAAGCATTAATGTAAGCTGAATGTAGTACAATAATGATTCTTTATGTTTGCAATTCAAGTCCAACAAGTATTCTATGTTGATGATCAAATCGAAAAATGGTAAACAAGATCGAACACGAACATGTATGGGATATTCTAGAAATAAATGACATAGAAGAAAATTTTGAAGGTGCAGATAATCTTTACCAAGAGAATCCGATATTCAATTGGCCATCCAAAAAGAATCTTTAGATGGTAGACAATTCCATCGACATGATGTGAGTCTTGAAGAAGTTAACAATAATGGAATACATAATGAGGTACTAATGCTTGAAGATACGTCTTTTGATGTTGGGGAAGAGGATGAAACAATTGAAAATTATTGTAGTGATAATGAAAATATTTCATCAAAAGATAATGACAAAGATGTCAATTAATAATGCATGCAATACAATTTGGTATTTGTTTTTATGTGCGTTGTTATGTATGATTTATTTTAAGTTGTTTGTTTATGTTATTATATCTCAGTTGTATATTTTTAAAAACATATTAGAGATCATTTAATTATGCTTTGTTAAATTGTAAGATACTGAATCATGGCTCCTGGAGGTTCTTGTCGATCACGTTAAGTAGCAACGATGCAAGCACATAATGAATTAGTTGCACCAATTCATTCATTGTCTAATTCTAACTCTAACATTGTTCTTGGTATTTTGTCTACTTATATTTTAAATTTTTTATTTGTATCATGTCATTTAAAATTATTGATATTATTATTATCACTATTAATTTTCTTTTTTTTTTCTTTTATAACTGCTACTGCAAGAGATCTAAGTCAAGAGGCTTAAAACTTGACAAGCTCATTCACTAATCCTAGGCACTATTGCCAATTGAGATTTTTAAAACGATGAATCTGCTTATTGGTGCTAATGTAGCGGCGCTGGCTTCTGATACTGGTGTCTTTCTAAGGAAAATTGCTCTATTAGGGGCAAAGAAATGGAAAGATGTGCTAGAATTTCAAAGGACATTAATGATAGATGATATTGCAGCACTAATTTATTTCATTTCATGTTTAATAGTTCATGGATTGGTGTAGTCTTTTAGTTTTTGAATAAATTGAATGTTGGTAATATTAGTGGTATTTTTTCCTTGTTCACATTGCACAGTAAATTTATCATTGATGTCCATAATCCAATTATTAGAAACTACTTACTAGATAAATTGGTGATGAGGTTCGAGAATTTTTGTCACTAATTAAAGAAAGAGTTTGAACAATATCGTACAGTTGAGGAGGCAAAGCAAAATCTACTAAAGGATCTTCGTCATAAGCAAGTAGAATGAGAGAGTCTTTCTAGTTATTTTTCAAGTGACTCATTTAAGGTACAATTTTAATATATCAAGTGCTAATTGCTGGTGGAATTCTTCTTTGTGATTTCTATTTGGTGGCACTATTTTTCTATACTATTTTTACTATTGTTCTACAATTTCTACACTACAGTTAATTATCATAGATTGTTGGTTTCTCTACGATTTCTACACTAGATTCTAGGTCCACATGTTTGGAGACTGGATGGTAACTCTAGATATTTCCATTATCTAGTTTGTAGTATGCAGAGCCCTCGATGACCAACATAAAATGATATATAACTCATTTGCCACCTTTTAGGGGAGAAAAATAAAAAAGAATAGTTTGAGTCTTTTTTTAATTTTAAATTTTTAACAATTCAAAAAAAAATTCTTTATCCCCTAGTGACACACCATGCCCCTTCAAATCTTTAGTAGGTGTATTTGCTTTAATTAGTTTGCGAACTCATGCCACCTTTTCAGAAAAAAAAAGTTTAATACAATATATTAAATATATATTGACAATTATAAAGTTGGAATAAGTCAAAAGCCAAAGGTGATTGATTTATATATTGATATTGATATATGTACTCCTTCCCTGTATTTGCACGACTATTAATACTATTGATATTCTTGACTCTTTCATATTACATCTACTCCTTAATTTATATGTAAGGCTTTTTAGATTATTGTAAACTCTTTGTAACTTCATTTTATGAGGGAAGCATTTCAAAATTTACTCTTAAAAAATCTTGTACAGTGTTTAGGAATTATTTATGTTCTTTTTTATTCCTTTCTTTTCATATTTGGAGAAAAAAATTAGGTTTTGAGCAAAAGTTAGAAAGGGGTTAACATGTTTAAATAATTGATATGTGAGTCGCATATAGAATTAGTGTGGAGAAGGGACCACTAAAAATTGTGAAGTGGGCTTTTTAGAGGAAAATCGCAATAATAGTGACTCGTACACAACATGATTATTTGAAGATGAACTTTGAATCATGCAATTTAAGTTAGGCTACTTAGCTTAAGCCTAAACGGTCTTAGCAAAACTAGAAAGTTTATGACAATTTTATTACACTGAGTTGTAGTTGTTAAATGAAGGTCGAATTTTGTTTGATTTACGAAAAGGAACACTACACTGAGTATTAATAGCTTATAAAACTTCTTATATGACCCAATATATGATAATGAAATATGATCTAATTAATTTTCAAAACTTGAAAAATAAGTTTAAAGAAAATTAAAATGTGATTTATTACCTAGCTAATTGATTGAATTTGGTTAACTAAAATTATTTGAAATGAATAAACATATTTATTCACAATAAATTTCATAGTAATATGTCTTTTTCAAATGATTATCATCCTATGTAAGTTTTTTAATTCAATCTTTCTATAGTAGGTTGGGGTTTGCATAAATCAATCACTTTAATTAGATTGGTTTGAAACCCATTTATTATTAATATTTAAAAAATATATATATCTTTGAGGATTTTTTTCATGAACCATATTCTGTGAAAATATTAAAATGCAACTACTATGTTAAAGCGCTTCAGAAAATTGAAGTTTATGGCTAATTTAGGTGCTGTACATTATTGTAAACTCTTTGTTAACAACAGTTTTTGTTTCTTTTGTGGGCAATTTTTTCTATTATATTTTAATCTGTTATGCATGTTTTTTACTACTGTAAAAGCTTTGCAATTATATATGCAACTGAATGAAGATTCATTTATTTGCTAGATTTGTTGGTTGACATCACACATAAAATGGCCTGTAGGTAAATCAATTTTAATGTCTTTAATGACTTATTAGAACCTAGGTGATCTTACCCACTTTACATGATGATATAGTTTTCAAGTAATAGTTGTCAATTCTATTAAGTAATTTAATGCTTAATAACATGTTTTAACAAGATCAATTACAGAAACGATGAAAAAAAACAAGGAGAATCGTAGTAAAGTATCTTCTGTGCATCGTGGTGGATCAAAGTCTCATGCGCAACATCTGAATGAAATGGTACTTGAAATGATGGAGATTTTGTTTTAACTTTTTCTATTATGTACTTGTATCATGTTTCTAAATATTAAAAAGCTTTTTTTCTTTGATATTGGGAAGACAGAAGTGCTTGGAGAGTCTTCTGGTTTGATTGCTTTGTTCCAAAAGATGTTTTAGAGTAAGGCCAAAGGATGAAGTAGTATGGAAGCAAAAGCTAAATATGTAAGTTACTCCAAATTATTTACATTTACTTGCAACTAAAAGTATATTTGGGAATGAGGATATGTTTGCTTAAAAAATTTAATTAATATTTCATTTTTGCTTTGTGTTATCATTTTGCTCATATTTTTACAAGTACTATCGGTCTTGCTATTTACTAATTGTTTATTCTTAGTCAATGGGACCCATTATTCAATAAGATTGTTTGATTCACTTTCTTTAGTAGATGTGTTTAGTATTATTTTTTAAAGGTTTAGTAATTATTCAACTTCTAATTATGCAAGACCAAACGATAAAAATGAAGGAAAACTCTAATACTGAGGAAAATGTTGAGCATTAACTGATAATCGAATTTGTTAAATTGTTTTGAGGAAGAAATCTAATTTTGTGAAGAAAATAATAAGTTCTTCAAAGTTAGCATCCAATGTAGCATTGTCCCAACAAAATCAGGAAATAAAAAAGACGATTAAGAAGCAAGCAAAAAAGATTGAGGAACAAGATAACAGACTACATGTAGTTGAAGATTTCATAAAATTCATGAAAAAGCAACCATCATTTTCACTTACGCCTTCTGTTGATCTTGCATTATTTGATTCTCAATCCCAATAAGACCTTTTCAAATACATCTACTATGAAATCTTACTTTAGGTCGTTGATAGTGATTTGTGGCGTTTATATGTACATTTATTTGCCAAGGACCATATTTATTTGAATTTCAATGTCACGCTTGTGTTTGAGTCCTTTGGATTATGAATAAATATTTCAAAGTCTTTTTATGTTAATCTCATTGTTGTTGGTTTGTTTGTTAATGACTACATATATTTCTAATAATCACACTAGCTTTTCTAGTACAATGTAATTAGTTACAATATAGTAAATTACATCGTCCTTAAAAACAAATTGAGACAATATTGTTTGTTATTTGAAACGAAGTAATTTTCATGGAATAACCTTTTTTTAATCAAAATTTTTTGGTTATTAAATATCAATTTATGTGACTACAATATGTCGTCATGAATGCTTTCTTTTAATGACAATTAAGTAAAGTCATTTTAAATCTTCAGATACAATATAAATAGTCGTCAAATAGTAAAATATATTGTGATTAAAAATAATGTAAGACTATATCGTTTGTCATTTAAAATAAAAGTAATCGTCATGGAATAACATTTTTTAATCAAAATTTTTTGGTCGCTAGATATAAATTTATGTATGTGACTACAATTTGTTTTCATGAATGTTTTCTTTTAATGGCAATTTATAATAGTCACTTTAACTTTTGGATACGATACAAATAGTGTTCAAATCGTAAAATATATTGTGTTAAAAATAATGTGAGACTATGTTGCTTGTCATTTGAAATGAAATTAAATGTAAAAGAACAACATTTTTTTAATAACATATTATCATTTTACCACCAAAGTTATTATGACATATCATGTCAGTACCAGACTTTACTGAAAAGTGTATTTTATCACTAAAGGTTTGCATTTTTATCAATTTACCACATTTCCATTAGAAAAATGTTAATGTTTAACAGAAAATGAGTTAAAATTTGATTTTACACCCAAGAGAGTAAAAACTAATTTTACCCATTGAAAAGAAAGAAACAATGAACAAAAATAAGATTTAGAAAATAACTAAAAATTGTAATTAATAAAAAATAATGAATAATATGAAAAATTACTATAAACGGCAAAGAAAGCAATTAATAAAAAATTATGTTTCAAAATTAATATTATAACCTAAGAAATTCAAGCATTAATCACAACTAAAAATAATAACAATTTATAATAACAATAACAATTAATAAGATTTAAAAAACAACTGAAAATTCTAATTAATAAAAATAATGAACAATATCCAAAATTAAGATAAACAAAAAAAATAAATTCTGCTTCAAAATTAATATTATAATCTATGAAATTCAAGTATTAATCACAACTAAAAACAATAACAATTTAATTAAAGGAAAAAAATTAATGAGAGGGGTCGATTTTAGGGTTATCAATTTCCTAATTCTCTAATTATTTCCCTTGAATTTTTCACTTTACTTTATTATTTATTTTACACTTGTAATGAAGTATTTTGACTTCAATAGGAAATGTTTTTTATGCCTTTATTATATCAGCAAAACATCAGTAAATTTTTAACTTTTTTAGCAAAATGGTGGTAAAATGCACTTTTTAGCAAAGTATGATCATGTTAGAATAACTTTGGTGGTAAAATGATATTATCGCTTTTTGAATTAAAATTTTTTGGTCACTATATATCAATTTATGTGACCATAGTATGTCGTTGTGGATGATTTTTTTTTTAATGACAATTGAAAGTAGTCATTTCAACTTTTTGGATACGATATAAATAGTTATAAAATAATAAAGTACATTGTAATTAAAAATAATGTCAAACTATATTACATGTATTTTGCTATGAAAGAATAAGTCACAACATATTAATTTTTCTGACTAAATATTATAATTGCGAATGCTTACATTTTATGACAATGGATAATAGTCGCTTAAAATGTTTTGATACAATTTAACTAGTCATGTAAATAGTAAAATAAATTGTCCCTAAAATAAATTTGAGACTAAATTAATTACCAATTGTATTTATAAAAATTGTCACAAAAGAAAGCTACTTGGGACAATTATGAAACGTCGCAATATGTAAACTTCAAAAAAAAAATATCATTACTAATTGTATCTTTAACCTCTAAAACAATGACTTTAGTAATTGTTGTGACTATATTTACATACTCTTGAGACAAATATTATAGTCACTATAAACCACATATTATGACTAATATGAAGTGTCATTGATTGCATTTTTTAATCTCTAATTTGACAATTTTAGACACTATTTGTGACAATTTTAACTTAATTTTAAGATAATTATGTTTGTCATAAAAACTTGTTTTTAACTTAATTTTAAGACAATTATGTTTATCATTAAAACATGTTTTTAAAGTGATGAAAATAATTTTGGCCGCTAAAACCTTTTAAGACGGTCTTTCTACGACTAACGTGTGACGATTTATTTTTTGTGATAAAAAATATAAAGTGATTAATTTATTTTTTTTAGTGACTAATTTTTTTGTAATAAAATTACATTTTTATTGTAGTGACAATAACAGTCTTTCACCAGAGAGTAGGTATACTGTACAAAATCTAGCTAGATACACTATCTGTCAACAATAAGTAAAAAACTACATAAATCGGAGAGGAAAAGAAAAGAAACTCACTAAATTAAGCCTATGGATTATGTTGATACTTTACCTTCAACGCAAACTTAAAATTAAATTATTAACTTATAATTAAATAAGAGGCAAAATGGTAATTATATTAAAATATGTAGAAAATACAAGATGAAGAGAGAATTTCAAAAAAATGGAGTTCAAATTTAGATTTAGAGTTGTCAAACTAAGGGGGAGCCCCCTATTTATAGATACAATGAGTAAAGCATGACTATCATATTAAAAATAATTCAGATGCTCAGGATTCTGCCATGTGGCAAGATTTAATTGGTTGGAACACATCATCAAGTCCAATAATATGCCGCCACATTATCGATCAATGCTACGTCAGCATTTTTCATTCCAATAGGATATTGCCACGTTATCGGTCAATGCCACAACAATGATCAACACCATATCAACATTTTTCAGTGCAATAGGATGTTGTCACATTATCGATCAATGCCATGTTAGCTGGTCCCCACCAAGATAGTAAGATTATAATTTTACCCTTTTTTCTCTTCTAAAGTTTTTAGCTATTCTGAACTAAAAAAAAATTATATATGTTTCACTATTCGACTTCTCATTAAAATAAAATAACCAAATACCTCTAAAATACATAAAATACCCAAATTATAACAAAACACACACAATTAAAGTTTAAAGGACTTAAATACATAAAAATAGAAATGTTAGTGAGGTTTGGAGTGCAAAATGATGATTTTATCATTTATAAATATACATTCTAGCACTCAACACCTATGCAATTATTGTTAATTGAATTTAATATTACAAACCTGAACATCAATTTTATCTCTGTCTACGTCAAAAGCCACTGAGGTAAAAATATCATATAGTGGTCGCTATATATATAAAAAATATTAAAAAATTAAAAATATCTTGACAATGTTTTTTAGCTTAATTAAATTTTACAAATCTGATCAGTGTGACTCTCTTTGCTTACATCAGAAGATATTACGAACTCCTCGAGTAACTTTGTCATTCTCCACAAATCTTTTGTAATCTTATCGAGCTTTTCTTCCATAACTTCAATCTTTTGCACCTTTTCTTTAATATTGCTTAACCTATCATTAATTTTCTGAAATGTTAGAGCAACATGATTATCTATGTTGATATGACAAAGCGGAGTGACCTGTGAACATGTTTTAGGGTATACTGCTAAGTTACTTTGATAAGTCAAAACCTAACACTGTATTAAAAAAAATCAACTAACTGAAAGTTTTGCTTCTTTTTTTAGGTAATGATATAGTTCTTTGAAAAGCATATGCATACAGTTGCATGCCCATCATCCATAACAAAATTTGGTTCGTTGTTAGGTTCATCCTTACTTACGACATAAGTTTTGCCAAGCTTTTACTTCCACTCCATTTTCGAAGCTAAGAACCATTGTATGTAAGGTTGTACAATCTCATTACTTCTACCACTTCCAGTGGCATATCAGGTCATCGTTATCATAAGCTATATAATATAGATGTCAATAAAGTAACAAAGTACTAATGCTTTAAACAAAATAACTTATGTTAATGCTTCAGACCAAACAAGTGTGAAATACTTATGATGTCTTCCTCTTGTTAGGCTTTACTTATTACATCAGCCATAATCTTATTCTTACAAAACCATTTAACATTTCTTAAAATCTTTAAATCACCCAATTCAATTGTAAATTTTTGCCGAATTCAATAATCACCTCATATGTCCACACCTTTAATGTTATAACAATATATCAATATCATAAAAAATTCATGCATTTATCATATAAAAAAAATTAAGTAAGCATCCTCACCAGAAAGACAAACGAGAAACCATAAAGGCTATATTTCTCTTCCGTGCTTGGCTCCACACCTTTAATGTTATAACAATATATCAATATCATAAAAAATTCATGCATTTATCATATAAAAAAAATTAAGTAAGCATCCTCACCAGAAAGACAAACGGGAA
Organism: Citrus trifoliata; assembly: GCA_018350135.1. NCBI lineage: Eukaryota > Viridiplantae > Streptophyta > Magnoliopsida > Sapindales > Rutaceae > Citrus > Citrus trifoliata. Next base: position 8,746,470 of record CM031384.1, on the reverse strand, counting down.
ACCATAAAGGCTATATTTCTCTTCCGTGCTTGGATCCAATGAACCAATTCTTTTACTTCTCTTTGAAATTGTATTCTTCAATCTCAATATTGTTGCCTCAAATGATAAACGAACTCAAGGATAATTATTGAATTCCTTAAAATTGTCTAATACACAAATACAGAGGTCATTAATTTTATTTTTACGCTCATTTCCCAACAGTACAAACTTAAGGAATATAGCATAACAAACTTTACCATCAAGGTATCATAATCGGATTGGACTATTGAAGAAGCTTTGTGCAATCGCGTTGTGTAAACTCACGATTACCCCTCATGAACAAATCACATACACTATCACCATTGTCTTTTTTATGCACTAAACGATTATGTTCTTTTTGGCATTTTAGCCCCATAACCAAGGGAAACTCTAGCATAGAAAATCTACATTCTTTCTATCCTATCTTAAAGTACATTGCCTTATTGGTTGATCTGACATATCGTAATAATAACACATGAACAATTTGGCTAGAGAATTGTACATCTTGAAAGTACACAAAATGACCAAAGCATATTTCCTTAAACATTTCATATTGCTGCTTCATGAGACATTCCTTTATAAGTGAAAACGCCTTTAATGATGACATATTAGACACTGTTAATAAAAGTGCCTTCTGATCATCGTTATTTGAATTATCATCAAATGCCATGATCCTTTTAGAATGTGGTCTAGAACCTGCATTATCAAGAAAAAAAGATTTCAGCTGAAGTTTAAACTAGTTCATAAATTAATGAGATTGATTTGAATTCCAAACTACATAACAACTTTTTTTAAGACAAAAATAAATATATTTTACGTTGTTTGCTCATGGTTTTGATTAGGTAAATAAATAAGTTTTTAAATCGACATAGCATCCCCACTCTTGCTTAATGGGACACTAAAAATAATAAACCACTATAAAGGAAAAGGAAATAATTGTTCTAGCATACTCTATTCTTTTTTATTCATACAAAACCTCATGATTCTTGGGAAGGTTCGTAACAAGCCATCCAACCACCTTCTTTAACTAAATTGCTCATAGCTTACCTAAAGTCGGCCCTCACTTTTGATTCTCATCCCACCCAAAACCTACAACCTAGTTTTAATTATATTAAGTGGCATTATAATCAGAGTCGATACACCACCAGCCATGGATGCACTCACTTTCTAAAATGCCATCATAGTTTTTTAATTTGGCCTAGTGATAACTCTAGGAAATGAGAGTTATTACATCAATTCTAAACTTAAATTTAGGTCACTTAGAGAACAAATAAGGTGTTTTCATTACATTTTGATTACCTTTTGCATAAACATTCATTTTAGTGGAGTGTTAATAAGTTTTGATTGAATCATAATAATTTGTGCTAAAAACAGGTTTTAAATTGTAGGTTTTAAATTCATGAAAGGATGTTGAAGCATTAGAAGAACAAGAGGAGGAAGGAAGATGACCACAAAAGAAGCAAAGCATAATCGGGAGTAAAGTAGTGTTGTGGCTGCTGTTAGAGCAACCAGTGCTGTAGCAATCTGGGAGCAATGCAGGAGAAAACTTAGGCGCGATTCAGGCATAAAAGCGCGATCTGCATGTTTCCTAATTCAAACACATACACACTTACGGGCCTGAGTTGAACCTAGTTTGCAATATAAAAAGAAAACGTGCACTACAAAAAAAGGTGGCAAGGAATTATCATTAGAACAATTAGAAGGAACAACGAGAAGAAGATCAGAATTGAAGAAGGGCTGCTTCGACAACTTTGGACCATCGGGCAGAATTATTTGACTTTGATTTTCATTGTGCTCAACATATATTTGTCTTCTTCCTTTAATTGATTGAATGTACTCTGAGACCAAGATATTTATGTTTACCTTTCTCATTCAGACTATGAACTAAAGTATTCGTAGTTCGGTGACAAATAATCCAATGGGTTCTTGACTGTTTTTATATGTTGTTATAGTGTTGCTGCAGCAATATACTCTAATAGTTTTATGATTATAACTGTTATTTTGGTTGACCATCCATTTAATAGTTACAGTTAAAATAGAGCAGCAAAAGGGCATGTCTTAGCGGACATTATTAGAGTATTACTTGATCTTAAGTTGAGTTTCCTTAATTAGGTTATCTTGAATCTCATAAGGGCAATACTTGAAGTTAAGATTTGTGACACTCTAGGCATAGGTGTTCACCTTGTAGGGTAAAGAGATTAAAGATTATCATGTCGTACCATAAATATATGAGCAACTGGTCATTGTTAGTAGATTTAATGGTATGAGATTTCCAACATACGATAGCTGCAAATGCAGATTAATTTTACCCATTGCTGCAGCACTTATTGTAACAATTGGTGCTAATTTGGTAAACAACAGTCACCCCATTAGGAGAATTTGATCATTCAACTACTATATTCTCAACTGAATCTTAAACACATTCAACTTAGGTTATTTCATTACTATATTGTTTTATTAGTTCTTATTTTCAATTATTGATTACAATTGAAATTAATTGACAATTGTTTGCTTTGGTTTCAAGTTGAGTTGCGTTATTGTGAGAGCTATAACATTTTAAGCAACATCAATCCGTATGGAGACGATCTTGAGTACTTATCACTTTATTACTTGTTGTGTATACTAGCACATTGGCATTGAGAGATATTGCTTATTAAATTTACCAACAAGTTTTTGGCGCCGTTGCCTGGGATTGATTGTTTATTTTTTAACTGTGAAGTAAATCGTGATAGCGCCAAATTTGACTTGATTCTTTCTATTGATTGGCAGATCAGTACGTGCATGCACAAGGATGGATCTGTGGTATTCCAATTCGATCCTGAGATTGAAAGGACTGTCAGGAGATTGCTAAGAGAACAAAGAAATTCGAAGACTGTTTCAGACATGAATAATTTGCAAGATGAGAGAAATTTAAATCCTCACGAGGCCCTTACAACTAGTCAACATTCAAGAAGAACAGAACGACCATGCTAACGGGAGACAGCCAGGCAACAACAATATTATTTACATGGCTGATGACAGAGACAGAGCCATAAGAGATTATGTTGTGCTAACTCCTCAAGTTGTGCATCCTGCCATTATCAGACCTGAAGTAGATGCTGTAAATTTTGAGTTAAAACTAGTGATGTTCTAAATGTTGCAAGCAGTTGGGCAATTCAATGGATTGCCAAATAAGGATCCTCATCTTTATCTAAAATTATTCTTAGAAGTAAGTGATACTTTCAAGATTACTGGAGCAACATAAGATGCCTTAAAGTTAAGGCTCTTCCCTTATTTTTTAAGAGATCGAGCAAGAGCATGGTTAGATTCGTTACCATCTGATTCCATCACTACATGGAATGAATTGGTTGATAAATTCCTAATGAAATATTTTCCACCAACAAAAAATGCAAAGTTGCGGAATGAGATTACTTCCTTCCATCAACTGGAAGATGAGAGTTTTTATGAGGCTTAGGAAAGATTCGAGGACTTGCTCAGAAGGTGTCCCCATCATGGTATTCCTTGTTGCATACAATTAGAAACTTTCTATAATGGGTTAAATCCAAGTACAAGGTTAATGGTGGATGCTTCAGCAAATGGAGCCTTGTTATCCAAATCCTACACGGAAGCTTATGAAATTCTGGAAAGAATTGTCAATAATAATTACCAGTGGCCTTCAGGTAGGCAACCAGGAGCAAGAGGATCAGCAGGGGTATATAACATTGTTGCAATCACAGCCTTATCAGCACAAGTTACTTCATTAACTAATATGGTAAAAGCCATGACATCTGCTCCAACAACAGTAAAGTAAGTTACTGCACTTTCTTATGTATATTGTGGTGAAGAACATGACTTTGATAACTATCCTGGGAATCCAGCTTTAGTAAACTATATTGCTAATTTCAATCGACAACCTCAGAACAACCCATATTCTAATACTTACAACCCTGGCTGGAAGCAACACCCAAAATTTTCATGGAGCAATCAGAATCGAAATGCTCCAGCATTCAATGGACAGAATAGAAATACACAGCCAGCTGGGTTTCATCAGTAGAATCAAGGGCAAAAGCAAATTAGTCAGGATCCAATCACTTCATTGGAAACACTGATTAAGGAGTATATTGCAAATAATAAAGCAATTGTGCAGAGTCAAACTGTATCATTGAGAAATCTGGAGAATCAAATGGGACAACTAGCCACAACAATGAATAGTAGAACTCAAGGAAGCCTACCTAGCAATACAGAAGATCTTAAGAGAGAGAGCAAAGAACACTGCAAAGTAATTAGTTTGAGATATGAAAAGAATGTTGATATCCCAGTTGAGGTGACAAAAAATGGGATGGAATGCAATTCAGCACAAAAACCAACTAAAAAAGGAAGCCTGTTACAGCAAACTCCTCATTAAGACACTGGTTACATAGGCCAAGCTACAACAACTTCAGAAGAAATTCAATCAGAACATGCTGACAAATAAGGTGCAACTCCAGTAGGCACAACCTGCACCAACTTAAACAAGCAAAGTTTGGTACCTCCTAAATCTAACCAGCAGTTTAGACACCCACCGCATTTCCCACAAAGATTCCATAAACAAAAACAAGACAAGTAGTTCAGTAAGTTCCTGGAAGTGCTGAAGCAACTGCACATAAATATACCTTTTGTGGAAGCTTTAGAACAAATGCCAAATTATGTGAAATTTCTAAAAGATATCTTGGCACAAAAGAGAAGGTTATGAGAGTTTGAAACTGTTATTTTAACACAGGAAAGCAGTCATATGCTCCAAAGTAAAATCCCCACAAAATTGAAAGATCCCAGAAGTTTCACAATATCATACTCTATAGGGACCGGGTATGCTGGCAAAGCACTTTGTGACTTAGGGGATAATATTAATTTAATGCCATTATCAGTATTTAAGCAACTTGGAGTAGGGGAATGCAGACCAACAATAGTCACCCTAGAATTGGCTGACAGATCTCTTGCATACCCTGAAGAAAAAATAGAGGATGTACTGGTGAAGGTTGATAAATTCATCTTTCTAGTGGATTTCATTGTACTAGATTTTGAAGCTGATAAAGAGGTACCCATTATACTTGGCAGACCTTTTCTAGCAACTGGAAAGACTCTTATAGATGTTCAGAAATGAGAGCTCACCATGAGAGTGAATGATCAGCAAGTCACATTCAATATACTAGAGGCTATGAGAAACCCTGATGAAGTAGAAGACTGCAATTTCCTGAGTGTAGTGGATGTTGTTGTAGCAGACAGAATGGAGAAATGCTGCAGTAAAGCATTTGACAGAATCAATACCTTTGATGATGTAGAAGAGGAAAATGTTACAACAATTCAGACTGATTCGATGGAAGAAAAGCAATCTGAGAGGCACACCAAGTTTATTGAGCATCTGAATCTTTCAGACAGGGAAGTAAAAACAACTTTACCATCTATTGAATCACCTCCTAGTCTTGAATTAAAATTGTTACCTTCACATTTAAAAAAATGCTTATCTTGGTCAAAATAACACACTCCTTGTAATCATCTCGTCTACTCTGGATGCAGGTCAAGAACAGAGTTTGGTAGCTTTGCTTGGAAAATACAGAAGAGCAATTGGATGGACCATGACAGATATAAAAGGGATAAGCCCATCAATTTGCATGCATAAAATCCTGCTAGAAGATTGCTCCAGCAATTCAGTTGAGCACCAGAGAAGGTTAAACCCTATCATGAAAGAAGTAATGAAGAAGGAAATCATCAAGTGGCTGGATGTTGGAATCATATACCCAATATCAGACAGTTCATGGGTGAGCCCAGTTCAGTGTGTCCCAAAGAAGGGAGAAATAACAGTAATGGCTAATGAGAAGAATGAGCTTATTCCTACAAGAACAGTGACTGGATGGAGTGTGTGTATGGATTACAGGAAGCTCAACAAAGCCACAAGGACATATCATTTCCCACTTTCGTTCATAGATCAGATACTGGACAGACTTGCTGGAAAACAATACTGCTGTTTCTTAGATGGGTATTCAGGCTACAACCAGATTGCTATTGCTCCAGAGAATCAAGAGAAGACTACATTTACTTGTCCTTATGGAACATTTGCCTTCAGAAGAATACCATTTGGGCTGTGCAATGCTCCAACAACTTTTCAGAGATGCATCATGTCTATATTTTCTGATATGGTGGAGTATACTTTGGAAGTTTTCATGGATGATTTCTCAGTTTTTGGAGAAACATACAGTAATTGTTTACACAACTTGGAAGAAGTTCTTAAAAGGGGTGAGATGACCAACCTAGTACTCAATTGGGAGAAGTACCATTTCATGGTGCAAGAAGGAATAGTGCTGGGCCACAAGATATCCAAGGATGGTATTGAGGTAGACAAAGTCAAGATAAAGGTAATAGATAAACTGACACCTCCAACTTCAGTAAAGGGTATTAGGAGTTTTTTGGGCCATGCTGGATTCTACAGAAGATTCATTAAAGATTTTTCCAAAGTGGCCAAGCCTCTGTGTTCATTGCTAGAGCATAATAAACCATTTCACTTTGACAAAGAGTGCTTTCAAGCATTTGGAGAATTAAAGAAAGCTCTGATCACTGCTCCAATTATCATATCTCCAGACTGGACTTTACCATTTGAATTGATGTGTGATGCTAGTGACCATTCTGTGGGAGCAGTACTAGGGCAAAGAAAGGATAAGGTTTTTCACTCTATATACTATGCAAGTAAAACTCTTACTCAAACTCAAATCAATTACACCACTACAGAGAAAGAATTGCTAGCAGTAGTATTTGCTTTTAACAAATTCTGAGCTTACTTAGTAGGTACTAGAGTGACTGTATATACAGACCATGCAACCATCAAATACTTAATTTCGAAGAAAGATGCCAAGCCAAGATTAATCAGATGGATCTTATTACTACAAGAATTTGATATGAAAATTAAAGATAGAAAGGGGACTGAGAATCAAGTAGCAGATCACCTGTCGAGGTTGGAAGCACACACAAGCACATTGACAAGGAAAGACATCACTGAAACTTTTCCTAATGAACAGCTGTTAGTGGTACAGCACGCACAGATGCTGCAGCAGTCAGAGTCTCCATGGTATGCAAATTTTGCTAACTATTTAGTAAGTGAATTGTTACCACCCGAGTTGAAGTTTCAAGATAAGAAGAAATTTCTTCATAATGTTAGAAGCTACCAATAGGATGACCCCCATCTATATAAGCTGTGCCCAAACCAAATAATACAAATATGTGTTACAGAAGGAGAGATTCCCCATATACTGGAATCATGTCATGCTGCAACATATGGAGGACATTTTGGTGGTCACAGAACAGCTGCTAAAGTACTGCAATCAGGTTATTACTGGCCAACTATTTTTAAAGATGCTTATGCGTTTGTTAAAAGTTGTGACAGGTGTCAAAGGACATGGAACATAACTAGCAGACATGAAATGACATTGACCAACATCCTGGAAGTGGAAGTTTTTTATGTCTGGGGAATAGATTTCATGGGACATTTTCCCCCATCCTTTGGGAACTTATATATCCTGGTTGTTGTGGATTATATGTCTAAGTGGGTGGAAGCTGGAGCATTACCAACCAATGATGCTAAAACAGTGGTGGATTTTCTTCAGAAAAATAATTTTCCTAGATTTGGCACTCCTAGAGCAATTATCAGTGACGAGGGTACACACTTTTGCAACAAAGTCTTTGCTGCAGCAATGGTAAAATATGGAGTCAGACACAAGGTAGCTACAACATATCACCCTCAATCTAATGGTCAAATTGAAGTGTCCAACAGAGAAATTAAAAAGATCTTAGAAAAAGGGGTGAACCCAACAAGGAAGGATTGGTCCCTACACTTACATGATTCTCTATAGAGGCCTACAGAACAACATACAAAACCCCACTCGGCATGTCCCCTTACCAAATTATTTATGGCAAAGCTTGTCATTTGCCATTAGAGCTAGAGCATAAAGCATATTGGGCACTGAAGAAATTAAATTTGGATACGCATGCTGCAGCAGATCAAAGAAAACTTCAACTTTGTGAGCTCGATGAATTACGCCTATATGCATACGAAAATGCAAGAATCTATAAAGAGAGGACAAAACAATGGCACGACAAGCATCTTTAGCATAGGAAATTCCACCCTGGTCAATTAGTGTTGCTCCACAATACAAGACTAAGATTATTTTTGGGAAAGCTCCAGTCACGGTGGTCTGGCCCGTTTAAGCTGTCAAAGTTTATCCTCATGGAGCTGTTGATCTTTTAGATGAACGAACATGTCAAGAATTCAAAGTTAATGGACACAGGGTTAAACACTACATACATTCAGCAGCAGCATGGTCCAAGGAGGTGTTACTCCTTAAAGAACCCAACTATTGAGTAAGGAAGGAATGTTAGGCTGAAGGACCTTAAATCAAGCGCTTCATGGGAGGCAGCCCATTGAGGAGATAGCCACTTCAAACCACTTTTGATATCCTTTGGTTTTGTAGACAACTATTCCTCTTTACCTCTTTATTTTATTTTGTTTTCTCATATTAACTACTTATGTTTATCTTTTTACATTATTGCATTATTTATTTTCGTTTTAATTTGATCTATTTATTTTTTTGAATTAATTTTAGATTGAAGTAAGGGTGATAATTGCATTCCATATTGACAAGTGAGAATGTATGATGGCAGACTGTGGAGGTGAGCCAGATGTCAGAAGCCTTAGTGTTGAGTATGTATCCGTTGTTAGACTAAGCAAATGGGTGATGCCACAACTAAATTTACCATTACATTAAATTAAAGTTGGAGCATTTCACTTACCGTTGGAGATGAAATCATGACAGATGGACGCATGGATACGGATAGCAATTATGGAAACAAATCCCCGAAATTAAAGCTTTAATTTCAATGGCCACTAATTTTGGGGATATGCACTTTCAATTCAAATATTTTATTCCCTCAATTATCTCTACTTCCCATATTTATCTTCAAATTAAAAGTCCATTATAAAAAGGAGTCATTGTACTTAGCGCTCTACGCCATTATTCTCTATCTCCTTCGCAAGTCCAACTCTCCTACTTCTTAAACCTCTTCTTCTCTTTTTACTCTCGGGAACAGTAGCCTCAATTTGTTACTGCTACAGCAATGCCGAGATACAAGAAAATAGCCAGCCGCCTCAAAGATCCATCACGCTTCCAGAGTTACCACGCCGAAGAAAAATATGAAGAATTCATAGAGCCGCATAAGATTCTGGAAGAGAAAGGGTTTCAATTCCCATAACAACTCACTGGAGTTGTGCAAATAATTTATAATGCTGCAGCAAAACGAGGATGGTTAGAGTTCTGCAATTACCCTCGTGATCCTGTGCTTCAAGTAGTGAAAGAATTTTATGCCAATTTGGTAAGCCCTAATCAACACAATATTTGGGTAAGAAACACAATTGTTCCATTAGATTCCAGAGTTATCAATGATTTTATAATTTACTTACTGAAATCACGTGTGAGTATGCTAAGTTGCGTAACAAGTTAACCCCAAAAAATGGACCACCATTTTTACAACTCTTACCATCGAAGGGGTATCATGGGCTAACGAGGAAGGGAGGGTAGTTAATAAGATATATTTGAAACCAATTGCTAAGGTGTGGGTGAAATTTTTGAAATCTCAGCTTATGCCCACCATTCACACTACTACGGTGTCACAAGAGAGATTGGTTTTGCTATATGTCCTTGTTTGAGGGCTGCCCATAGATGTGGGTAGCATCATCGAAAAACAAATCTAAGAGTGTGCAGTCAAAACTCACCGAACTGCAGCCTTGCTATTTCCTTCACTTGTCACCAGCATTTGTGTAGTTTCAGGTGTTCGTCTTGACACCAGAGATGATCACGTTAAGAATGATGGTGCATTTACAGCATGCACAATTGAGAGAGTTGTTGGTGAGAGTGCTGGAACAATTACTGAACCAGCTGCCGTGATAGGAGCAAGACGAGCGCTTGGCTTAGAACAGACCATCCAGGCACTCAGCAAAAGTATAACTCAATGTGCGGAAGCACAGCAGCGGGAGAACGATTGGTTTTGGAACTACCTCCAGCACCTGGACAACCAACTACACCAGTTTGCCCTGTATATGAAACGCACTCACCGGAACTTCCCTGATTCACTGCTCCAGCAATACAATTTTGACACCAACACCACAAATGCTCCAGCCAAAGCTAGTGACAAAGCCAGTGCCACAGATGCACTAGCAGAGGAAACCGCAGCTGAACCATAAGCAACGGTAGACTCAAAAGATGCTGTAACATCTAACCCACCTTAGGACGAATGTGACAAGTCTGAGACTGATAGCTCACCCTCAGAGGCAGAGGACAATTCAGATAAAGAACGTGAGGAACCAACCATCCCAGCCCAGTCTAAATCTAGGAAGCAACACATTATTCAAGAAGATGAGGAGGAAGACCAAGAAGAGGAACCATCTATTCTGATCCTAGCGAGCAAGGGAAAGGACATGGGTAAAGCAAAAATGGCAACACCTCCAGACTCTGAAGATGACATGGAGCAAGTTGATACCGAGCTAGCTGCTGCAGCAGCCAAAGTTATGCCTACACCTAAGCAAGCCAAGCAACTACTGGCGATCATTGCAGCCATCACAGCTGAGGGCCAGGCAGCTGATGCATCCACTCCAATTTCTCTCCAGAAATTCCTAATCAATCTGTTCGCACCAGCCCGCGGCAGTCCACCAAACGAAAAGGCAGTACTTCTGAAGGGCCTGCTACAACAACCCCATCTACAACTCCTCTCACCAGCCCCGCAACGAAAAAGACAAAGACATTGCCAGCTACCCCACAAGCTTCACCAAAAGATAAGCTGTGCAATGCCTCCAAGAAACGTTGAGAACATCCCGTTATGTGCTGCAATCCCCACCACAAGGGAGTATTCTGTCCTTTTTAGTTCATTTTTCTCATTAAAAAAAAAAAATTTTTTGGTACATTTGTGTGGTAGATTCTTAAAGTCTCCCATATCATTGTCCAGTGTGTCTTTGTTTTGTGTGCTTGTGAGGACTCATCACTTCTCAAGTTTGGAGGGATTGTGTTTCCGAATGCATATGTTTATGTTTGTGTGCATGTGTTCATGTTTGTGTAGTGTGAAGCTCTTTATCTAGTATTTGTGTATGGTTTTGAAAACCTAATGAAGATAAATTGAGTGATATTTAGTATGTACATGCCAACTAGAGATAAGTCATAGATAAAAGTGAAATTTTGTCCTGACACTTAGACTTTGGTTAAATTTATGAGACTGTTAGAGCAAAGCCAGAAGAATAGAGCAGATCCTAAAGTTTGGAGGGGAGAAGCAAGTTTGATTAACTGTGATTTCTATGAAATAAAATTTGTTCAAATGGCTCAAGTTGCTGAGTAACCAAGTCGAGTATGAACCCCATATGCAGAATTGTGTTCAAAGGTAGCAAGAGTTATGAGCAATGTTGTAGCATATATAAAAAAAAAAAAAAGAGCAATCCTCTGTCTAAGGCATTGAATAGTCAGGTCTGTTCATGAACCCCATGTCCAGCCTTGAGTGAAATATACTTCTAGATAAGATTATATGATAGTACTGCTGCAGCAACTCTGATCTGGGCATGGTTTGAGTAATTGGGTGTCATCATTACAATTGATTGATATTCACATGAAAGATAAATGTTACAGTGAGGAGGTTGAATATTCCCTAGTTTGTAAAATCCTAAATTTGTCACAGTTGAGTATGTGAAAGTTTTTGTTACCTCATTTATGAATAAAGTATTCTCACTGCTGAAATTCATACAATCCCTAGGTAATGCTATAGCATATCTGGAATTCAACCGAAGGAGCACACACACACTATGGATAGAAAAAAGCTTAAGTCTAGAACTGGTTTACTATGGGCATTTCGTATGATTGGGTTTGTGATCTGAATGTGGAAGAATCCTTGCAAATTTGAGAAAAGAGCTAAAGATATGTGCATGTTTGTTTGCGGGAAATGTTAGCAAGTGTCATTACTTGAGGACAAGCAATGGTTCAAGTTTGGGGGTGTGATAACTCTAGGAAATGAGAGTTATTACATCAATTCTAGACTTAAATTTAGGTCACTTAGAGAACAAATAAGGTGTTTTCATTATATTTTGATTACCTTTTGCATAAACATTCATTTTAGTGGAGTGTTAATAAGTTTTGCTTGAATCATAATAATTTGTGCTAAAAACAGGTTTTAAATTGTAGGTTTTAAATTCATGAAAGGATGTTGAAGCATTAAAAGAACAAGAGGAGGAAGGAAGATGGAAACAAAAAAAGCAAAGCATAATCGGGAGTAAAGTAGTGTTGTGGCCGTTGTTAGAGCAACCAGTGCAGTAGCAATATGGGAGCAATGCGGGAGAAAACTTAGGCTCGAGTCAGCCATAAAAGTGCGATCTGCATGTTTCCTAATTCAAACACATACACGCTCACGGGCCTGGGTTTAACCTAGTTTGCGATATAAAAAGGAAGCGTGCACCACATAAAAATGTGGCAAGGAATTATCATTAGAACAATTAGAAGGAACAACGAGAAGAAGATCATAATTGAAGAAGGGTTGCTTCAGCAACTTTGGACCATCGGGCAAAATTATTTGACTTTGATTTTCATTGTGCTCAACATATATTTGTCTTCTTCCTTTAATTGATTGAATGTACTCCGAGACCAAGATATTTATGTTTACTTTTCTCATTCAGACTATGAACTAAAGTATTCGTAGTAGGGTGACAAATAATCCAATGGGTTCTTGACTGTTTTTATATATTGTTATAGTGTTGTTGCAGCAATAGACTCTAATAGTTTTATGATTATAACTGTTATTTTGGTTGACCACCCATTTAATAGTTGCGGTTAAGATAGAGCAGCAAAATGGCATGTCTTAGCGGACATTATTAGAGTATTACTTGATCTTAAGTTGAGTTTCCTGGATTAGGTTATCTTGAATCCCATAAGGGCAATACTTGAAGTTAAGATTTGTGACACTCTAGGCATAGGTGTTCACCTTGTAGGGTAAAGAGATTAAAGGTTATCATGTCGTACCATAAATATATGAGCAACTGGTCATTGTTAGTAGATTTAATGGTATGAGATTTCCAACATGCGATAGCTGAGGATGCAGATTAATTCTACCCATTGCTGCATCACTTATTGTAACAACTGGTGCTAATTCAGTAAACAACAATCACTCCATTAGGAGAATTTGATCATTCAACTACTATATTCTCAACTGAATCTTAAACACATTCAACTTAGGTTATTTCATTACAGTATTGTTTTATTAGTTCTTATTTTCAATTATTGATTACAATAAAAATTAATTAACAATTGTTTGCTTTGGTTTCAAGTTGAGTTGCGTTATTGTAAGAGCTATAGAATTTTAAGTAACATCAATTCCTGTGGAGACGATCTTGAGTACTTATCACTTTATTACTTGTTGTGTATACTAGCACATTGGCATTGAGAGATATTACTTATTAAATTTACCAACACCTAGTCATCATCATATTACCCTTATTGCCACCATCTTTCTTCCTTAAAAAGCAGGTATCATGCTAACCTCAAAGGCTAGCTCAATACACTAGTAGTAATGGTTAGAGTTAGTGGGTCTGAACTCGAATAGCCACCTTTTAACTTCAAATATGAAAAATCCTGGCAAGTATACCCAATTCATTTTAGGTACAAAATTATCAATCATTTACCCATTTTCAACATCAATAAAGACTCATAATTTCACTAAAATCACCAATTAGTCTTCTTATTATTTTTAGCAAAAACCCTAAAATTTTTCATTGAATATTTAAAGGAGAAAAAAATACAAACAATTGCTTACCTAATAACCAATGGTAGAGCCAAGATGAGGTTGTGGTGATACCAATGAGGCGGTGGTGACAACAAAAGTGGTGATGTTGTCTTATTTTAGTTCACAGAGTTTTTCTTTCATTTTTAGTTTTTGATCTTGCTCGACTTTGCTTCACTTTAGGATATGAGTTTAGTTTTGTGAGGATTTAATTGAGGTTATTTTTGTATTTACCCTGTATTTTTAAATATATATGTGCAAAATTAAAATGTGTTATAATTCCAGGCATATATTAGGTATCTTGGAGGGAGTGGGCTATATCCCACGTAACTCCTCCCTACTTTACAATTTTTTTATATTTCTTTTAATACAAATTGAGGTATATCATTATTATATTATACTACCTTCATAACAATTAACTAATTTATTCATATATTTTCTTATTTTTTTACTTACTAACCACTTATACATCAAATCAATTTATTTATAAAAAAATTAATTAATTTAACTTGATGTGAGGAGCGTTGTTGCTTCTTTGGAGATCTCTACTTCTCTCTTTCCAAAAAGTGTGATAGATATCACTTTTCTTGTCAAGAAAAGAGATGTTCAGTAGTATCCTCTTTTTAGGTGTCACTCTTTTATATTATTTTCTTATTTTTAATATTAGAACTAGAAAACCCTTTCATCTTTTTCCTTAATTCTTTTTGTACGGTTTTAATTATTCAAGGGTGTTGGACACGTTGCACAATATTATTTGAATATTAAATTAATGAGACCTATAACTTGCACATGGATACATGCTAAAAAAGTTAGTATTGCACTAAATAGAATCATTCCTTTTGTAATTCATCATTCCAAGTTCAATTTAACACAAGCTCATGAGGAATAATTCTACAATATATCAGAAGTAATATAGCCAATTGATGTATGCTTGATATGTGTAATTAATATAATCACCATTAGCATGGTGATTTTTCAAAATAAATGGACATATGTCATAGCATCATTTGCTTATTATATGGCAAACATGATACCTTTAATGTATTATAGAATTTCTCACTTATGAGAGTTTTATCTATGGTCAAAGCTTATTTTATCTTCTTGCATGTTTTCTCTTGGCTCCCTAAGCTTCTTCTTACAACAAAATAAGCTTGAATAGTTTGAATTTTTTTTTTTTAGATTCGCAACACAATATTAGAGAAATGAATCTTTGTCATAGGAGGTAGTAAAGTACCCAATTGTCTCTTACTTTTATTTTATTAATTTAATATAGCTATTCTTACAAGAATGTCTATGGTTGCTATTAAATTAGACTTTCTACATCAGAAAATAAAGATGATTTTACTATTCTTGTGTTTACTTCTACCATCATTATAAGCAAAGTGTAAAACCAAAGATGAAATTAGAAGACTTCACTAGAAATAAAGGTTAGACCATTGACACTTAATTGGTGATGTAGATATTCGTACCAATTAAAGCCTACATTGTTAGCCTATATGACTATAAATATTGATTTTGATGATAACAAATCACATGTGTTGGTTAAACAAAGATTTATGTATTGTGCTTTTATAATAAGAAAACGATTTTATGGAGCTAAGTTGTTTTTCAAGTTGTGGACTAAAATGAAAAAATTTTACAATCTTTGATTTTAATAAATATTATTTTAAATTTCGAATTGGGACCTATTTAAAAATATTTAAATATTTTGGGTCATTCTATAATTTCACATATTTTGGGTCATATCATAATAACAGAAAGTTTCAGGAGTGACAAAGCATTATTTAGAAATTCTGAAATTGAATCTATTTAAAAGTATTTATAACATTTGGGGCTATAACATAGTTTTATAAAGTTTTAAGGTCAAACTATAATTTTAAAAACTAGTTCACTGTAACAGTTACTATAGCAAGCGGCTAACCGGATTTGACAAGCGGAAGACCAAATTTTGGGCAGTGAGCTTCTAGAACATAAATGACTATCCAGATTTCGAAAGCGGCTATCCGGATATGGAAAGCGGTATGCCGGATGTTCTGAAATTCAAATTTTTGTTGTAACGGTAACATAAAAGCGGCTAACCAAATTCCATAAACGGTAAGCCGGTTATCACCAAAATGTGCATAACGGCTAGTTTTTAAGCTCAAACAATACAAACTCAAATCCGATTCATTTTCAAGCTCTCTTGCAAGTAAAAACAAAAGGCACACAACATTTATTGAGCTCTCATTTCTCAAATCATTATTCATTGAATCATCTTTGTTCTTCAATTTGTATATATACTCTTTAAGAGAGATTTTGTTGTAATTTTCATTTCCTTATCAAATTTGGGAGTGTTTAAGTATGTGAGACACTTGAGTGAAGATATTTGGAGATAATCTCTTTGTTGTAAAGATTCATTGACACCTTGGAAGTCAATTATAAGCATTTGAAGTCTTAGAAGGCTTGGATAGTGAAATCTTCAAGATTGGGTTGCTTGGAAGCGTTGACGTAGGTGAAGATTGCCGAACCACGTAAAAATCTTTGAGTTTGCTTTCTTTTTCTTTACTCATTTATTATTGTGCTTTCATTGAATTTATTGTTTTCGAATTTCATTAAGGTATTAGATTGGATTGTTGTTTGGTTTAATTAGGATAAGTTTTAAAATACCAATTAACCCTCCTCTTGGGTTGCATAACTTGTATTCATTTGCTATCAGAGCAAGGTGCTCTTATTTAGACTTAACCGTTTAGAGCTAAAGATCAATGGAAACTCAAAATGATTCCACATTTAGAGAATGACAGTCCACCACTAGACCACTATATTTTGATGGAAACGATTACCCGTATTGAAAAACTAGGATTATAATTTACTTGCAAGCTTTAGATTACGAAATTTGGGAAATCGTTAATGATGGTCCTTTCATGCCTTTGACAAAAAGTGAAGTCGGGGAAGATATTCCAAAACCTTCACGGGAATGGAATGAATTGGAAAACATAAAAACTTCTTTAAATTCCAAAGCTATTAATGCATTGTTTTGTGCACTAGATAAGAAAGAGTTTCATAGAGTGTCTAGTTGCGAAAGTGCTAATGAAATTTGGCACAAATTTGAAGTTGTTTCTGAAGGCATGAATCAAGTGAAAGAGTCTAAAATAAGTAGGTACACTTGACAATATGAATTGTTCCAAATGGAACAAAATAAGAGTGTGTATTCTATGTATACTAGATTTACGGACATAGTGAACACTCTAGGAGCCTTAGGAAAGACATTTTCAAATAGTGAGAAAGTTAAGAAAATCATTAGGTCGCTACCTAAGGAATAGAAACAACAAAGGACTGACATTAAGGAAGTTAAAGATTTAAATACATTACCTATTGATGATTAAATTGGTTCTCCCATTTCATATGAAGAACATTTGGCAGCAGAAAAAGGGCATGAGGAAAAGAAGAAAAACACTACTCTTAAAGCCTCAAAACGTGAGAGTGATGAGGAAAGCGGGATGGATGATGAGGAGTTGGCTATGTTGGCTAGAAGATTCAGAAAATTTTACAAGACTAATGAGCAGAGAAAGTTCAGAAGTCACAAAAATAAAAATGAGAAGAAAGAGCCAATTACTTGCTATGAATGCAAAAAGCCCGGACACATATAACCGAAATTTTCTCTCCTCAACAAATTAAAAAAGAAAGCTATGGTGGCCACGTGGGATGATAGCGATGAGGAAACAAGTGATGATAAAGAGTAACAAGAGATGACAAATTTAGCTCTCATGGCATTTGGTAAAGAATCATGTGATGAACTTGATGAGGTAAGTGATCTTCCTACATATGATGAATTACATAATGCCTTTAAAGAATTGCATAATGAGTGGATGAAGATTGGTAAAAAGAATATATGTCTTAAGAAGAAAATGATAGAGCTTAAAATGAAAATGAATCATTTAGTGCAAAGATTACATGCCTAGAATTAGAGAATAAATCATTGCATGATAGAGTTGCTTTATCAAATGAGAAATCTAGCACCTCACATGAGTATCTAGAATCACACATAAATGACTTGAAAAGTAAAAATGAAGTGCTTAAGAAGTAGAGCGATGAGTTAAATGAGATTGTTTTAAAATTTAAAAATGGGCAAAAGATGTTAGATAACTTGTTTAATTCACAAAAAATGTGTGTTTGACAAAGGAGGTCTTGGTTATAAGCCTAATTTAAAGCAAAAGTATTATAAGAAAAAGTATTATTAGATAACTTGTTTAATTCACAAAAAATGTGAAGAATACGTCTATTAACAATCAAGTTGTATGTCATTATTGTAATCAAGATGGTCATATGAAAAATAGATGTCCAGTGAAGAGAAATGCATATTATGGTATGAAATGTGTTTGGGTTCCAAAAGGAACTATTCCTAACTCTCAAAGACCCAAAAGGGTTTAGGTATCTAAAACTTGAGATTTTCTTTGCAGGGTTTGAAAAAAAAAAGAATAAGTGGTACTTGGACAATGGTTGTTCAAAACACATGACATGAAATTATTCTTAGTTTTCAAGTTTTACAAAGATCGAAAATTATGGAGATGTATCGTTTGGAGATAATTCAAAAGGAAAAATCATTGGTATTGGCAATGTTGGTAATGTATCCTCTACTCTTATTGAAAATGTGTGTTTAGTCGAAAACTTAAAACACAACTTGCTTAGCATTAGTCAATTATGTGATACAGGATATAGAGTTATCTTTGATTAATTAAAATGTGTTATTGAGAATACATGTGATGGTAAGGTTTTGTCTGTAGGAAATAGATGTGTTAATGTCTATACCATTATATAGATTGTGCATCTAGAAATGATAAATGTTTCTCCGCATTACATGATGACGGTTGGTTATGGCATAGAAGATTAGGTCATGCAAGTATGGATTTGATCTCAAAAATCTCAAAAAATGATTTGGTTAAAGGTCTTCCAAAAATTAGTTTTCAAAAAGATAAAGTTTGTGAAGCTTGCCAATTTGGAAAACAAATTAAAACTTCTTTAAAAAACAAAAATCATATCTCTACTTTAAAACCCCTTCAAATTCTTCACATAGATTTATTTGAATCTTCTATAGATACTAGTTTAAGTGGATGATTACTCTAGATACACATGGGTATTTTTCTTAGCTAATAAGGATGATGCCTTTGATGCATTCAAAATTTTCTGTAAAAAAATTCAAAATGAAAAAGGTTATTCTATTACTTGTATTAGAAGTGACCATGGTGGAGAATTTGAAAATCATGCATTTAAGAATATTTGTAATGATTTTGGCATTGAGTATCAATATTCATCACCTAGAACTCCACAACAAAATGGAGTTGTTGAAAGAAAGAATAGGTCTATTCAAAAAATGGCTAAGACCATGTTGAATGAAAATGTTTTACCAAAATATTTTTGGGCCGAAGCCATCAACACTGCTTGTTATGTTTTAAATCGGGTGCTGATTAGACCTCATCTCAATAAAACTCCCTATGAGCTTTGTAAAGATAGAAAACCCAACATTGGTTATTTCAAAGTTTTTGGATACAAATGTTTTATTTTGAACACAAAAGATAATCTTGGTAAATATGATCCAAAATCTGATGTTGGTATTTTTCTTCGTTATTCAAACGCAAGTAAAGCTTATAGAGTATAGAATAAAAGAATTTTGGTTGTGGAAGAGTCTATGCATGTTACATTTGATGAGTCTAACCTTCCTCTACGGAGAAAGTTGTTATAGATGATGATGTAGCTGAAAAGCTACAAGAAGATTCATCAAAAGATAGCCAAAAGAATGCAGAAAACCAAGAGCATCAACATGAAGAGGCGAATGCAAAGCAAAATGAAAGTACGTCTCAATCACTCCCCAAATAATGGAGGTATGATTCTTCTCACCCTAAGGATGTAATTTTAGGAGATCCCTCACGAGGTGTAACCACTAGATCATCACTTAGGAACACATGTGAGCATGCTGCATTCATTTCTCAAATTGAACCAAATTCCTTTGCGGATGTGGAAAATGATGAATCTTGGATTATGGAAATGCAAGAGAAGTTGAATCAATTTGAGAGAAACAATGTATGGGAATTAGTTCCTAATCCGGAATATTAATCCATCATAGGTACTAAATGGGTATTTAGAAACAAAATGGATGAATTCGGTGTGGTTGTAAGAAATAAAGCTAGACTAGTTGCTCAAGGCTACAACCAAGAAGAGTGAATTGATTTTGATGAAACATTTGCACCTATAATGAGACTAAAATCCATTAAAATGCTCTTAACTTTTGCATGTCATAAAGATTTTATTTTATATCAAATGGATGTCAAGAGTGATTTCTTAAATGGTTATATTATGGAGGAAGTTTATGTGAAACAACCTCCTGCTTTGAAAATGAAAAATTTTCAAATCATGTGTATAAGTTGTCTAAGGCATTATATGGATTAAAACAAAAACCTAGAGTATGGTATGATAGGCTTAAAAACTTCTTATTAGATAACGATTTTTCGATGGGAAAAGCAGACACAACTCTCTTTGTTAAGCATAAGAACCAAGATATACTTATTGTTCAAATAAATATTGATGACATTATCTTTGGTTCTACTAATGAATTGTTGTGTAAAGAATTTTCATCGTGTATGAGCAAAGAATTTGAGATGAGTATGATGGGAGAGTTGAAGTACTTCCTTAGACTCCAAATCAAACAAAACGAGGAAGGAATTTTCATAAATCAAGCCAAGTACGTGAAAAATCTACTCAAAAGATTTGGCTATGATAATGGAATGGTAAAAAGCACTCCAATGAGTACTACCATCAAGCTGGACAAAGATGAGAAAGGTAAGAAAGTTGACATCAAGACTTATCGAAGTATGATCGAATTTTTACTCTACTTGACTACTAGTAGGCCTGATATTATGTTTAGTGTATGCTTGTGTGCTAGATTTCGATCTTGTCCTAAAGAGTCACACTTACTTGCTGTTAAACGAATTTTTCGATATTTGATAGGCACCATTAATCTCGGCCTTTGGTATCCTAGGGGAACTCATATTGACTTAACTTGTTATTCGGATGCCGACTTTGCCGGATATAAGGTTGATAGAAAAAGTATTAGTGGAACATGTCACTTCTTAGGTCATTCACTTGTCTCTTGGTTTAGTAAGAAACAAAACTCGGTTGCGCTCTCAACCACTGAGGCAGAATATATTGCTACAGGTAGTTGTTGTGCACAAATTCTTTGGATGAAACAAACCCTTAGAGACTATGGTATTAATCTTGATCAAATACCTATCTTGTGTGACAATACTAGTGCTATTAATCTATCTAAGAATCTCATTCAACATTCTAGGACTAAGCATATAGAAATTAGGCATCACTTCCTTACAGATCATGTTCAAAAAGGAGATGTTGTAATTAAATTTGTTTCTACTGAAAATCAACTTGCGGATATCTTTACAAAACTTCTTAGTAAAGAGCATTTTATAAAGATAAGACATGAGTTTGGAATGATGAATGTTGCATCTTGAATTACGATTTGTTGATTAAGTTGATATGATTGTTCTTGTATGCATTTATGTTTCATTTATTTTTAAATGACTTATTGAAATGTTTAAATCACAAAATGATTTAAAATTGATCAAATTTTAAGCCAAAAATAAAATGGTGTGTATAATACATGTCTAAGAGCTTACCAAAATTCAATAAGAGTCAAAATAATTTCCAAAGATTAACTGTCTTTCAACCGGAAAATCATTATTCTTAATGATTATTCTTTTGATCACATTCGGATAACCAGATTCAGAAAACCGGTAAGCCGGATGAGGTTTGCTTGATCTCGAGTCAACATCCGAAAACCAGATTGGAAATCCAGAAACCCGGATTTGGTTTGGAACATACTGGACACAAACCAATCATCTGGAAAACTGGATTTGCAAAGCTTCTTTTCTACCTCAAAATCGGACAGTCCGTTCTTCAAATCGGTAACCCGAATAACTTTTGAAAAAAATTTGGAAAATACTCGGTCAACCGGTTAGCGAATTTTAAAAATCGATTTCAGTTTTTGAACTCACTGCATCATAATTGGATAACCGGTTATCTAATTTAGAAAGCCGAATTTGCAAACCTTTTTTCTACCTTAAAACTAGACAGCCAGTTCCTCTATCTAGAAATCCAGATTCTCGTAACTATCTCATTGCCCAACAACTAGATAACCGGTTAGTGCAATCCGGATAGCCGGATTCGTGATTATAAAAGTTGTTCTTCTTCTTCTCTCTTTTGGCAAACCGGATACTATTCTCTCTCTAAAAATTGTTTCTTACTTTATTCTTTTTCACTCCAAAATCCATCATTTCCACTCGTTTTCGATTCAAATCGATCCATAAAACTTATTCCTCATCCATTCTTGTGTCCAAAATCATCTTTCAAATCCATTTTTAACTTCAAAATCACTAGATCTGAAATCAAATCTAGGGTTTCAACCAAATTTTTCTCTCTCTAGATTTCTTCCTCTTAAGTCATTTTTTAACCAAATTGCACCTCAAAATCTCTTTAAATCATCATCATCTCCCTTCTCATTGCCTCATTTAACTTCGAATAAATCAAAATCACCATGTCAAGCTCATGGTCGGTTTGAGGAAAAGGTAAAGAACCAGTTCAATAAACCAACCGGTTACGGCAAGCAGGGGGTACCTTTAATCAATCCAACTATGAGTCCACACACTTTCAGAACAAGCATTTAGTCAAACGGTTTCACCAATGCTTCATGACTAGTGAGGTACTCTCTACATTTTTCATTTTACCAGATTGGCTTCATAGTCTCAATATTAGTCATAGAAATTTGTATTAATTGTTGGAAGAAGTTGGTTGGATTAATGCACTTATGATTCAGGGGAATATGTTTCCCGACTTGGCGAAAGTGTTTTACTCGAATATGGACATTTCCGAGGAGAAAAAGAATCGAGTAATCACCAAGGTTAGAGGAGTTTTGATTGATTTTGATGTTTCAGAGTTAAATTCTATTCTAGGAAACTCCGATTATGGCTTAGAAATTTTCTCGCTTAGGAAATCTCCAAACTTGATAGTTATGTTTATGTTGATGCCGTTTGAAATATATGCCGGCATAATGACCTTTATGTTGAAAATTGCACCATTCATTTTCGCACTCAATACCTCTGTCTCCAGACTCGGATTTTGCTTCGTTTTATTCAGTCCATTGTACTTTTTAGATTATGGCATTTGGATGAAGTTTCCCACATGGATGTTGCTTTGATTGATTGTATCCTTAGACGTCGTCTGGTTAATTTGGGGTATACCAATATTCGAACTATGCTTTACATTCCTAACTTGATTACTCGTTCCCTTCCGTATGGTCATTTTATCACTCGGATCCTTAAATACTTTAAGGTTTCGATTAATGAACCATCATGCAAACCTTCTAAGAGTATCAGGGATGAAGTTGTATATGCCTTAGGATTTGAGTGGAAAAATAAAACTTGGGTAAAATTCACTTACAGCAAGTTCATTTTTCTTGCTCCGATTGATGATCGACCACTCAACGTTGTAGTTCCTGCTGATCAACTTCCTGATTTCTCACTACCTTTTCGAGGCTAGCGTAGACGCCGAGACCCTCCAGTGTTTGCCTCTATTCTTGATGCCACTGCATCTGCTTCATCACCTCCAGAACCTCCAGCCTCTGAAGAGGTTACTTTTCAGCAGGTTATGGATGAGGTGCGAACACTTTCCATGCTGACAGACCAACTTAGAGCAGCACATACTTGTAGAGCACCAACGCTTTTCATAGCAGCATTAGCAGCTCATTCATGGACAACGCCTTCTCTTTGAGCACTTTGGCATTCCTTATCCATATCCACCCTCATCACTACCATCCTCACCACCTCAGTAGTCTTTTATGTTTGTATTTGGACACACCAACATTTCATTTACTGCTTTATATTCTTTTATTTTCATTTAGCTTTTATAGATGATTGTTATGTTGGATTATATATCTGTTTTGGATTATGTGGATTTGATATGATGGTTGGTTATATTTTTCACTTATGTTTCTGGATCATGTGGAACTAATGTGCTTGATTTACGAGTTTATGATTGAGTAAGATTGTAGTAAGATTGACTATTTGAAAAAAGAGTTTAGCAAGTCTTTTGCAATGAAGGACTTGGGACTGACAAAACAGATTTCTGGCTTCAAGATTTCCCATGATAAAAAATTTAGGAAGTTATGGTTATCTTAAGAAGTATATGTTGAAAGAGTTCTTGAAAGATTTAACATAAGTAAGGGAAAATCTATTTGTTCTCTACTTGCAGGTCATTTTAAGTGAGAAAGAGAAGCAAGAGATGAGAAGATTTCCTTATGCTTTAGCAATTAGTAGTCTTATGTATGCTATGATTTGTACAAGACCAGATATTGCCCATACAGTTGGTGCAACCAGCTGGTTTCTTTCTAATCTGAGAAAAGAGCACCAGACACCAGTGGAATAGATTCTCAGATATCTCAGTGGCACTTTCAAGGCATGTTTATGTTTTAACAGTGACAAACCTGAGTTACAAGTGTATATAGATGCAAATGTAGTAGGAAATGTTGATTCTAGAAAATCCATATCAGGATATTTGCTCACTTTTGCAAGGGAGCAGTCTCATGGCAGTTCAGACTTCAGCAGTGTATTGCTCTGTCTATCACAGAAGTAGAGTATGTTACAATTATTAAAGGTTGCAAAGAAACCTTGTGGATGAAGAATTTCCTACAAGAACATGATGTGAAACAAGACAGCTATATTGTGTACTGTGACAGTCAGAGTATCATTCACTTGGCAAAGAATTCGACATACCATTCAAAATCCAGACATATTGATGTGAGATATCATTAGATATGAGATGTGCTTGAAAAAAAAAACAGTTGCAGATTGAAAAGATTCACACAATGGAGAATGGGTCAGATATAATGACAGAATCATTACCCAAAGAGAAGCTGAAAAGCTGTATGCAAAAAGTGAGACTGTTGGTGCCCCCTATATGATTTGGAGAGGAACATTTGTTGGGTTCATCTAATTTGGGAGGCCTAAACCCAAAGTTTTATAAGTTTGAGTAGCTAAGTAATTAAATGAAACATGAAGGGGCAAAATGAAATTTTACATTAAAAATTAGGTTTTTGAAAATGTGGCTATATAAACAAGAATAAGTGGAGGTGACAGTAACTTTTGTGCGTGGGAAAAAGACGAGAGAGAAAGAGAGAGATAGTGGTGTTGAGATTATTTTGGAGTAAGGGTTTTCATTCTTTGATTGGACGATCGGAAGGCGAAATTAACTCTGTTTTCTCCCAAATTTTGAGAGAAAATTTCTGGCATCGCTCTCTACAATAGTACTAGTCTTGATTTTTGTTTTATCCTCTCGTTGGCTGTTATTTGAGATACTCACTTGTTAGCGAGATAAATATTAGACTATTACTGTAAGCCAAGAATATTGAGATTCTTGATGTTGTTAGCCTCTAATATTAGACTAAAAATGAATTTGTGCTATAATTCTATTAAAATAGTGGAAGATTATATCGAACTATAGTCCCGTGATTTTTCCCGCTTTAAGTTTTCTACATTGTTGATTTATTTTCTACCTATTTATTTATGGTATATATCCTATTTTAATCACAGAAAGAAGGAAATAGTTTTTTTCCGTTTAATTTACAGTTGCTTGTGTGACTCTCTTTTCCAACAGTTACATATGTGTTTTGGACTATCAAATTGTTAAAGCAAATTTTTATTTATTTGGAGAGAGAAAAATATCTCTTGATCATTATTAGAAAGTACACATATCTCTCATATAGATCGTCGCATCTCTCTAAGTATAAATTGCAAACTAAAGTATAATTCGTGTAGAGAGTAAAGTACAAAGTATAATTCATTTGCAGCAAACCAATTTTCAAATGCATGTACAAAGACAGTAAAAGTGACCAAGTTATATACATCAACCGTTAAAGTACGTATCCGACCATATCATTGTTGCAAATAGGGGTGGGCGTCGGATCGGATTCGAATAAATCTGATCCGATCCAATCCGATCTGAACTAATTCGGATCAGGTTCGAATTTGAAGGCAAATTCGATTGGATGAAATTTGTGCGATCGAATCAGATTTGGTTCGGATTGAATCGGATTCGGATCAATCTGGATCATTCGATCGAATCTACACTGTAAAATAAAAAAAATTGAAAATTTAAAAACAAAAGCTAAACGACTAACTCTAAGGACTAAGCTAAGCCTAATTCACCACTCACCAATTCACTCACTCTTAGATCTCAGTCACAGCCAAGTAACAAGTACCAACTCAGACTATCAAACATTAAAAAAAGACATAGCGACTCAGCAAGCAGTCGAGCAAAAGCAAAACGCCAAAACCAACTCCATCTCGTCATCTGTCTTGAACCCATTAACCCACCGGCGACCCGTGAGTCCAATGACCACGCCACAACTCAGCTGCCGCCGGCCTGCCGTCACCAATCGATTGGAAGCTAACCGATTTCGAGCGAAACCTAGGCAAACGGAAGCCAGTTAATCGACCCAAACCTAGCTGGCAATTGCCTCTTCAACCACTAATCACGTCCAGCCAACCAGTTGCCACGCCAAACGCCGATAGTCCACTTCCACTATTCCCGAGAAGCTAGCAACTTTATTCATAGTAAGCAATTAAACCCGACCCATGACAATTGAAAGTTGAAATTTAGAATTTCATGCTTCTTTTAGTCGTGGGTGGCCGCTTGGAAAATGCCCCCAAACCCGAGAGCAAGCGGCTAGCTGCTTGGTCACGGGTTTAAGGGTTTTTCTTCACTTTTCTCTTGCTTTCTTCAACCTCTCTCCATTCTCTCTCAAGGTCTAACACGTTTGTGTCTATGCGATTTGCTTGAAACTTGGAAATTAAAAAATTTATTGTTCTTGAATTGTTCTGTTTTTTCCTTTTATTTTTTCTAATGTCTGATTATTCATTTGTAACATTAGTTGAGAAAGACATGAATATGTATTGATGTATAACTATAAAATATAAATATATTTTGTCTTTTGAGAAAGACAACAAAAGATGAATTTATTTGTTCATGTATTGAAACTTTTAAATATACGATTTGTTCATATTTTCAATCTCTCCAGTCTCCACAGTTGAAATGTTTTCTTTTAATTTTTTCATTATTTCATTTTCATTGTCTGATAATTCATTATTTAAGGAGCTTAGCTGAATTTTATTAATTATTAATAAACTAAGAAACAATATCGTTTCATCAAACTTAAAATTCAAATTTATTAATTATTAAATAATTATCATTATTTAATGTATGATTATTCATTTGTAACATTAGTTTATTACTTATTAATAAACTAAGGAACAATATCAATTCTTCAAAACTAAAAATTCAATTTCATACTATACGTTGTGGTAGTAGAATTATTTTATGATAAGATTGCTTTATTTCCAAATAATAATTTGATGAATGAATTTGTATAGCTATTAAGCTAGGCTGAAGAGATTATATATAGTCAAAAGTCATATTTAATTTTTAGTTGAAAATTCATAAACGGAAGTTACAGAACAATGACGATTGATATGGTTTTTGTATTTTCAGAGATTGGGGCTTGTTTGCTTGAATGGGGAATAGAGAGGGTGTGTGCAATAACTATTGATAATGCGTCGGGCAATGATGTTGCTATTGATTATGTGAAGAACCAAATGCTTGTCGAAGAATGTTGATGCACTTGTGTTGCGGGGTGATTACATGCATGTGCGTTGTTGTGCACATATCTTAAATTTGATTGTCACTGGGGGGTTAAAAGAGTTGCATGCCTCAGTTGCCAATATTCGAAATGCTGTGAAGTATGTAAGATCATCCACTTCGAGATTGAAAGCATTTAAACAATGTGTAGATCATGTGAAAGGCCTTAATGGAACTGTGGTTTTGCATTGTATCACTAGGTGGAATTCCACCTATTTGATGTTGATGACTGCTTTGAAATTTCGGGAGGCATTTGAGAGGATGGCATAAGTGAATAAACCATATGAAGCATACTTAAGAGAGGAAGAAAATGGGAAACAAATTGTGGGGCCACCTGAGCTTGAAGATAGGGAACATGCCGAAAGAATTGTGAGGTTTTTAAAGATCTTTTATAATGCTACATTGACTTTTTCAGCCTCTTTGAGTGTCACTTCTAATCTTTATTACGATACAATTGGCTTAATCGAGAATTCATTGAGTGCATTAGAAAAAAGCAAAAATGTTTATGTGCATTTGATGGCTTCTAGTATAAGGGAAAAATATGCAAATATTAGGGAGTGCATGGAGAAAATCAACAAAATCTTGATTATTCCCTCAATACTTAATCCGCATATTTTTAGTATGATTTTTTCTTATGATAGTGTGAAGATTGAAGAAATGATCGCGGTGATGAAAGGCTTGTTGAATTCACTTTTTGATGCATATAGTGGATGGAACTCCTCGCCACCATTGCCTAGTGAGAGTTTTCCTAGTGGCAGTGCCAGTGGTGGCGGTGGCAGTTCTAGTTCTTCTCTGCACCTTGTAAATGACATGGATTGGCAACAAGGGAATATAATCGAACATGGTGATGATACTTTACGAGTTGCTCACCCTTTTCTTGGATATGCTAAGAAAGTTTTAATTCAAAGCAAGGGCAAGCTTGTGACGACAGAGGTGGAAAGATACTTACTTGACCCGATTGAAGATCCTAGTAATGATAAACTAAATGTTTTATTATGGTGGAAGGTGAACAGGTTGAAGTATCTGATATTACAGAAAATAGCAAGGGATATCCTTGCAATTTTGGTATCCACTATGGCTTCGGAGTCCGCCTTTAGCACTGGGGGTCATATCATTGACGAATATAGGAGTTCTTTAACTCCCACTATGATTGAAGCATTGACTTGCACTAAAAATTGGTTGCAGTCTAAACTTTTTGCCACTCCCATCTACGACCTTAATCAAGAGTTGAAAGATCATATATATCAAATGGAGTTATAAGAAGGTAACTTTTTTATATTACATTTTATATATAATACCTTTTAAATTTATTATAACACATTTTTTGTATTACTCATGCACTAATTATAAGTTATTATGTTTTTTTTCATTTTAAAGAGTATGTACAATCACAAGCTTCAACAATTACAACGATGGGTGCTAGTACTCGTCATGATATTTAAATAGGTAACTCTTAAATTTAATAGATCTTTTGGTTTCAAGGTACTATATTTATAATTGTTTTACATTTGGTTTTAAGTCAATTGTAACATGATAATTGTTTGTGATCTTATGTTAGGAAAGTTGAAGTTGGTAGTTGGAAAACCAAAGTTAAGGACTCATCAAAGTGTGTTGTGAGTTTAATTTGGTGTTATTGTACTTATGGTTTGAAGAACTTGTAGTCTATCTAAATGTTTTTGGATGATAATTTTTATTTTGGTTTATTTTATTGTTTGATGATATAATGATAATATTTATTTTGGTTTATTTTATTGTTTGATGATATAATGATAATATTTATTTTGTGATTTTGTGTTGTTTATTTATTTGGAGACTTGGAGTAATATTTAATTGTTTATTTTGTGTTGTTTGTTTGGAGACTTGGAGTAATGTTTATTTTGTGTTGTTAACTTGGAGACTTGGAGTTGGAGCAAAGTTTATTTTGTGTTATTCATTTGGACTTTGGAGAGTTGGAGCAATGTTTATTTTGTGTTGTTTATTTAGAAACTTGGAGCAATGTTTATTTTGTGTTGCTTATTTGGAGGCTTGGACTTGGAGTAATGTTTATGCACCTAACTTGTAAGAGCATTACTAATTAAATGAAACGGGAGTGTTTGTACAAAATGAATGCATATGAGAATATAAATGGGCCGTTGATTATAGATTATTAGATTTGATTACTTAAATATTTTCATTTTAATGGTTTATAATTTTTTATTTTTGTGAATGGAAACTTTGTATCGTTTTGTTTTCTTGGTATATGTCAATGCCATATTGTCAAGGAAACAATACATTGTCATTTGTCAGCTTGTTTTCATTTTCTTTTCTTTTTTAATGGTTAATAAGTTTTCATTAATTATAGATTTCATAAATTTTTTGTGAGAATTGTGAAAAAAGTCCAAATCCGATTTCAATCCGAATTAATCTGAATCCAAAATATACTCTGAATCCGAAAATTAATCTGAAATCTAAACTCATCCGATCCGATCTAAATCCGAGTAATCTAATATTTTCATCCGATCTAAATTATTCGGGTCGGATTCGGATTGAATTTAAAGTCGGATTGAATTTGGATGAATTTTTTTCAATCCAAATTATCCGAAATCCAATCGAATTTATCCGAATCCGAAATTGTCCAACCCTAATTGCTAAGGGACAATTTCCCCAAAAAGGAGCTGATGAGGAATTATTTATGGCACGCCTTATGCAGTATAGATCACTTCAAACGATATTTTTTTTCCTCGTAAGTGGAATGTTACTAGTGAGGGTCAAGTGCGGATGGTCTTTGAAAAGACTGGCGAGAGTTTGGCTTAATGTGCTTTTACATTTTTGCTTTTACCAAATTTGCTATTTCGATGGGCCAATGAGTTTTTTCCAAAGTTAAAATACTTTTCAAAAGCAAAATGGTCAATTGTTGAGATTTTTGAAAAGATTCTAACTCCGTTAATGAAAAAAAATGAAAATTTGGTATACTCTACAAATTTTGGGTGGACTGCCGATAGGAATAATGATATTTACCCGAGCAATTTTAATTTTTTGAGGCAATTTTGTTATTAATTCAAATTTTAAGGGAATCCATAAAAATATACATATTTTAACTTTTATTTGTTTTTATGTGGGGTTAGGTTGCTGATAATTTAAAAAATATTTAGATATTTTCAAACTTTCATTGAGGATGAATATTTGATAGTTTTCCATTTTGGAGTTGCAAGTGACCTCTATTGTTTATGATTTTTTATCTTAGAGAATCCATATCAAAGTAGCTTTACACGATGCTTGGGTCAGTTTACACCACAACTGATCGACAACAAAATGATAAATTATTTTGCTGTGTTTTATCTGTAGACAGAGAATGTGTGCCTCGTTGTTATTGCCAGTAAATTATGTCTCCTAGAACATGTAAGATACATGCATGTCTTCTGTGATGTACACGAAATTTTTCATGGCAAGATAAAGAAAATTCCCAATTTATGGTTGACATGTATTCTAAAACCTTGATTCGAATTGGGGTAGATATGTGACAAAAGTTAGATAGAAATGACATAAGCTTGATCGCTGGAATATCAATCGATGATTTTGTGGCAAAAGAATCAGGATTTATGGAGATTGTCTATGATTCCAATTTAGATGTATTGATCATATCATATGGAAATTATATTCCTTCCTAGATATGTTATGTGGTAGAAAGAGCATATTAGAAATTTCATTGTTCAGCATCTTCGATTATAAAATGGCCAGTAGGATCTATTGTTTGTGGTAGTAGGAGCATCTTACTTCCTCTCAGAGTGACAATTTTCGGCAAGATTAATTTAAAATGGGCAATTGTCTGGTATGACTTGAAGTAGTCAAAGTGGAAAATTGCTGGCTTCTCTTGGCTACATAGCATGCATGCCAGTGATGCCACCTATATACGTAAGAATATCGATTGCAAAATTTAAGACTTCTTTGGTCCAATGAGATTACATCAATGCTAATGACCAGCTTATGGTTAATAAGATATATGAACGTGGACTCATGAATTGCCATAAATAATAATGATAATGTAATCATAATTTATTTTTCAGGAAAATGAAACTCAAGGAAAGAATGATGTTTTATATGTACATAATCAGCATAGTTTCTCAACTTTTGGGCTTCATTTTTTTTAAAAATAAAATATTGGCAAAAGTTAACATACTCATACTCATGATACCGATTTAGATCCAGTACTGAACTGATCTATACTTAACTCCTAATAATTTTTTACTACACATGTATATATAACGATATATTGTTAATATTAATTAATTTTATTTTCTTATCCAATAACCATTAATTGTATATTTCTAAAATATTAGTAAAAAGGTCAATTCAACTCTGAATCTAAAAATTAAGATAAGAGAGAATCTTCGATAGAAAAGTTCAAAATCTTGGTCCAATTCATATGCTTACATGATGTATCGTTCTTACATATCGATAATATGTGAAGTTTCACCATGGAATTTTTACACAAATCAATAGAGTGGAGAAGTTAATTAACACTGACATAAGGTAACAATTCAAGGTTAATATACCTATTTATCTGTTCATGCATATTGCATACCCTCGTATGCATGCATCATAAATGTATGTATTATGGACAGAAGAGCTAACCATATTTTACCATTTGAACAGGTCCATTGATCAACGAAGTCACCCGAGAGCAGAAGCAATAATTGATCCATTTTTTAAAAGAGGGTTGAGCGTCAAACCAGAATGGTGTCACTGCTTTATAATCGTCAGTGGTTTGGTTAACAATTCTATTCAATACTGTATAGAATGAACTTGTTATAATTATTGAGGATATTACCTCACTGAAATTAAATTAATAATATTAGTTGAAGGGAACTCTCGACTCTTGAGATAATGTTTAGGTCATGGGCTTTTATATGGTATTAGAGTCAAATCAATGCACAAATACACCCATAGTACCTTTTCACGTGACAAAGAATAATTTATGCGTAATAGTAGGTGTTAATAACATTATTGTACATTGGCTGCATGAATGGGTCCACACCACCTTTTCACTTGATATACACTTCTAGAACAACCATAAACTCTTGAACTATCTTTTGAGTATAAGTTAGCTGTGGACTTTTTATAAATTATTAAGAACCACACTTTTGCACTAGTAAACCCACCCTATCTTTCCACCACGTGGGGAGTCGTGGCACTGGTACCCCTCAAAAGTCCTCTCAACACTGCGTTTCTTTTTATACGCATTAAAAATATTAGACCTATAGAGATGACGATGATTAATTAAAGAAAAGAAACTATAGTTTATAACTTTTTCCTTGAATTTGCAAAACAAAAAAAAACAGAGAGAAAGAGAGAGAGATTGGATCCATGAGCAAGAAAGCTAACAACTGACAAGGGAAAAAAACACTAGGCTCCTGTAGAGAGATTGCCAATTTTCCCCTACTAAATTTAGTATATATTACTTATGCCTTACTGTTTTTTAATACTCAACCATCTACGTAGGACCAAAAATTTAAAGGAAAAGAGGGTAATGAGTCATTTTATTGATATTTGATTTTGGAAAGATTAAATATTTAATTACTATATATAAGAAAAATGAATAAAATAAAAAAGTGCAAGAAAAATATATATTATTAATTTTTTTATTCACAACGATATCTATGTTTCTTATTTTTAGTATTTAACTTTTTGTTTTAGTTTCAAGTTTATGATTTATAAATTTATAATAAATAAAAGTAAAAGTACATTTAAAAATAGGAGTAATACTATAATATTATGGTGCTAGGATGGTTATTGGTATTATAAAAATAGTAAAGGAATAAGTAGCATATATTAATTTCAATAGGAGAAATTAACAATTTCCTACTCTTGCCAATCCAAGACGATTTCAGTTATAGATAAAAAAAATGGAAAAAATTGATGAATTTCAAAATAAGATGGATGCTTGCCAAAACAAAAAAATGCCAAGTGGTTGTTTTTATATAACAACAATAGCACAAATGACGCATCAACAAGTAAACCAATGAATTTTGAAAATTATGCGAGTTGTAGTTCGAGGAGCAAGACAATAGTGGACAGTTTTTTTTTCTAAAACGTAACAATAAATTATGAATGCAACAATAAATGGAAACAGAATTTGTGATCAAAGATACAATGATAAGTTCTCTGCACCTCTTCCAATATTTTGACTTGGATTGTACGTGTGTATATGTTTGTGTACGTGTCTATATATATATATATATATATAAGTGGGTGTCAAAATTTTGTACTATGAAGTCCGTAATTTGTCGTGTAAAAAGTTTACATAAGACAGGATGAAATTATGGGGTTTTTAATTAATATGCCTTAAAAGTAGTGTATTTAGTTAAATATACCCCATGCTTGAAAATTATCTAAGTATGCCTTTTTATGTGGTACATTGTCTAAAATATCCCTAAAGAAAAATATAAAACACAAACACAACTCACAACACTCTTTGCTTCTCACGTATTTATCACCTATACAAAAACTCACACCACACTCAAAATCACTCACAAACAACTAATGCACTGAGTTTGTTTGCAGCTAGGTGTATTGTTCATCCCATGAATAAGGTATTTGAAACTTTTTTTATTTTATTTTGAGCTATCTATTCAATTTGTTGACATTATATTATTTTTAGAGTTTTGTTTGGTTTGTGATAAACACTAAAGCAACTCATATTTTCATTACATTTGTATCATATGACTGTTATTTGATGGATTTTATAACTACATTCGTTAAAATCTGAAGTTGTTGTCAAATTTTTTTTCTGCACCCGACATACACAACAGCAGTCGTGTATGTATGTATTTACACGACTGTAGTCGTGAAAATGTGCAAAACATTTCAACTATTATGACACTTTATCATTCTATTGGTTCAAAAAATATATATTTTTCACTATATATATCATTTTACTATTATTATACTATAGTCGTGTGTGTTAATAAGTTACGTGACTAGCGTGTACGTATAAACTTACATACTATAATTGTTAATAAGTTACACGACTACTATGAACCTTATATACTTGTTATTTTTTGTTGTTTTAATTTTTTTAATATCTTTCATATTTAGTGATAAATTTCTACCATTTTATTTCGCAGATGAATAAACATGTTTGTGTGACTTTCTAAGAACAAGTATTGAAGGGAGGCGACCAGAGGCTATAAAATATGGACCGAGTGTTTGGGTTGAATATGCCAAAAATTTATGATGAATGTTAAACAACTTCTATTATATTACGACTTATTTATGATTTCAATAACTATTTGATTTGTGTTATTTGATAGGCAACCAGACTATAGTTAGTTTCATTTATTTGAAGTTTGATATGTTTAAAATCTATATTGATTGTGTCATCAATATAATAAATGATTGAAAAGAGTTTTTATTCTGTGCACATACTCGAGTACAATCATGTATTTTGGCTATTACAAAACTGGTCATATTTATTTCTAAATACTCGACTACAGTCGTGTATTTGTGCAAATACCCGACTGTCACAGAGAGCTTGTCATATTTATTTCTAAATACTCGACCATAGTCGTGTATCTGTGCAAATACTCGACTGCAGTCGAGTATTTTGTCACAGAGAGTTTGTCATTTTTATTTGTAAATACTCGACTACAGTCGTGTAACTGTGCAAATACCCAACTGCAGTCGAGTATTTTGTCACAGAGCTTATTATGTTTATTTCCAAATACCCGACCGCAGTCGTGTATCTGTGCAAATACCTGACTGCAGTCGAGTATTTTGTCACAGCTTATTATGTTTATTTCCAAATACCTGACCGCAGTCGTGTATCTGAGCAAATACCCGACTGCAGTCGAGTATTTTGTCACAGAGCGTATTATGTTTATTTCCAAATACTCGACTGCAGTCGTGTATCTGTGCAAATACCCGACTGCAGTCGTGTATTCTCTTACAGTGTATTCCCTGTGCATATATTGTGCAAACTATCTTATCTATCATTAATATAAATAACAAAGAAATAAAATATATTAATGCTGTCAATTGTCTTTAATGACATCAAATATCAACAACATCCTCATTACAACTATTACATCTCATAATCTAAAAAATGACACTACAAAGTTTTTTTCCATGACCTATGCCCAATTAATTTTACAGCCAAAGCTTGTCGAAATTGTGTAACATGATCTTGTTGGCAGTATGAATTGACATCAAGTCCATGGGCTAGGACCTCCAAGTACCGCAACAAAAATGCTCCACAGTCACCACTAAAAAAATTCATATAAATCAATTGTTAAAAATCATCATTCTTATTATTATGTTCAAAACACATTATATATATAGTACATACCCTGATTTTTGTTGCGGGATGTCACGCACTCGCACAATGGGCCAAGGAATTTTCGAAATAACCTCACTACAGTCTGGATGTGTTTCGTGATATGCTATCTTTTGAAGTACTAGAGGTATCATGTCTGCAACATGCAGCAATTGTCTCACCAGTGTAACAATACAACAACACGACATCTTTAGATTATACTGTCTACTGGACTGAGTAGCTAGAGACATTAAGGTTTATCCTGTTTTCTATTGCATTGGTACCGTGTACACAAGAATAATTGTGCGACCACTTTATTAAGCATTTTATAGGGTATTTGGTCTTTCTAACATCATAAGTCGGTCTTTTAAATGAGTTTTATCAATTTTTTGATGAAATCTCTCTTCACAGACGAAGTAAGTTAAGAAGAAGGCATGCTATTCACCTTGTATGAAATCTTTGAAGTCACTCAGCCCCATATATGGCCACCGTGCATATCGGTTATGAACTATAATTGAGTGTCATATTGCTAAGCTAAGGCTTGGTGTGTAGGTTTATAAGTATTCGGACTCCCGCACCTTACAAGCCATTTTTTTGGATGAATTCTACCCGATATGTAAGCAAAATAAATTGGATGACAATTAATCAGAAAATGAATATGTTAAATCAATTACTAGTCTAATCGAGTGAAGCCTTATTATCTGACTTTTGCAAGAGATGAAAATTAATGCAAGGTAAAAGACAAGCATAAGCCTAATCAAGTGAAGTCTTGTCATCTGACTTTTGCGAGAAATGAAAATTAAGCTTTTGGCACAAGACTTTGCACACATTTCAATACCAGCTGCAAATGATTTTTTCCAGGAAAATCAATAACTTGAGCTTTGAAACTTTCAAATTTTATTTTACATTAAAACAAAAAATTTGACTTTCTAAAAGTACCTGGAAGAGGAGACGCTGAAGCAAAGTGGGGGAATTGCAGCTACTGGTTTGCAGAGAGGCAAGAGTGTGTAGAAGAATTATTGTAAAATGACAGGGATTTGTAAAATGGAGGAGGAGAAATTCAGAAGAACGGGTTGAAGGAGAAGCTGCTCATGAGAAAAAATTAGGGATTTTGTTACACGATTGGTTGTGGTAGTTTAGTTTATTTAAATTTTTTTATTAGGGTAATTTCGTAACTACATATTAGAAAAGGCATATACGAGGAATTTTTGAGTATGGGGATATTTTTAGATAAATATCCTTTTTTTGGGTATACCACGGACAAATCCCTGTGAAATTATATGGGGAGCTTCATACAATTATAAGCATGGATAAAATTTTAAGTCCAATGAAGGGATTTCATTAGCATATTAGAGGGGTGCTAAAAGCATCACTCTTTTATGTGACAATTATTAGATAAAAAGACCAATTTACACAGAAATGTTAAGAATATTATATCTCACATTGACTGAGTACAAATATTGAGTTAAGTACATAAATAAGTCATGTATAAGGATATATCATAGCCAGAGAGCGAAGGCTTTAAAGACTCCAAGAATGGTATATATTATTTGTAATTAAGCAAATATTATATGCTCTTTAGGAACTAATGTAAATCTCTAGTATAATCCAGAATATTTTCAATTCATTGCAGCTCTCTGATAATTTTCTCTTTCCCCTTCTCATTTTCTTCCATATTCTTATCACCGAAACATCCACCATAATGGGAATTTAAGATCTTAATTATTAAACTAAAAAACAAGGAAACGAGAACTGTAAGATATGTATATAAATTGTACAAAAACATATGCAAATATGAAGTGAACTGAAAGATCATTTTATTCCAAGTGGTTTTCTCTTGTCAATGTTTTTTCCCCCCTTAATTGAAGTACCCAACAAGGCTATCAATTGAAGGAGGTGATGATCATGCAAGTTCTTCTTGCATGCATGTGTGTGTTTGATCAATTTACGAGGTCTTGTCAGACCACTCTACATATATATACACTATTCAAGAGTTCCAATGTATATAAAAGTATGATTTATATTAATGATTGCAACATTGGTTGGCCAATAGCTGGAATTATGTATTCACATACACTCAAATGAAAGATAAACTAGATACTAAAGACAACTTGAGAAGAAAGTAGTAGTGAATACCCACACACTTAGAATCAAAGCAAGAAATAAATCATTGCATGTTTTCTACATAATTGTAATTGCAATTAATATTATATCCTTCGATCGGCCTGTGTGGAAGTTCTTGGATCACAATTTAAGAAGGGCAATCAATTATATATTTCAATGTTATTATTGATTCTGTGACAACCATATATAAATTATAATTCTTGGTCTTGCTGTAACATGAGAATGTATAAAGGCGAGCACATGTGCATGGTTCACCAAAAAGGCCATTCTTGACTTATGCTTAGTAGTGGCCCTAGCTAATAAAAATTAATTTGTAACTATCCGTTAATAAAAATATTTGGGAAATTAGTAGAAAAGAAATGTAAGTAAAAAAAAATAATATATGTGTGTGTATTTATATGTATAATCATTCTCTAATGAAGGCATCTTTACTTTATTAAATTGAAAATGTCAGTAAAAAAAAAAAATACAAATATTCAATATACTAACAAACAAAAAAATTACATCAATATAATGAAATCTGTTTTTTAACATTTCAGTGACATCCTAACTTGAGAAGGAGAACATTATCAATACATTATTAAGAGGCATAAAAGTACGATGACATATGAATTGATGGCATGTGGGTACAGTAGTTTAGGCAACAACGTATATATTATGATCCTACATTCTACACATGTTAAGAAAATACGAATATTAATATAAATATTGGAAAAATAGTACAAAATTAATGTAAGTGGAGAAATTATATAAAAAGAACATTAAGAATATTTTGATTAATTATTTAATTACCTTTGATTTTAAAAATCAAATCTAACGCACTTATGCACTTGCCAAGAGTTAAGAATCAACATGGAATACACATAATATGGTAAGAATATTGTACTATTTTTTCCTTTTATATTATTTCCTTTCTTTGTCTAAAATCTAATTGGCATTTTAGTCAATGTCAATCCAATAAAAGGGGAAATATAATTTTCTTACTTTGTTAATTTCTTCATTTTCATGGGTTATTTCCATATAAATAAGTGTGAATTGAATTTGACTGAAAAGCAGGGATTGGGGGGGGGGGGGGGTGGGGAAGAAAGAATAGAAAAGAAAGACATGCACGATTGTGATAACAAACATGTATTCTTCTTATTAAATTAATGAATAAG
The DNA here is from genome assembly GCA_018350135.1 of Citrus trifoliata. Lineage (NCBI taxonomy): Eukaryota > Viridiplantae > Streptophyta > Magnoliopsida > Sapindales > Rutaceae > Citrus > Citrus trifoliata. Next base: position 8,707,347 of record CM031384.1, on the reverse strand, counting down.
GCCATGGGGGAATATTAATATATCTGACCTACCCAATATTCTACAGTTATCTCTCTTTTGACGTGATCTTGGCATGATTGGAATAGAGACTCCCATGTGTCGCGTCGTTATTGGCTATATACCTTCCAAGAAGATACATGCCATATGATTTGGATACAAAACATACTAATATCTTTTTCATCCAATCATAGGAAACCCCACTAAATGATCTTCCCCTCATTCGATCATCAATCCTACATGGCCAATCCACTTCACTCAATTTACAATAATCCTCTTGCATTTAATCAAGCAAGTAGTTAATGTACCCCAAGACTTTGTTGAGTAATTTTAAAATAACTTCATTGACTAACAGTCTAAATTTAAATCGGTTTTAAAATATTGGCTTGAATTTTATTATCTCATCTACGTTAATTTTTTTTTAAAAAAAAAAACAAGTTGATGATACAACTTGTAATTACCTCACAAAAAGGTCAATTAAAATATACTTGATTGTATGTATGAAACCACCAGGCAGCTACTACCACTGCAAAGCAGAATCTGCCTTATTTTAATTTGATTGTTGGATAGCTAATTAAGGCTAATTAGGTCACAAGTAAATTGAGGGACACAGAAGCAGTCCTTTTCACGCATTTGTAGTCCACATGCTCAACATGAAGTGACAAACATGGCAATTTGTTACTCTTAAGATGTTGACAAAATGAGCTGTGGACAATTAATAAGTTAAGGCTTAAATGTGATTCTTCAAAAGCTACTTCGTTCTTTTTTCTATTTTTCTTTTTTGGAAAATCAAAACCTACTTAGTTAATTTAATTAAATATAGAGTCTAGATGTTGAAAAGTGCTGCTTTAGTCAGCCCAGACGTGAGCTTAATTATTAGATAGCCAAAAGCATGTTTGTTTCCCCTTGTTTTTATATACGTAAATTAAAGCCCTAACTTCTAGGATGCTTACACTTCTCAGTTGGAATCCACTTACTTACTTAGCTGGGCACAAAAACACATCTTCAGCAACTAGGTTTACTTCGTAATTTTATTGCCTTTTTGGGTTACCTAACACACTGAAACCAATATCTTTTTTCCAATATATTTATTTATTTTAGCTTTTGAAGGTGCGTTTTGGTGATTCCCAAACATATATACATTAAAAGGACATATAGCATTATGAATAAACTATATACGATGAAGTAACTGCTTACCTATATGTATAATGTTTGGATAATTAATTTGGTTATTGATTAATTAACGAACAAAGCTCCAATATTAATCTTCATGTCTATCCCTGTCATTATGAATGATGCAATGCTAAAGTTGCTGTGAGTTGGAACTCGAGGAACACGAGAGTTTATTTTATGTCTATACTCCATGCTTTTCGACCAATACCATGGGCTTGTTTTCATGTAGCTATTAGTTAAAAATTTATTCTCCAACGCTTGCATATTTCAAGTTGTAGTTTTCGAAGAAAAATATAAACTAATGGAATTCCAAATGGCTAGGATGCTCTATTTATACAAGAATATACTATATATAACAAAGGTAAATAATTAAATTCAAACATTCTAAGATTCATATTTCATATTTTCACAAATATAACATGTTGTTGAAAAAAAATTAATATAGTAAAAAAGATGCTATGAAAATTAAAAATGGCTATGAATGAAATTAAAAAAAAAAGTTAAGGTGTGCTACACATTGTTCTTAAGACTATTTCTACACCTCAAAATATTATTTTGGCGCAAACATGCTGTTGACGAACAGTTCTTAGGATGTAATGACTGTTGTTGGAGTGCACACTCAATACAACAATTTAGAACAACAGATAATTAAATATACAATACAATTATTTATTTGGTAGTGTTTACAATATTGAAGAAGTAGAGTTGAAAAAGTAGAGAAAAAATCAATATCTTACAGTAATTTGTAGGCCACTATTTATATACTAAAGTTGTCTATTCCAAATACCTCTTGGAATAGCCACCATTTAATTTAACTCTCTTTTAACTACTTTCAACTTCTTTTAAAGTTATTTTCATAACTACCGTAACTTTCTCCTTTAACCAAATTTAACGTTATTAAAATGAGTCAATTAACTTTAGTTAATTAACTTTCAACAATTTTGTTAATGTTATTTGGCTTTCCATTAAGTTTAAATTGGAACTCTTTTTATTTAATTCAAATTCAATTGTGTAGCGGTATTTTGAAATACCCATCACACATTTACAACATAATAACAATAATTCTTATAATATGTACATGATATATCGTATGTTGTCATAATGATCATGATTCTTAGGTCACATGATGGTTTTAATTTTTTCTAATTGTATATGTTATGATGAACTTAAGTATTGCTATATGCGCATTACAAGATCGTGTGTGTATATAAATATATCTAGATTGATTTGAAGTCTTTTTATTTTTTCATAATTTAAATTCGAATAATCAATTAAAGAAAACTGTTTAAAAATCTATTAAAGAAGTAAAGAATTGTTAACTAGTTGAAGATACCTGCCAGTTGAAAAAAAAAAACAAGAATAATCTCCTTGAAGAAAAGAAAGAACAAACTAATTGTTTGATACTTTTGTTGTCTCTCTTTGCAAAGTGGAATTGGGCACAATAGTCGTCATCATCTACCACTCATTTCACGTTGTCATGCATATTTTGAGCATTGTATCGATGCAGTCTATTAATTGCAAATATCATGCTGTTGAGTTCTTGCACATGGATATTCATGATCGATCTCGAGCCCCACGTCGCTTGATCCATTTTAAATATCTAACTATATATTCTCTTCTACTCTCTTTTTGAACTTGGATGTTAATTTATTTTGCAAGTTGGTTAGTTGAAAACCATTCTAGCAACACAATCTTGACAAATATCTTAATTCTTACATCGGCATGCGTATTCACCAAATACAAAATTCTTTCCCATCAAATTTATTCCCACACAAATACAATCAATGCGTTAGTATGCATGATCTATATGAATATCCAAGGTGTTAGAGAGTAACCATAATGTTTACAAAAATATGTGGTATCATAAGGAAAATAAGAAAATTTTAAAGAAATAGAAGGCTAACAGAATGTTGATAAAAACAACATTAATGGTTTTTTATTTATCATAGTTTATATTTAAGTGATTAAATCGATATCAGTTTAAAGTTGGTTTTCAGCTCTAACATTTTTTTTTTTTTGGGCTGGTAATCACTGCTTAAGATCTGATCCTTTTAACGAAAAAATGGAAATGGTAGTGTGGGGTCCTAAGATCTTCTCAGAGCTTCTACTTTGTCTTAGCTTTGTTCACAAATCAGAATCTTAATCTTGGGTTAAATTGGTATCTTTGTCAGGTCATCAAAACTTAACTACTCTTAGATCTTTTGGAATATCTTTGTATGCTAAATGTAGTCCTCATGCATGACTTTAGTTTCTACAAAGAATTTAGAGTTTATTCAGCAAAGATTTGATTAGTCATAGGTTTGCGAATTGAGGACTCACCCAACATTAGTATTAAATCAAAATACTAATAATTAATTAGAAAATGAAGATATAGTAATTATATGATGAAGATTTAAAGCAAAAGTAAGGAACCTTAACTTATTAATTATTAATTGCCCCATTCTTAGAGGGGAAAAAAATTGGAGACTGGAAATTATAAGGAAAAAATATAATACCCACTCCCCATCAACCACCATATTCGCTATTGATTGTATAAGAGATTGAGATAAAGAAAGCTTGGAACAAGATGACAGAAGCCAAACGTACAGTTGTCAAGAGAGATAAAAACTATATCTGTAAAAGCGAGTTGATCCTGCTTACACTACGAAATCAATCATTTGATTTTTTTTATTCATTCATTTTCTTTTTGTGTCAGAACCGGGGCAAGCTGATGGGAGAATTCTTTTTTGTCAAAGCCTTGAGCTTCCTCTATATATAGGGACACTTTGATAAGTGTTTCATTCAACAAACTAGCGTTCTTAATTTCTTTCTTTCACATTTCTCTCTTTTCTCTCTCTCATCTCTAACAGTCGTACATAAAAAGCTTTCTATTAAAGCCTCATCATAAATCAATTCAAGAAAGCTAGATAGTGATGGCTATAGAGATTGAGCAACCATCTGTATCTGTTGGTCTTTCAAAAGTTGCTGTTTCTGAAACCCATGGTGAAGACTCTCCATATTTTGCTGGCTGGAAAGCATATGATGAAAACCCTTATGAGGAATCAACGAACCCATCGGGAGTCATTCAAATGGGATTAGCAGAGAATCAAGTAAGTGTCACACCAAACAGAAAAAAATAATAAGCTTATGACCAGCTAAAGAATGCTGCTTAACAATTAGGGCAAGTCCGGGGTATACTTTGGAATATAGTAATACTAATGTTTTCTGTTTTATTTTGGACTTCAGGTTTCATTTGATTTGCTTGAAGAGTACTTGGAACAGCACCCAGAAGCCTCAACTTGGGGCAAAGGGGCTCCAGGCTTCAGAGAAAATGCTTTGTTTCAAGATTACCATGGACTCAAATCGTTCAGACAGGCAATGGCAAGCTTCATGGAACAAATAAGAGGAGGAAGAGCTAAATTTGATCTTAATAGAATTGTCCTAACGGCAGGCGCCACTGCAGCCAATGAGCTTTTAACCTTCATTCTTGCGGATCCTGGTGATGCTTTGTTGGTCCCTACTCCATACTACCCAGGGTAAGATTTTGTTTATCACTATTTTTATCAGCATCCTGTTCAAATTTTTCTGTCTGAATATCATTACTAATTGATTTCGTTTCTATTAATCTCCAGATTTGGCAGAGATTTAAGATGGAGAACTGGAATCAAAATTGTACCAATCCATTGCGACAGCTCAAACAATTTCCAAATTACCCCTCAAGCATTGGAAGCTGCATACAAAGAAGCAGAATCCAAGGACATGAGAGTTAGAGGAGTCCTGATAACCAACCCTTCAAACCCGTTAGGCGCAACAATCCAACGGTCAGTTGTAGAAGAGCTTCTAGATTTCGCTACACGCAAAAACATCCATTTAGTCTCTGATGAAATCTACTCCGGCTCAGCTTTCTCATCGTCCGAATTCGTTAGCATTGCTGAAATCCTAGAGGCCCGTCAGTATAAAGATTCTGAAAGAGTTCATATAGTTTACAGTCTCTCTAAAGATCTTGGTCTCCCAGGATTTAGAGTTGGGACTATTTACTCGTATAACGACAAAGTTGTTACCACTGCCAGGAGAATGTCCAGCTTCACTCTCATTTCTTCCCAAACACAATATCTTTTAGCTTCCATGTTGTCAAATAAGAAATTTACTGAGAATTACATCAAGACAAATAGAGAGAGGCTTCAGAAAAGATATCAGATGATCATTGAAGGGTTGAGAAGCGCCGGGATCGAGTGTTTGAAAGGGAATGCCGGGCTGTTTTGCTGGATGAATCTAAGCCCATTGTTGGAGGAACAAACGAGAGAAGGAGAATTGGCTCTTTGGGATTCTATGTTGCATGAAGTGAAGCTTAACATTTCACCCGGTTCATCTTGCCATTGTTCTGAACCCGGTTGGTTCAGGGTGTGTTTTGCTAACATGAGTGAGCAAACACTAGAAGTTGCATTGAAAAGAATACATAATTTCATGCAAAAAAGAGAGAGATGCAGAAATTAATTATGGTTACTGCATTCTTGTTGTTATTTTTTTGGGTAAATTTTACCCATTATTTTGATTCTTTGCGTGACAAAATCAATTACGAACAACAGGGTTTGTTTGTCTCATTATACTGTACATTAGTTTGAAGTTGAGATTATATTATTGTTTTCTTGCTTCTTGCTAAGCAAGTTACTTAGTAATTCCATTAATATTTGCTGTACTTGTAGTTTTTTTTCTTCACCTAATGAAAAGTAATGTTGTTGTGTCTTTGACTTGGTCACTATTTAATTCAAGCAAGAAATAGGTTTGTTTGACTTTTGAATCGTCAGTAATACATATACCAACTTTAAAAAAACGCTCTACTAAAAATCCATTTCTTAAGTCACATAGTGGGAAGAAGTATAACACGCATATTCTCAATAGTAATAGGGGCTAAAGCTTCCAAAAACATAGTTGAAAATTAAAACTACCAAACAAAAATCGTCAGTAAAATCAATGATTTAATTATTCTTTAGAAGTTAAAATTCTAAAGCTTCCAAACATAGTTGAAAATCAAAATCGTCAGTAATACATATACAAACTTGTTCACATTTACATTTCTCAAACATCTATTTTTCTATGAGAGAAACGTCAATGGACTTACTTTTTTTAACTCTTCCTAGTTGTTTGTCAAGTGTCATCCCCTCAACAGACTGCATGCACAACCTTTTTCTGCAGTCAATTCATTAGATGAAGACAGCATTTTGACTTTATTTTTGTCTTTGAAGAAATCTTAATTCTTAGCCCAAACAAAAAGAAAAGCAACTGTTTTAAATGGGTTTTGAGAGAGTTGAAGAATTGTAAGGAACTTTATCAGGCCGGCCATTTATGCAGAATTAACCTGTTTAAGAGAATTAACTTAAAAGTATACTCAAGAACAAATATAGATTACTAGAGACAAACCAAATGCAACTGTAAACTCAGTACTTGCCATTAATTATTGATTCAAATGAGTCACCGGGCCTAAGTACGTTTTAAGTAAGCAACATTATTGAATTTTTAGTATCAAGATAATTAGTTGGAGTTCGATCGACATTCCTTTATATAATGCTTATATATTATTAATTAATAATGGCGTTTGAAAGATTACGGAATCATACTTAATTAAGCAGCTGCTGGGGACCAAAATTAAGCCACAACCTGATTATATTGTTTGATTGGACAATTGGACTTCTCGAAACATTTGACATTTCGACTTTTTCGATCGATATTTATTTTATGTTTTCTTCTAGGCTTAATTTCACACCTAGAGTTGATGCTGTCATGGTCAATAACACAAATATACAGGCTTGATTAAGATTGAAATAATTTGGTAATACATGTATGCATGGCATTAATTGGTTTGATTACCAAAGTTAATTATAAATTATAAAATAAGATATGGGATTCATTAATTCTATACATATATAATTAAGAACTTAGCGTATGATCCATGCTCAATACCAAACCAATGGTCCACAGCATGATACCATTCAATCTGGATCAATAATTATAATTGCGATCAACATCCTTGACAACTAACACTAATGTGCTAGGAAGTGATATTATGTAACAATGATTTAATTAAATGTTTGTATAGCTACATAAGCTAGCTAGCCAATCCATTAACCAAAATTAACTATAAGAGGCCCTAATCATCCAATTGGGATAATGGGTATTATATTATTAGTTATTAATTAAGCATCAAGTAGCTTTATGGTTTTGGCTGTACTTTTTAATTGGTTGTATTGAAAATGTCTATTTCATCATTACTAGATATACTTTGACAAGAAGACAACTTTCAATATTAGGTTTACATGTTTCCTCATATTTTTTAACATTTTGTTTTGAGAGTGATCGTTTGACTTTTGGGTTTACAAATTTTTTTTCAATTAATTTAAAAGGTAAGGTGGTGGTAGATAAAATTCAAATGAATTTTTTTAGTCCGTTGTCTGATTGGTCTTCCAAATGAATATGAAATCAGTTGGTAATTAGTTCTTATAACACTAGTAATTAACATGTTTTTTTTAATATTATAAACAATACAAATAGCTAGGCATATAAGTTCAAAGAAATGGACAATTAAAATTTAGTACAAAAGTTCAATATAGCAAATTGAAGAAAATCAAATAAACTCTTATAGTAATATGAGGAGACTCAATTCCTTCCATTTTAAGAATAAGAGGGGAAAGCATTGAGCAACTTAGTTAAGGAGTTGTCGGCAGGAGCCATTAACTTATTGAATCCAAATTTTGAATCATAACTAATTAGAGATATATACATTTGGTGCCTCACGTGTGAACGTGGTTGATAGGATTTTGCTTACTCCGTATAAGAGCTTCTCATTGACAATTTCTTAATTAACAACACCCACACGGCGCACCAACCACCATTGTAGTCAAAAGTCAACCACGCGCTAAAAGCTTGGTTAAATCTGGACCGTTAAAGGCACCCCGTGTGGCTCACGATGACAGCCATAATGTACCACATAAGCGTATGATATGTTATCATAGTCATATCATTACATCCTGGCAGCCAACAAATTCTTCATTGAAAGTCTATAAAGTGCCAAGTAATTCGAACTCTTTCAGTTGCGCGATCTTCGCTGCCATTGAGCTATTGGTCCACATTTTGATCAAATCTGATCACGTTTTTGTTGATTATTGTTTGCTCAGGTTTTGTATTAAATAGCCCATGCAGTTTCAACTTTCATGCTGCAGGCATGATTGTTGTTGTTACAGTATTGGTCCACATTTGATCACAAATCTTGAATGCATTATGGTTGATTGTGTGTGCTTAGGGGTTTTGTATAAAAACAGCCCATGCAGTTTCATGCTGCATGATTTTTGTTAATTTATAGTACTGGTCCACATTTGATCATATTCTTGATCTTATTTGTGTTTGAATATTAGCACACACAAGATGTATAATAGATGAATGCGGAGCTTTGATGGAGTTTATATATACATGGTCCACATTTGATTACAATCTGATTTCAAGCATGTTAATTGATTTGTCATTTGCACAAGCTGTGAAAAAGATTGCGTGCAGCCGGTATGCAATAATAGGGTTGATAGAAAAGATATATGATATGATAATGCAATGCGTAGTTATATATATAGCTGAAGGATATGGAGAAAATTATAAGATGTGGCATGTGAATGAAGATGTACATTACATATAAAGCATAACTTAGATATTCGTCATCATTTCATTTGTATAATTAATAAAGAAAAAGTATTATATATATATAGAGTCAATTTCCATGGGTTGGGCCTTCTTGACCCTTTCTCGGAGAGTGGCATTCTCACAATATAAGATAGGAAAATCATGCCCATGGTCGTTAGAACCTAGGATGGGAATAATGATTTTTTAGCACCTTATGAACTTAATATTTGTTCCAGAAGTGTTTTATTCCAGACGTGTTTTATGTTAATATTAGATTACCAATTTTTGTCCGCTTATTGTGCCATTATATGTTAGGATGATTTCCTCCATCGTTGAGGTGGACTAGCGATGACCTTAATTAATAAGCAAACAAGTGGGTATGTGTAATATAACAAGTGATTAATACTATTGATTAGTGATGAGAATTAGGTTGTTAAAGCTTCACCAAATCCATTGAGAATCCATGGAGGTCCAATGATAAGGGTAAGAATCAAAAAAATAAAAATAAACATAAAATACATTAATTGAACACATTTCAAATTCATACCTTATTTAAGAAACTAATATATCCGAATTGAGTATTCATATTGGTCAATACCTTGCCAATGTTATTCAAATTTCTAAGTCTGATTTAGAGTGACTTGCATGCAAAATAAACAAGGCCTTTATTAAGCTAGGAAAAAAAATAAAAACATTATGTAATTTCTTAATATGTTTTGGAAACAATTCCTTTTTTCTCCCCTTTTACTTTAGGATATTTATTTCCTTTTTATTTTAGGTTATATTTAGAAATAAGAAAAATCTTATTCCATTAGTAAAATTTAACAGTATAAACCCAAGTAACTCTACTGGAAATGGATCGAGTTTATAGTAATATTGAGAACTTTTTTGTGTGGTTCTTTAAAGAACTTATAAAACTTATCAGGATTTTATCTTATGGCATTCTTTCTTGACTTATCACTTATAATCTTTCTATTCTTTCTTGAACGTAGCATTAATTCTAGATTTCTTATACTATTAGTTCTTATCTTTATAGATAAAGAATTAAGATCTATATTTCATTTATGAGAAAGTATATATAATCAAGCAATTTTCATTTATGAATTGGACTAGAAAAGACTCACTAGTAATATAACTGATGACTATTTTAGACATAATATAATAACTATGGCACCAATATAGTTTACCGAGTATAAGCTACTTTTGTAATCAGTAACTTATTTCATTTGTACAGTACAAACAATTTATTTTATCAAATACTATAATTCCAAACTAGCCCTAACTCAAACCAATCTAACTAATCGTTTTAGATTGGTTTGATTGTCAAAAGCAAAGTTTCCAAATTTTTTTGTTCTTTGGTCAATTTTAAAACAATATAATTAGTCATTGTTCATTTTCTTCGTACTTTCATTTTCTTTGGTTAAATAATCTACTGCTATGTCGTTGAACGGTTAAAACTATGTTAACCATGCCCACCATGTTGTGCTAACTGGTGTAAGCTACCAACAAACACACCTTACACAATTCGTAAGATTTGACAAATCTTAGACGAGGGTTATAATTCATAACGGGCTAGCCCCATTTGGGCCTTGATTGAGTCCGCTCTTAGCCCCCACCGAGTTGGGCAACCACATGATAATCACGTGAGACTTGGCAAATATTGTTAGTCGCGTGATGTTTGCTTTATGTTATTAACTACAAAAACCCAAATAGATAATGAAGACCTAGCACTTGTTGGGGGCTTTGACAGTGATCGAATGACAAGATTATGCCGGCGATGACAAAAATTTGACAGCAAGGGCGGGAGTGGCGACAATGAAAAAATAGGAGGGCTAGCAAAATTAATGAGTGTACATTGCACTTGCGGGGGCAGGGGGCTATGATAAGGTGCATGCATGTTTACTTACACATAATGACGTAAACAAATATTATTCTATATCTTGCCACATTAGGAAATCAAGTAACATAAAATATGATAGGATTGGTTCGGTCCTATCGATTTGGTTTATAATAATGAAACCAACACCAATTGCAAGACGAAGGGTAAGTTTGAAAGTGCTTTGATTCTCAATTAATCACTTCTAAATTAGATTTCATAATAATCAGCTTTTCAAATAAATTCATAATTTGTGAAATAGACTTAGATTATGAAACAATCACTTTTCAAAAAAAAAAAAGAAAAAAAGAAATCGGTATACACGTTTGATAAATTGATCCTAAACGTGAGATGTGCAAATACAATAACTAAAATGTCAACGTTTTATTTAACAAATGGAATTTTTATTTAAATTTCAAATAATTATTAAATAATTACGAAAAAATATAATAATTAATAATTTTTCTTAACAAATAAGAACTCGTTAATAAATAAGAATATAATTTTATTAAATAAGTATAAATATTTAATAATTTAAAAAGTAGATTTTGCTTGTTGGCGTTAAAATTATGTCAGGCTTGTATTATTAAATATTTAAATATCCCCAAATTTTCTTTAAATACCAAATTTATACCCTATTACATACATATACCTCATGAAGATAGGAAAAATAAAAAATAACCTTAAAAAAACCAAGAATTCACACCTTTCTTCCTCTCACAACTTCTCTCTTTCGGGCTTCTCTTATCATTCTCTTCTTTTGTATTTCTCTTCTCAACATTTTCCCTCTTTAATGGTTTTCTTCTCTTCTCACTATTTTCCTTCTTTGACAGTTTCCTTATATCTCACCATTTCATTATTTAACTCCAATACAAGGGTTTTTGATAAAAATGAATTGTTAAAAAGGTACATTATCAAGGTATGTTTGAAATACATTCTATTTATATGGTTAGGTTTTGATTTGATTTCATTATAAGTGTAGTTGTTAATGATTTAAGAATTTTAATAGTACATTATTCATTTTTTGTGCTTGTACACACATTATTTCATAGAATGTAGGGATTTAAGACTCCATTTAAGTTATGAGTGATTGAAGAATTAGTACAGGAAGAAGTCAAGTACGAAGTTTGGTAAATTGAGAATTTAGTTGTGTAAGAATTGGGGATAAGTAAGTCAAGTATATGGTCCAGTAGAAAGTTGAGTAAGCACATTAAATGAATCGATTATTAAGTGATCGAGTAATAAGTAAAAAGTCAAGTAAACTTTTTGAACAAGTCGAGTAAAATTTATGTAATTATTAAAGAGGTCGAGTATTAAGTCGAGTAAGTACATTAAGTCGAGTATTAATATTTTTAAAGAAGTCGAGTATGAAATCTGGTAAGTCAAGTATTCAGTCGAGTAAGAAGTGAAGGCAATCGAATAAGTTGAGTATTTAGTCGAGTATAAAGTCAGGTATGAAGTCTGGTAAATTGAGCATTCAGTTGAGTAAAAAGTGAAAGTAATTGAATAAGTTGAGTACGAAGTCGAGTAAGTAGATTAAATAAGTCGAGTATTAATTTTTTAACCAAGCCAAGTAACGTCAACTAAGTGTTTGAACACTTAGGGGAAAAGATGAGTTATTATGTTGAGTAAGAAATCACTTGCTCAAGTCGAGTCAGTGTATTGGATGAATCGGGTATTAAATCAAATAATATTTAAAACAAATCAGGTAAAATTTGAGTAACTTTTTTGAACAAGTGGAGTCTCAGTTATGTTATTTTTAAAAAAGTTGAGTATGACGTTTGATAAGTCGACTTATTCAGTTGAGTAAGAAGTGAAGTAAAGGCTTGAGTTAGTTGATTATCTAGTGGGATAAAAAATCGAGTTAGCAGATAGAATGAGTTGAGTATTAAGTTAAGTAAAAGTCGAGTAATGTTTTGAACAAGTCAGGTAAATATCAAGTAAGTTTTTTAACACGTCGGGTAAGAGTTGCGTAATAATATTGAGTAAAAATTCACGTAATCAAGTGAAGTAAGTGTGTTGAACAAATCAAGTATTAAGTTGAGTAAATTTTTAAACAAGTTAAGTAAATGTTTAAACAAGTCGAGTAAATGTCAAATAAGTTGTTTAACACGTCGGGTAAGAGCTAAGTAATAATGTTCAGTAAAAAGTCACTTGATCAAGTTAAATATGTCAAGCATTAACTCAAGTAATATTTAAAACAAATCAAGTAAAAGTTGAGTAATTTATTATAATTAAAGTAAGAGTTATATAGTTTTTTAAAGAAGTCAAGTATGAAGTCGGGTAAGTCGAGTATTTTGTTGAATAAGAAATGAGTTGAGTAAGTCGAGTATCTAGTCGAATAAGAAGTCAAGTTAGTATGTTGAATGTCGAGTATTAAGTTGAGTAATTTTTAAAAATAAGTCGAGTAAACGTTGAGTAAGTTTTTTGCACAAGTCGAGTATGAGTCGAGTAAGTCATTTGATCTAGTCGAGTAAGTTAAATTAAATAAGTCAGGCTTGTACTATAATTTTATTCAATTGTTTTAATAATTTTTTTAGTAAAATTTTTCTAAGGATGGCAATGTCCTCACTTATCAATGGCAATTGTACGTGTTCTTATATTGTATAATGGTGAATACAGATTTACCAGCACTCAAATACGGGGTATTAAAGTGCTACATTCAACTACACTTGAGCAATTTGTTATTAGCAGGAAGTTCAAGTTCAAAATATCGTCAGAGCCTTTGTCACCTATGGAAATTTTGAATAATTGTGATGTAGGATTTTTTTTTTTAAGAAGCTAGTAGCGGTTTTAGAAATTCTCTCTACATCACTTATGAACGTAAAGTAAATATTATCGAGCCTAATGGCAATATAAGGGTAGAAAATAGTCCACCTGCAAGACACTTTTCTTGGGAAGAGAGTCATTATTATCCAACCATTGATTTATCAGCTTCCCAACATGAAGTTAATAGAGTCAATATAGAATATGATAGTTTTATTCCTGTCCAATTTACTAGTGGAAATGAATTAGAACAAGAACTTATGCCCAACACTCAGGTTAATATGGAACATGATCCAACCGAGGTCTATGTTGATGTCGAAGACAGAACACTACCAGATATTGAGGCATGAACTAATAGTCCACCGGTGTTGACCGTAACTCAGCCACGGTGTAGTAATAACTATTTGCCGAGACATAATTTGCTGGGTAGTAGTAATTCAATATACACAAATGATTCATTACTTACTGTTGATAATTTAGCATCAAATGAAGTTGGTGATGACAACAATGGATTTATAGAAAGACAACAATTTTCTTCCAAAGAGGTCTTGCAAGGCATGCTCAGTGCATACGCTATAACAAAAATTTTTGAATATAAAACTTTTAAGTCTGGTAAGAATCTACTAGTTGTCACTTGCGTGGATAAAAACTATAAATGGCGTCTTTGTGCTGTAAGGTATTTATTATATAAAAAAATCATATATTTATTATAAAAAAATAAATAAGTATTCTCACCTGAAACGCAAATGGGAAACCATAAAGGCTATATTTCTCTTCTGCGTTTGGATTTACTGAACCAATTCTTTTGCTTCTCTTTTTAATTGTGTTCTTCAAGCTTAATATTGTTGCCTCAAATGACGAACGACCTCATGGATAATTATTAAATTCTTTAAAGTTGTCTAATAGATTAATATGGAGGTCATCAATCTTATTCTTGGGCTCATTTCCAAGCAGCACAAACTCTAAGAAATAAAACATGGCAAACTTTACCATTAAGGTATCATCATTGGACTGGGCTGTTGAAAAAGCTTTATGTAATTGTTTTTGAATAAATTCATGATTGTCCCCTATGAACACATCACATATATTATCACCATTGTATTTCTCATGTACTAGAAGATCATGTTCTTTATGGCATTTCAATCTCGTGATTAAGGCAAACTCAAGCATAGAAAATCTGCACTCTTTTTGTCCTATTTTGAAGTGCATTGCCTTATCAGTTAATCTTACATGAACAATTTGGTCAAAGAATTGTAGATCTTGAAGGCAAACAAAATGATCAAAGCATGTTTCCTTAAACACTTCATATTGTTGCTCTGCTAGATGTTGCTTTATAAGTGAAAGTACCTTTAACAATGACATATTAGACATTTTTACTAAAAACGCCTTCTGATCGTGGTTATCTATCAGATGCCATGATCTTTTTTGTATATAGTCCAGAACCTACAAGATCAAGCAAAAGGTTTTACCTAGGGGTTAAATGGGTTTAGAAACTAATCATATAAAGCATAATACTAAACAATTCAAATGTTATTAGGCTAACAACATGTCAACAATTATTTTCCAGTTCATAATTGAACTCTAAGCCTGATTTAGGTATCCGACTCTAATTTTTACTAGAGTATGAAAAATAACAAGCCTGCATTTGGGTCAGTATTAAAAAACCTACAACTTAGTTTTAACCATATCAAGTGGCATCATAATCAAAGCTAATATGATTATGAACACGCAGGCTGTTACTTTATGTGTTTATTGTTACGCCTTTATACGACATGAGAAATATGTCCCGCTAAATAAGATGAAAACAATATGGTTATTCTATGAATTTATGATTTGATCTTCGACAAACACTTTAAGTTATAATATAGTATACAATTTATTGGTCTAAAAACACAAAATCATTATTGTATTTGCTCCTTAAAAGTAATAACTCCACAAATATAATACTTATCTCATGTAATGATTAGAATTTAGAACACAACACATATAGATTCTTACACCACAACCTTCATTTGACAAATTTCAGAACAATATGTTTATAACAAAATTCAAAACAATAATCAATAAACGGCAGATCCAATGAACACAATCAAATAACCTTTAACATTGAATCATAATGTTTCAAAACTAAACACATCCATTTCTCCAACCACAAAGCAAAAATTGGGAAAACTAGCCCACATAATTCTTTAATCAATTTCTCTTTAACCACATTGTTCCCAAATAACACTTAATTATTGCACTCAAACAAAAATAAGGACACAAAATCCATTAAGGAAACACAATAAATCTAAATTTCATCAAATAAAAATATGATGACAGGCATTTGTTTTTGTATGTCTCTTCATGATGTATTGTATTACATTGTTCAAGTCATACTTCTAATTCTTTCCATTTTCATCGGCAATGTAATCCCAGAAAGTGTGCCCAATTCACTAAATCACTTATTATTTTCAGCAAAAACCCTAAAATTTTTCTTTGAATATTTGTAGGAGAAAGAAGAAACTGAAAATTACTTACCTAGCAACCAATGATGGAGGCAAGACTAGGCGGTGGTGATAGTTGAAGTGCAAAATGGGTAAGGGCGGTTTGTTCTTCAAGGAGTTTTTCTTTTTCTTTTTGTTTACTCAACTTTATGATTTTAGGAAGGAATCAATTCAGTTTTGTTGGCATTTTATTGAGACTATTTTTGTACTTTTCCTATTTTTAAAGTATGTATGTTTAAAGTTACAGATTTTAATAGATTGAGGTATATTTTGGATATTGTGAGGGAAACGGGGTATATCCCACGCAATTCACTCGTTAATTTCGTTACCATTTCGGGCAACAATAATTATTGACATATTCTCACAAACTAGGTACCATTGGATTAAGATTCTCACAAACTAGGTACCATTGGATTAAGATCTTGACATCTACTCAATGGTGGGAAATTTTTTTGGCAATAGAGGCTTGGTGGAGGAGCACGGACCATCCAAGTCTTCATGGGAACCGCTAGGTTGCCATTCAATGGTGGCATCTCACAATGCAAAACCACTTGATTTTAAGTTAGGGTTTGCCGATCTATCATATGGTGATGGCATTTGACATTCATTCGTCTCCATATGATAACGACATTATGGTGGCCGCTTTATATTTGACGTGCGTGCATCACCTCCAATTCCATTTTGCCGTCAATTCCATCATCGTTGAGTGGGGTGAACAATTTTGAATCTAAACATATAAGTAGTGTCAAGTAAAGAGTAACTCACCAAAAGTTGACGACGTAAATGGAGGAAAATACTAGCAACAATAGTATTGTGTTATAATTTTTCAATTAAAAATTTTAAATATAAATAAGTTAACTTCTTTTTGTATCGATTATATTTGGAATATAATTTTAAGATGAGGATAATTTAGGTATTATATCTTGGAAAATCATATTCTAAAAAAATTGATTTCCAAAAGATACTCCCAATGACTTTTAATGTTATATAAAAATAGATAATTTAAGAATTAGATTTTCAAATAATCAATTTTAAAAAGTGTCTACCAAATTTAGACTTTTAAAAAAAAATTACTTGCTTGCTTTTTATAATTTATGCTTTATTTTTATACATTTATGTCGAGAAGTTAGGATTTTTTAGTTAGTTTTAAAGTCTTATCATAATAAAGTTTTAGATAATTAGTTTTTTTAAATTGAAGTTTAGATATGTATCCTACAATTATGAGGATATTTTTTAAGAGTTTGTTTTCTATATTCTATTTAAGTGTAACTTATAAAATAAATTAAATAAAAAAATAGTATTTCATACTCTAAATACTCACATGGTATCAGAGCAATGCATATTTAAAGGTCTGTTTTTCAAATGATGAAACTGTCATGACTGGAGCTACAAAGAGCTCATCGACATCGGCATCTAGCACTGAAGATGATGACAGTAACACCACAACTCCTCAGCCGTTTCTGCAACAGTCTGAATATAACTAGGATAGCTCTTATTTGCAACTAACTGTTCATAAATTGAATAAAAAAAATTACTTAGAGTGGGTACAGTGCATGAAGTTGGTAATTGATGGAAAGGGAAAGTTAGGGCATTTGATTGGTGAACTGAAAAAATTAGCGATTGGAGATCCTTCTCTTCCGACCTGGAGATCCCTAAATTCAATGGTTATTGCGTGGTTAATAAACTCAATGGAGCCTAGGATTGGTAAGCCTTATCTCTTCTTACCGACAGTCAACGCAATGTGGGATACAGTCCAAGATACTTATTCTGATTTAGAAAATTCATCTCAGATATTTGAGTTGAAAACTCGATTGTGGTAGTCCAAGCAAGGTAATTGGGAGGTCACTGCTTACTATAATGAATTGTTAATCTTTTCGTATGAATTAGATCTTTGCTATGATGAGCAGTGGGACTATTCGAGTGATAGTGTAAAGTATAAGAAGATGTTGGAAAATGACAGAGTATATGTGCTTGGTTGGGCTTAATCGTCATTTAGAAGAGGTGAGAAGCATAATTCTGAGCAAGAAACCCCTTCCACCTATTCGAGAATTGTTTTCTGAGGTAAGAAGAAAAGAAGCACGACAGAATGTCATGCTTAATGATGTTAAAGCCACCAGTGAAGTAGAGAGTTCTGCTCTTGTTTCAGGTTCAAATGCACCTAAACCTGATAGAGATCGAAGGAATTCAAAGAAACTTTAGTGTGACTTCTGTAAAAAGGCTTTCCATATAAGAGAAACTTGCTGGAAGTTACATGGTAAGCCTCCTCAAATGAAGAAGAAACAAGGCGGTGATGGACGAGCCTTCCAAGCCACTTCAAATCAAGAGCAATCAGGTTCTTCAGAGTCATCACTTTTCACCAAAGATCAATTAGAGCACTTATATAAATTGTTTCAATCATCATCTTTCAATTCATCCACTCTCTCTTGTTCATTAGCTCAAAAAAGTAATTATTTTTCTACTGCCCTTGTTTGTCATCCTTCGAATCCTTGTTCTTGGATTATCGATTCAAGAGCAACCAATCACATGAAAGGCTCTCCATCTTTGTTTTCTGCCTATAAGAAATGTGCAGGAAATTAAAAAATCAAGATCGCTAATGGATCTCTTTCGACCTATCCTTATTTCTTTCACTCTCACTCTTTATAATGCTCTGCATGTTCCTAACCTATCTTGCAATCTTTTGTCTATTAGTAAATTAACATTTGACCTAAATTGTTGTACTAATTTTTTTAAAATTATTGTGAAATCCAGGATTTAACCTCAGGAAAGATGATTGGCAGTGCTACATAAAGTGGGGGGGGGGGCTGTATTTCTTTGAAAAAGTACCAACTTTGAGACGACAACCTCCATATACTTATTTCAATTCTATTTCTGCTGTTAATAATGACAATGAAGTTTTGTTGTGGCACTTTAAGTTAGGCCATCCTAGCTTTCAGTATTTGCAATATTTGTTTCCCAACTTGTTTGCTAATAAAAGTTTTTTTTCCTTTAAATGTGAAATTTTTGAATTAGCAAAACATCATTGTGCATTATTTCCTTCCCAACCCTACAAAGCCTCAAAACTTTTTTATGTGATTCATAGTGATGTTTGGGGATCTAATATAATTTCTACATTAATAGGAAAAAAATGGTTTATTACCTTCATTGATGATCAAATGTGGGAACGATTTTTAAAATTTTTAATAACATTGTACAAAGTCAGTTTCAAACTAAAATTCAAGTTTTCCGAACTAACAATAGGAAAGAATACTTTAACAAGTTTTTAGGAGATTATTTTGTGAAAAATAGCATATTTTATCACAGTTTATGTATGGATACCCCCCAACAAAATGGAATTGCTGAACACAAAAATAAGCATCTCCTTGAAGTTGCTAAATCCTTACTTTTTACAACTCAAGTTCTTATGTATTTGTGGGGGGGAAAGTTGTACTCATCACTGCATATTTGATAAATTGAATGCCTTCAAAAGTTCTACAATTTCAAACTCCATATGATTTCTGTAATCAGTGTTTCTCTACCTCAAGAATTTCAATCACAGTTCCACCCAAAATATTCGGTTGTGTTGCTTTTGTCCATATTCACAACCAGAATCATGGCAAACTTGCTCTAAAGGCTAGAAAATGCATTTTTATTGGATATTCTCCAACACAAAGGGTTATAAGTGTTTTGATCTCATTTAAAAAAAAAAATGCTTGTTACCATCGATGTTACATTTTTTGAAAAACAAAAATATTATGTAGATAATCATTTTCAGGGGGAAAATAAGAGTAAGGATTCTATCTTTAACACTATTCACCGAGAAACCCCTTCTATTTCTTCTGTGCTAGACTCACTCAGTCCAGAAAAAAGTCTCAAGGCTACTATACATGAACCTAATATTGTCATACATGTTCCAAACACTTCTATACCTAGTTCTATCATTCTTGATCCCATATTAGAACCTAGTGTACCTAAACTACAAGAAAACATCATTAAAGCTAATAATGTAAAAGCTAATCAACTTGGATAGCCTTCTAATATGCAATTAGAACCAGATTTATGTGCAAGATAGATAATAAACAATCTGAGTTTATTGTTTACTCAAGAAAATGTACTAAGCAAATAAGAGAGAATCCTACTTTGTAGCAAGGCCATGATTCCAATCCAAGGTCAAATCAAATTTCTTCTTCCTCATGTAATTCTGATTCTAATCCTTCTTGTGAGTTAAATTCAAATTCTCAAGTTCTTAGTGATCTAGACATACCTATTGCTCTTAGGAAAGGTACTAGAAGTTGTGCCAAATACCTATTGTCTAATTTTGTTTCATATCACAACCTATCACAACGTTTTAGTGTAGAAATTCCAAAGAATGTGCAGGATGCTCTAAGTGTACTTGAATGGAAGGCAATTGTCCTTGAAAAGATGAATGTTCTTGAAAAGAATTAGACTTGGAATGTGGTCAATTTGCCTAAAGGAAAGTCAACAGTTGGTTGTAAGAAGGTATTTACTGTCAAATACAATTTAAATGGTTCACTTGAGAGATACAAGGCTCGCCTAATGGCAAAAGGGTTTACTCAAATCTATGGGATTGACTATTCAAAGACCTTTGCACCAGTAGCAAAGTTAAACTTTGTACAAGTTCTCTTGTCTATCGCTACAAACTTAGATTGACAATTACAACAATTGAATGTGAAGAATGCATTTCTCAACGGGGATTTAAAAGAGGAAGTGTATATAGATCCTCCTCCTGGTTTCTCTGAAAAATTTTGGTTAAATGTGTGCAAGCTGCAAAAGTCCTTATATGGTCTCAAACAATCGCCTAGGGCTTGGTTTGAGAAATTTACTATAGTTGTGAAGAGACAAAGTTACAAACAAAGTCAGGCTGATCACACAATATTCACTAGAGTTTCAGCTAAAGGTAAAATCACTATACTTATAGTGTATGTGGATGACATTATTCTTATTAGAGATGATTTAGTTGAAATGGACAAATTGAAGTAAAGTCTAACCATTGATTTTGAAATCAAGGACTTAGGTGCCTTGAAATACTTTCTTAGAATGGAAGTTGCTCGTTCCAAGAAAGATATAGTTGTCTCACAAAGGAAATACATCCTTGATTTATTGAAGGAAACTAGAATGAGTGGTTACAAACCAGTTGATACACCTGTGGAGTACAATCTAAAGCTAGGTGAAAGAGAAAAAGCCTTAGTGGATACACGATGATACCAGAATTTGGTAAGAAAACTTATTTACTTGTTTCATACTAGACCATACATCACTTTTGCAGTAAGTATAATAAGTTGCTTCATGCATCATCCTTGGGAAGAACATCTTGAAGCTCTTTACAAAATTCTCATATATCTAAAAGGTGAAGGGAAAAGGGACTTTTGTTTAGAAAAATAAAGAATAGACGTATTGAGGTATACACTGATGCTGATTGGGCAGGTTTAGTTACAGACATGAAATCTACTACATGCTATTGCACTTTTGTATGGGGGAATTAAGTGACTTGGAAGAGTAAAAAACAAAATGTGGTTGCACGAAGTACTATTGAAGCTGAATTTAGAGCTATGGCACATGGGTTTTGTGAAGTATTGTGGTTGAAACAAGTTCTAGAGGATTTGAGAATACCCAGAGTTCTACTTATGAGGTTACTGCGACAACAAAGTAGCAATCAGTATTGCACATAACCCAGTGCAACATGATAGGACCAAGCATGTTGAAATTGGCTGTCACTTCATCAAGGAGAAACTTGTGAATCAGATTATCTACCTATTGTTTGTTCTAACAAAACAACAAACAATAGATATCCTAACCAAGGGACTTCTCAAACCTAACTTTGTACATCTTATTAGCAAGTTGGGAATGATTGACATCTACGCACCAACTTGAGAGGGAGTGTCAAGAAGTTAGAATTTTTTAGTTAGTTTTAAAGTCTTATTAGAATAAAGTTTTAGATAATTAGTTTTTTTTTAAATTCAAGTTTAGATAAGTATTCTGCAATTATGAGGATATTTTTTAGGAGTTTGTTTTCTGCATTTTATTTAATTGTAACTTGTAAAATGAAAGAAATAAGAAATTTTGCATTTTATTTAAGTGTAACTTGTAGAATGAATGAAATAAGAAAAAATTTACTTACTTGCTTTTTATAATTTATACTTTATTTTTATACATTTATATCTAATAAAAAAAATAAATTTTTGTGACTTTTATCTGAATGAAAAAGATCTAAGTGAAAAATAAATATTATATTTTAAAAATATCTCTATAAAATATACTTATTTCCTAAACTATAAAACTTAGTCCATTTTTTGTTTTGATTTATGAGGACATAAAAGTTATATAAAAATAGATTATTTGAGAATTATATTTTCAACTAATCAATTTTAAAAAGTATTTATCAAATATTTTTATTAATCTTAGACCTTTTTTTAAATTTACTTATTTGGTTTCTACAATTTATGCTTTACTTTTAGACATTTACATTTGAATAAAAAAATAAACTTTTCTAACTTTTATCTGAATAGAAAAAATGTATAAATGAGAAATAAACATTATATTCCAAAAATATCTTTATAAAATATACTTATTTCCTAAACTATAAAATCTAGTCCCTTTTTTGTTTTGTTTTATAAGGACATGAATATCAAATAACCATGTTTAAGAATTAGATTTTCAAATAATCAATTCTAAAAAGTGTTGACCAAACACTTTTATTTATTTCAGACTTTTAAAAAAAAATTACTTGCTTTTTTTTTTGTAATTTATGCTTTATTTTTAGATATTTACATCTGAATACAAAAAAAAAAACTTTATCTTGATAGAGAAAGATCTAAATGAGCACAACTATTATCTTCTAAAAATATATCTAAAAAATATATTTATTTCTTACACTATAAAACCTATCCTCTATTTTTTATTTTGATTTATAAGGATATAAATGTTAAATAACCATGTTGAAGATGTTTTTATAAATAAAAACAAATAAAATATCATTTATATTCAGATATTTAAAAAAGAAAAATAAATATGTCATTTAGATATTTGTATTCAAATTTATTCAAAATTTAGAAAAATTAGACATTAATTACAACAAAAACAAGAAATTTTAGAAAAAGTTTCAAATTATTAAGTTTCAAATTTCATATGTTTAACAATAAGTCCTTAGATTAGAGTGGAACTTATTGGTTGAAAGTATATGATATCAAAAAATTAATTATTACCAATCTTGTCTATGTATAAATATATTAAAAAAATACATCATTTTTGAAAAATAAAAGCTTTCACAATTTCACTGTAAATGAAATAATTAAAATCACAAGAAGTATTATTAAGATATTATCATCTTGAATTTGGATCCAATATTAAGTTGATATGTACTCAATTTTTCATAATTTTCTACCCCAAGTGCATATACAGTAATACATAATTAAGATTTAATAAGTTTATATATTTTTATCCAATGACTATCAATTGTGTCTTTATTAAGAAATATTAACAGAAAGGTGAGTTTAATACTGAATTCAAAAATCAAAGATCAATTTCATAATTTTGATTAAAAAATAATATTCTTAATATTGTTATCATGGTGGGAACGAAATATCTAGAATTACCCTACATTTTCTGATATCTACATTATCACCCATGTTTAAAAGGAACCCATCAAAACCCAAAACCACAGATCCCAAAAACGTTCGCATTCTCTCTCTTTAGTTCTGCACTAGCTAACGCCCAAGCGGGCATAAAGTACAGAGCCGCACCTGTCCCTCCTGTCTTTGTCGAACGTTTCTGCTTCCAATAACAATCAGAAGGTAAAATCAAAGTCGTCGGATGTTCAGATTCGCAATTTATAATATGTTGCATATAGAATACCATCGTGGTTCATTGGATTCTCTGTTGTCTTGTTAATTCTTAGATCTGTTTACCTAGGGGTTGTTTAGTCAATTTGATAAAGGTAATTAAGGCATTGATTTCTTGTATGATCTTTGAATTCTAATATGAAGATTGTTTATATTAGGGTTTCAGCGAGATTTTAGGCCTTGTTTTGACTTTTACTTCATAAAAGTGTTTGTTTTTTAAGTGAATCGATGAAAATGTTGTTGTTTTATGGAGGAATAATCAAAGTCATCTTGATTTGTTGCAAGGACTACTTTTTGTGGGCGAAAATATTATTCAGTCGATAAATGAAAATTTTTAGTTAGAAGTTTTTTTAATTAAAAAAATTGGGTTTATTGTTTTTGTGGCTTTAGGGTAAGTTTGGGAGTTGATGGCGTCAAAGTTACAACAGTTGCAATCCAAGGCATGCCAGGCGTCAAAGTTTGTATCGCAGAATGGAACTGCCTACTACAAGCAGTTGTTGGAGCAGAACAAGCAATACATTCAGGAGCCACCCACTGTGGAGAAATGCAACTTGTTGTCGAAACAATTGTTTTACACTCGTCTTGCTAGGTTATTTTCTTTAACCTTTTCTTATCTTTATATTTCACTTCTGTTTTTATTTCGGTTTGGCAGGAGTTCTAATGACCATGAAATGGATATGAATGTCTTGACACCATGCTGCTTAGTATAAGCGCTTCTGAATTTTTAAAGTGAAAGTATCGACTCTGTTTAATATCTCTAGTGGAATGTGCCGTGTTTTGTTGAAACTACTTTACTTAATTCATTAGTAATGTATGTTTGTTATAGGTACAATTCCTAATTGATTTATACTTATCATAGGTGCTTTTAAACCTTTAGTTTCTTATAAAATTTGTACAAGATATATGTGCATTATTTTGCTCGACTTTACCACTCAATCCTTTGCTTCTGACTTGCTATTGTGGCAACCGATGCATATCATAAATTTGGGTTGCTGTGACATCCTCACTATACATTGTTTGTCCCCGTTTAAATCCTTGGTTTTTGGCATTTGATTGTCTTACTGTTTTTACAACATATAAACTCCTACTACTGTTGTTTCTTTCTTTAAGCACATGTTTGTTTGAGACATTTACTTCTCATTGCTGATTGATGAAATTATTTTGTCACAAGGGCTGTTTGGATTTTTTTTTTCATTTTTCTTGAAGTTTGTGCTTTGTTCTTTTTTCTTTTATTTCATTTTTCCCTTTTTTTTTTGTTGTAGAAGTAATTCTTTCTTGCCTAAAACTTGATATGTAAAATCACTAAGTTCTTTTTCCTCTCTTTTCATTTTCTTTTTTAAATTTTATGGAGTTAGCCACTTCTTGCCTAAAGTAAAGATGTCTTTGGTTTTCCTCATCTGCAGCATGATAAGTTTTCATCAAAAACTTTCAAACAATGACAATTTTGAATTATTTGCTCTATGAGATGTTGAATCTTAATGATTTTAGTTTCTCTTTTGAGTTCTTATATTTATGAATCAGAGGGAAAACCTAGGAGCACTAGCTACACAAAAGGAGTTATGATAGTTAATGTGAGACCTAGCTTAACCAGCATTCATGCGGAGTCTTGATTGTGATATCACTCCATCTATTAGAATAATTGGTAAACTGCAATTATATGACAATATATGATGGTTTAGAAAAGCCATGGAAAAAATATTTTCAGTGCCTGGGTATCATCCATTTTGAATTTTAAGATCTAATGCTTTGTGCGCTTTGTTTCTTGGTCCCCAAGAGAATTCTTATCAATAAAACAGCTCCATCAACATCAAGATAGAAAGGTTGGGAAGGAGAGAGATGGATGATTTCTGAGGCTAGGATGATGGTTAATTTGTGTTAATGTGGTTGAAATTGCTATATCTGTACCTTGTTAAACTTAAAGGCGTTCCATTGTCTGTAATTCCAGCTAGGATAAGCTGATGTATCTAATGGTTCATTATTTTAACTGGCTAGTCTTAGTTCTGTTCCGGAGTCCCTCCCAAAGTTGCACTTGCAGAAGGATGGTGAAATACTCATGGAGTAATACATTTTAGCTGATCAACTTTGGGGAAGCAAAATGAAGTAAAACATGCTTCCTATCAAATCCCTACCAGACATGTTAAAACCAGCACAATAAGTTGCTTTTGTTTGTCTTTTATAAGAACTGAATGATGTGTAGCATGTGAATGTGTTTGTACATCTGGCATCTTTTTGCTCTTCCTGTTGACTGTTATGACAATGTGCCTGAAGAGATTTTTCACTCTGCTTATTAATATTTTCAATACTTCATAAAGGCACTCATTTAAGCAACAGTTGGCATCCCAAGCACATATCTTGCTGATCCAATAGGTTGTAACTATGTATATGACTGCCTTTGGTTATGCATTTATGTGCCACCTAACTTCTTTATTGCTTCAGTATTCCCACAAGGCGTGAGGCATTCCGGAAGGAACTCGACTATGTCAAGAATTTATGGAAGAACAGGCAAGATCTGAAGGTTGAGGATGCTGGCATTGCTGCATTGTTTGGTCTTGAGTGCTTTGCCTGGTTTTGTGCTGGCGAGATTGTGGGAAGGGGATTCACGTTCACTGGGTACTATGTCTGATGTCTGAGGACAAACACTTGGTAAAATGTGTTTCTGGGGAAAAAGATATGTAAGCTTCTTTGCGTGATTGATTCACGGCCACTGTTCATGCAAATTTTCATTGTTTCTGCAAAATTTTTGAAGCTGAGAAATCAGTGGGTAACTTTGGTAGCCTTAATAATTTTTGTATCCAAAGTGATCTTAGGTTGACAATGACAAACCTTGCTGTTGTTTTGCTATCTTCATTAGAAGTTACTGCTACTGCTACCCATGATTGATGATAAGATTAAAGTTATCAATGGACGCACTCTTCTCCGCGAATTTACTTGTTGGATGTTGGTTACTTGATCCCTTTAATCGCGTTGGGGTGTGTATGCATATCGAGTCTTGCAGGCAAATTATGCCCATGCAGGTTAATGAACTCGTGTGGATCAAATCTTTCTTTCTTTCATAATGATTTTTGACAGACCGTCTAGGTTTATCATGTAATTATAAATTTGTAATTTTCTTCAGCGGAGTCTTTTGTTAAGCTTATATTTGCATTCTCAGACGCCCATCTACGCCAGCGTGTTTGCTTGCATTTTAGGCTAGCCTTGTACATTTCTGCTTCTCTATGCCTTGCCCATTCCCCGTCGGCGTTACAGCTTCAATTTCGCTGCCAAGATTTCTAACGCAAACCAGAAACTTGTTACCGTTTACGGGTGATTTAAACACATGAGCTGATTTTCATGTTCTTTGAGAGACATTCATCTCCTCTTTGCTTGGATGCTTGCCCGAGATGATTGAAGCAATCGATTAATACTTTCTCTAAATTTGATTCGGGAAGAAAGAATGAGGCCCCCATCCATGCCCACCTTCAAAGAATCAAAGTGGCGGCAGTTATATTATACTTCAATTGACTAGAAAGATAATTGACATCTAACGACAACAGCCACTCAATGATGCCTCTTGCATCAACTAGCTTGTGTTCTGAGTTGTCGAATATGCCATGTGGCTCATTGGCACGCGCTGGACAGACTGAGTTTGTTTAGACAAAGAAGGCTATTGTTTGTGTCACAGCCTCTTTGTGGCTCAGTCCAGTTACATGGTTGGACAGGTTCAATTGCCTTTTGCCTCTGGACAAGGGTATTCTAGTAATTCTATTTAATTTCTTCGACAATAAACAATTTTTTTTAAGCACACAGAGCAAACAAAATAGACCGCGGAGAAGACGGAAACGAGAGAAAAAAATGCTGCTTGGTGCATTCGCCCCGTTTCGGACGCGCGTCATCGCAGCATTGGCCTTTGTATTCATGATCGTCTTCTCCGAGTCCGCCAGTGCCATCAACAATTCTCAGGTAACGTCACAATAAAAAGGTATAAATTAAATATATACTGGATCCGGAATATATTTAGTTTTAATATTTGATGCAGGTCAAATGCAGCAGAACTTGTGTTGCAGAGAACTGTAATTGTAAGCGTACTGCGTTAAATTTGTTCCCCAAAACTCTCTATTTTTATGTGTTTTAACAATTTCATAATTTATGCTTTTTTTAAACTTTTTTTAATGTATGAAATGAAATTTTAGCTGTTGGGATTCGGTACGGGAAGTATTGTGGAGTAGGGTGGTCCGGCTGTCCTGGAGAGAAACCATGTGACGATCTGGATGCTTGTTGCAAGATCCACGACGAATGCGTCGATAAGAAAGGTAAATGCATTGCTTTGCTGTCAAGTTTATCTCACTGAATACTAAATTTTGATGGCTCTTATTTGCAATTGTATGTCATCCTATTTTCCAACAAAATTAAAATTAACTTGCATTTGGTAATTCGTAGAACAATTTTGTAAATTCATTTCAGAATTTGAGAATATGCATCATGGGTTTTACACACACACACACCAATCAAGGATCCTGAATAAGTAAAAAATTAATAAAAAAAAATACAGAAGCTAATGCAGCATATATTGTCTGTGTTTTTTGTCTTTTTAATTTATCCCTAATTTTGATATGGTCAGAGATCCTTGACTCACTCTCTACATATATATTTGCTGCAGTACAACATTTACAATGTGCATCTCCTTGAACTTTATGGCACATAATTGTATATGTATCTAGGAAGTAGAACCTATATGATGCCATGGGATTTTGCACTGTAGCCAACATATCAATAATATTGCACTCCATTCACTGGACTAGTTCTCTATGTTCACATAGCTAGGCAAGTTAAATTGCTTCTAAGAATTCAAAATACCAAACATATAAAATGTAGGACAAAAATCTGGTGGTTCTTAGGTACCTCTGCAAGCGCACTGACTTGTAATGTTTGTAATATCAGGGTTGACAAATATTAAATGCCACGAGAAGTTTAAGAGATGCATTAAGAAAGTACAGAAATCGGGGAAGGTCGGATTTTCTTGGGAATGTCCCTATGACACAGTGGTGCCCACTATGGTACAGGGTATGGACATGGCAATCTTACTGAGCCAATTAGGCGGCTCAAAGTTTGAACTATAACTTGTAGTTTTGGAAAGATTATTATAACTGGGAAAGAGGAATTCCCCTATTCTTCAGATGCATGCATTCATTGTATGGAAATTGATTTTAGAAGAATTTATAGAGATGTGGACGTTGTCCATGGTTTTTTAATTCTTTTACTAGCACTAAAGTGAATAATTTATGCTATGATTGCTTATTTGCAAGATTAAAAATCTAGAAATGCTTGTCCGACCTGGTGCTTTAATATCAGCACAAGGGTGTCTTGAGTGTGATCCAGTCATTGGAGAAGGATTTCTAGCAGTATGAATTTGAGACTAATTATATACATTGGCATGTGAGACATTTTCCTTCAGGGATGTTAATTCCAGAGCAAGCAAAAACACAATCCCCTTTGGCTGATGCACAGAAGAATTTGGATTTGATTTGATACATCAGATTTTTTAGTAGTGTTAGAACCACTATTTCCTTTCAATGAACTTGCAGTCCCTGATCAATATATGACTAATACTAATGATGATGATTATTTAGCTACAATTTGTTCATGTTTTTAATAAGTTTACATAAGCAAGCTATCAGGGGCATACTGCATACAAGACAAGCAATCCAAGTTTGGTGGATCTGATTCACCCTGTTAGAATTTTTGTCCCTGAAAGACCCCAGTGGCCCAGTTGTATATTTTAATATTAGCGGAATTTGACAAGTAATAATTTCCAAAGTACTGAAAACATCTTTGAAAATACTTATTGTGCTTATAATAGAAGGCTCCACCTGTAATACAACACTGCATCACATACAACGGTATTTGAATTTTTTATTTAAATTTTATAAACCGTTGGATTTCTTATGAGGCCATCAACGGTTGAGACATTTTCTCATTAAATCTGGCAACCCAAACTGGCGGAGAACAATTGGTGGATGGCAAATATCAACGGTAATTATCAATTAGCTACTTGTACTTTGTATAAATTAAAAATATAGCTATTGATATTAGAAAATTAGCAAAGACCCCCTGAATTTAACATGAATAATATTAAGGGAAAATATTCACCGTCCACCCCTTTTTTTAATTTTTTTAAAAATACACAATTTCTTTTTTTTTTTTGCTAGAATCCACCTAAAGTTACATTTTGTTTCAATTTTCCACTTCCGTTTGGAAAACGTTAAGAAAACTAACGGAAATTTAAAAAATGATCATTTTACCCCCCAAAACGAAAATTATAATTTTACCCTAAAAATGCTAAAAATAACCAGATTTAATAATGAATATCATTATTGGTATGTTAATGAAGTACAAAAAAATTTTAGCTGCTAAAGATTATAATTCAATGGATAATAAAACTCTACTTATCTTAAATTCAATCGATGGTTTGCGAGAGTGGACTATTTTTAATACTACTGTTATAATTTACCATTCTAATTACAGACATATTTAAAAACAAACCCTGCACTTGATGGTTGTGGAATTAATTTCTTTATTGACCGATGGGGAAAATAATTAGATTTAGGGTGTGTTTTGGATTGAGGTGTTGTAGCTTTTAAACTGCAGCTGCTGTAAAAAAAAACTATAATTATGAAACAAAAGTTAGTAATATGTAGTAAATATAAATTTTAAATAATAATTTTAACAAAATTATAAAAGATATAAATTTTTTTTCATGATACAAGTGAAAAAATACATTAACATAGCTTCCAAGTTATAGTAGTTAGTATTTACCAAACACTTTAGTGCTGTAGCTTGGAAGGTACAGCTGCCCAACCTCAATCCCAAACACACCCTTAATCTGATTATTTTTTGTAATTTTTAAGGTGAAATTGTAATTTTTGTTTTGGGAGGTAAAATGGTCATTTTTTTAAGTTTCTGTTAGTTTTATTAACGGATTCCAAACGAAAGTGGAAAAGTGAAACAAAATGTAACTTTAAATGGATTCTAACAAAAAAAAGAATTGTGTATTTTTGAAAAAGTATAAAAAAATAATAGATGGTGGATATTTTCCCTAATGTTAAATTGGAAACGTTAGTTTTTTTCTAAATTAAGAAACTTTAAAGTTACTCGTCAAATCATATTAATATTTAATCAATTTAACATGAAACATTATTTTTTTAACATTAGGAAACGTTATTTTTTTCTAAATTAAAAAACTTTAAAGTTACTTGTCAAATCATATAAATATTAATTTTGTATACAAATATAAAGCATCATCATATGGAATATTAATTTGATATTTTGAGTAATATGCATACAACTTATTATGCAAATTATCTCATACAAATTAAAGTAATGTTAACAATTATTTCAAGTAGCCTTGATTGTTTATTACATAATAAATATTAGAGATATGGAATTGTGATTAATGTTATAAGAACACTCAACATTATTGTAGCTAATTTATTTTGATTATAATCTAACAGCAACCTAATTTCCTCCCAATCAATGTGAGTGGGGCTTAAACATAGTACCCATTATTTTGCACAAATAAGTATTATGGTTGGTATGAATACTATCAAGAGTAATATTACACTTTACATAGTTTGTATCCTTAATGACAAGTCACTCATTGATAGAGGTTATAAAATTAGCACATAAATAACAAATAACAAAGTTAGCTAAGACTTGCACATGATAATTAATGATACAAATAGTGAATTTGAACTATATAAGCTTGTATCCTTAATGACAAGTCACTCATTGATAGAGGTTATAAAATTAGCACATAAATAACAAATAACAAAGTTAGCTAAGACTTGCACATGATAATTAATGATACAAATAGTGAATTTGAACTATATAAGCTTTATTATTATGTTTTTAATAAAGTAGTAACTAAGTTGGATTAGTTCTATGGTGAAGCACTGATGATGACTGTTAGATCATAACGATGAGTGCATATTTAATATTTATCTCAATGGTCGTACGGACATTAGAAATGCTCTACAATGGAACTAATCCAACTTAGCTGGACCCTTTTAATAATTATCTTTGCTCACAAATATAATCATTTAATCTAAATTCAATTATGATATGTATTATCAATTATCGTCATCGCTCTTTTAGATATTCTTTTAACTATTAGATATATTCTCTAATCTCCCATTTTCAGATGAAGGAGAGTCCACTTCACTAAATTTAAGATTTTTGAAACTTCCTAATTTTGTACTATTCAAGAGAAGTATAGCATGTAAATATATTTTTATTTATAGGCCTTGAATTTATTATAATCTTCACAACTGCTAAGTTACATTAATTGTAACTTACAATTGATCCAAAATTAGTAGATGATGTGATAATAAATAAAAATTGATCCAAAATTAGTTTTCTATAACCTTTTAGTTGTTTAACAAGCAACAATTGAGTCATTAAAAAAATTAATTTTAGGTTGATGTAAGTTATAGATTATGTAACTTAGTAAGACCCATATAATCTTATGTGGCATGAAATATGTTTAATATAATTTTATTTTGGCATTCAACTAAATTTTAATTTTAATAAATTTATAAAAATCCTATTATTATAATTATATTAAAATAATTTTAAAGAATTAGGTTTCATTTAGGCAGGTTAAAAAAAGTGCATAAATGAAAACTCATTTAGCAAAGTTTTTTTGAACTTATTCCAAATGCTGCCGTTATCCCATAGGAATAATAAAATTAGTGGTGAAAATCACACTTTTATCCACATCTCAACAAAATGGATGTGGTTTGAAAATTACCTGTTTGGGATCTTGTGATTGCTTCTTCTTATTGTCTATTTTATTTTTTACTTTTAAGCCAAATTTGGTTCAATTCATGATCGTATGAGTAATGTCCTTATTTTCAGTTACAGGTTTTTTCAAGATCCTTAATCTTTCTTTCTTACTAGATCTCAAAGAACTTGGGATTGAATAATTTGGTGTAGTGGAACAAAGTTAATGTTTAGTGCAAATGGAGAACACTTACAAACTAAGTCACATAGAACCCAAATATATTTTCTTTTTCATTTTTTTTTTAATTTTCTTTAGCTATTAAGATAATTTTTGCTTTGTGTCATGAAAATAAAAAAATATATATATTTGGAAATGAAAAAATTATGTAATAAGAAAATGTTACTCATTGTTAATTGAAAAATAATATTTTCAACTAATTATATGCATGTGCGGATGTATGTCAAGGAATTTTGTGATTACTTTTTAGATACTCAAAAGTAATTTTTAAAGTTAAAAGTTAATTTTAATAGTTGGTAAGTTTTTTTAAAAATCATTTTTGCCTCATTTAATATGGCACCAACACGTGCACGATGATTTGCATTCCTACATAGGTACATACACAAATCTTTATTTTACTAACCGGTCTTTTCAATTAATTGTTTCCTTCATTTCTCCCTTTGAGTTTTCTTTGGTGATGAATATTTATGATGTTTATAATGCAAATTCATTTACTTAATAACCTTTTTGAAAATTGGTGTCAGTAAATCTTAATTCTTAAGATTTTACTCAGCTTATATGTTTCCAAAATTTCCTTAGTCTTGTATTTCATATATAATTTTAGTTACCTTAGTCTTGTATTCATATATAATTTTAGTTACTCCACATATAAGTTTAGTGATAGTTGGTAATTTATTGTCATGATATGATCTCTTTTTCTTTTCAAGGCCATTCGGTATTCTACAAGTCAGTGGATAAATTATCTTGTTATTTCCTATCATGTTGTTCCTCTTGAAATATTTAGAGTATGGATGTGGTAACAATTGCCATTCAGCTGCCAAGGTTGCCAATTTTGCTTTTTTCTCTTGACTTTTGCTGGTGAGGATTTTATCCTTGACTTTACCTGATATAAGAGTACTAGTTGAACTCTCTAATTGATAAAGTTAATCGATTAATTATGCATTGATAGAGTTAAGTACTTAATTGGATTTGTTTGTTGATTTGAATGTGATTTCAGTTGCAATTCTTTATTTTGTATAGCAAAATTATGGAATTTTACAAAAATAAGGTGATAACACTTTTACTAAAAAAATTATTAACTTTGTTGAAGGGTATGGTTATTTTTGCATTTTTAAGATTTATACTAGGATTCTTATTATTCAAAAAATGTTGGTAGTTAATTTTACGTATTTAAATGATAAATGAGCATAATTATGATGTCAAAAGTTGGATCAAATATGCTAATATTAGTATTACTATCATTATATGACAGTAACAATAATGAAAAAGTATAATTGAGTATATCATACATAAAATGAAAAAGATCAAAAGTTAAGTATAAATAAAATTAAGAACAAGAAATTTGATCAAGTGGTTAAAAAAAAGGACGTTTTAAAATTATGATTGAAACAAGAAAAAGTTAAGAATGATGAAAAAAATGAAGAATGAAGGAGGCCGCGGG
Organism: Citrus trifoliata; assembly: GCA_018350135.1. Lineage (NCBI taxonomy): Eukaryota > Viridiplantae > Streptophyta > Magnoliopsida > Sapindales > Rutaceae > Citrus > Citrus trifoliata. The sequence goes on along the minus strand of CM031384.1, from coordinate 8,673,137 downwards.
GAAATAATTTTGTGGGTGTTAGAAGGAAATAATATATTAATAAATTAATCATATCAATAAATATTATTACTATAGTGTTATGTTATCTTAATACCACTTTAGTTGAAATAAGCTTTATAAGAGATTCTCGCTAAGTCGTGAAAATTTGAAGAATTTATTTTGTAAATTGAACTCTATATACATATTTTTTAGAAGACATACATACTTAAAAAAAGAATAATGCTCATTGTAAACAAAAAAGAAAAAAAAATGTTGTTAACTAATTATATATTTTTAAATGATAAATGACCATAAATATGTACAAAGTCATTACTTAAGTATAGATGATCAAATCTCCTAAAATAATGAACATAGATATCAAATTAAAAAAAAAAGGTTATTTCAGCGCTAGTTCTTAAGTTTTGTAACTCATATAAATAAATTGTGCAATGAAAATGCTATTAATATGTTAGTAGTCTAATAATAGTTCAAAAGTAGTATAGGGCATATACATTCTTATTACATTTAACTATAAATCTCAAGCGTATGATGATGATGATGATGATGATGATATTTGTAGTAATAGTAAAAATAAATGTAGTAGTAATAGTACACATAAAATATTAGGCTTGTTTTGATTAAAAAATATATAAATATACTGATAATACTAATAATAACATGAATTTTTGGTTAAAGTGATAAGAAATTAATGAAAATATTTTGAAAAGAAAACAAAGCGGAAAAATTTTTATATGAATTCAAAAGAAAAAAATTTAAAGTAAATGCTAAATTCAATAAAAGGAATAAGTATATATCTAAAAATAAACTTGAAATATCCACTTAAATGTTGAAATCCAATAAAAGGATTAGGAATATAGAACAAACAAATGATTAAAAAAAAAGTTGGAATGGTTTGATAAGGAATTGCATACAAATTTATCAACTTGGAACATTTATACAAAATGTTGGAACTTAGTAAAAATAATAGGAATTTGTATAGAAGAAACGGTGATAAAATTCATGATCATATCTCCTGAAGTAATGAATTTTGATATCGAATAAAAAAAGATATTTTAGCTCTGGTTTTAATTTTTGTAACTTAGAAAAATTAGTTGTGATAGTTTAATAATATAAAAATAGTTCAAAAATAGACTTTATTGTTGATTTTTCAAAATTATATTGTAAGTTGATACTTGTAAAAATAAAAGGGGGGTCACACATAATTTAACTCAATGCCATAATCATTTACTATAATAAAAGGAGACTCGAACAGCTATCGAGAATTTTGGTATGCAATGAATACAATTGGAAAATGAAACAAAAAAATGGTGAAAATAAGAGTTGAAGAACTTAATTTAAAAGTTGGGACGATTTACAAATGATTTGATAAATTTCAATACGAAGTAGAAATCTAAAAAAATGAACTTAAAACATTTACCTAAATGTTGGAATTCAATAAAAAATATATATAGGCATATAAAACCAAAAAATAGTGAGAAAAAAGTGGGAGGGTCAACCTAAAAGTTGAAACTACTAAATAATAATTTGATAAATTTCAACAGAAATTGAGATCTAAAAAATAAACTTAAAACTTCTACAAAAAAAAATTGGAATTCGTTAAAAAAAAAGATGGAATATATAATCAAAAAATATTGGAAAAAAAGTTGACGAACTTAACCTAAAAATTGTATAGGACTTACAAAGAATTTGATAAATTCCAATGGCAAGTAGGAATTTTAAAATAAACTTGAAACTTCTACTCAAAATATTAGAATTCAATAAAAAGAGTAGGAATATAAATCCAAAAAGTCATGTGAAGAAACACCTCACCCAAAATTGGGAATAACTCATGAAGAATTTGAGTAATTCCAATTGGAATTACAGATACAAAAAGTAAACTTGAAACTTACACCTAAAATATTAAAATTTAATAAAAAAAAGTATGAATATAAAACCAAAAAGTGGTGGAAATAAGGGTTAAAACTTAACCTAAAAATAAGAACAAGTTACTAAGAATTTGATAAATTTTAACAGGAAGTAGGGATCTAAAAAATAAACTTGAAACATCCACTCAAAATATTGGAATTCAATAAAAAGAGTAGAAATAAACAATCAAAAAATGGTGGGAATAAGAGTTGAAAAACTTAACTTAAAAGTTGGAATAACTTAATAAGAATTTGATAAATTTTAATGAGAAGTAGGGATCTAAAAAAGTAAATCTGAAATATTCACCTAAAATGTTGGAATTCAATAAAAGAAAGAGGAATATAGAACTTAAAAGTGATGAGAAGGAGAGTTGATGAACTTAACCTAAAAATTGGAATAATTTAATAATAATTTGATAAATATTAACGGGAAGTAGAGATCTAAAAATGTACTTGAAACTTTCACCCAAAATGTTAGAATTTTATTAAAAAAAATAAGAATATAGAATTTATAAGTAGTGAGAACAAAAGATGATGAACTTAACCTAAAAGTTAGAATAACTTGTAAAAAATTTGGAAATTATAATGCGAAGCAGCAATCTAAAAAGTGAACTAGAAATATCTATCTAAAATATTGAAACTCAATGAACATAGTAGGATTGTAAGACATAAAAGTTGTAGGAAAATGAATAGGAGTAAGTTACTAAAAATTAGATAAAGTCTAACAGAATGTAGGAATATAAAAAGTAAACTTGAAATATTTACTTAAAATGTTGGAATTTAATAAAAAGAGTTAAAATATAAAATAAAAGAATGGTGAAAAAATGAGTTGAAATAACTTACGAAAATTTAAATAAATTATAATGAAAAATAAGAATTTAAAAAGTAAACTTGAGACATGTAATATAATATTAGAATGTAATAAAAAAATAGGAATATAATTATTTTATGACATATTTATAGTATTTTTTTATAAGTTTTTATGATATTTATAAATTTAAAAGTAGTACAATGTTTTATCTCATTTAAATGCAATTTCCACTATTTTCCCTCTTTTTCACATAAAAAACAATTAAAAAATGTAATTTTTATTATTAACCGGTTAAAAACCGGTTGTACCGGTCCCATGCAAGCGCTCTATGAGATGCAGCGCTTGCATGGTAGGTTGACTCACCCATAATAAAAACCTTGATGGTGACGCTGATGTAAATGTAACTGTCAAGACGCCAATGTCCCGACACTTATAGCTTTCTTCGATTAGATCATATTTTACTTGGGTGGATAGGGCGGACTGGCCTAATGGCTACGCGTGTAAGAATTTGGTTAGCTACAATCCTACAAGGAACCATATGCAAAACGAGTTCAGTGTTACGTTTTTTTCTTTTCCAGATAAAAGGCATTTTAGCGTGTGGATTGGGTCAACCTCGCCACCACACGAGCAGCTTTTTAAACTTTTAAAGGCTTCTAGAGAAGAGATTTTTGTGTAGGTCAGGTCTATTACTTTAGTTGGATGAGAAAGTAGGATCCGCTGCTGGATTTTGCCATTTAGCAAAATAAGTGTGTCCCGTAACCATGTTTAGGAGGTGTTTATTTTTTTTTATTTAAAATTTAAATAAATTTAAATTAGTTTGAATTTTAAATACATGTGAATGTCAGAATCTGAATAATATATTTATTTTTTCGTCTGAATATCGAAAAATAAGTATTAAGTTGTTTATTTTTTTCAACTAAAAAAATTAAAAATATGTACTTTTACATGTATATCGTTATTAAATTTGAATGTCAAATAAATAATATATTAAATATCATAATATTTTAATATTTATAAGTAAAACTATATTCAAGTGAATACATAATTATTTTAGAATTTTAATATATAAAATACCATAAATTTTAATTTTTATCGTATATAATATAAGAAAGAAAAAACATGGATATTTTTATGTGAGGTAAATGTCTATGGGTGAGTTTTGAGATAGATATGAAAAAGAAATTATAAAACATGGATATTTTTGACATTAGTAAGTAATTGACTTAATTCAAATTTCTCCATTAAGTAAAAAGTAAAAAAAAACTAGTTTATTTTATTAAGTCAAAATTATCTAAAAAGTCTCATTAAGTTATAAAAACAAACACTTCTAATTAACTTAATTAATTAATTAAAGTCACTTTAAGTCATTAAGTTAAAAAACAAACGCCACATTACTATTTTTTTTTTCAATTAAACTTTAGTGGATCCTATATTTGCTAATTTGCTATGCCAAGTGATTGAATCTTAGTGGCGAAGTTGAAGTGATAAAACTGGCTTACGTAATTTTTTTTCTTTCTAGAATATACAACAAGTTTTTTTTTTAGTTATATTTATCAACTTTTTATTATCTATCTATCATTTTTAATAATTTAAAATTAAATAATTTCTAAAATAAGTATCCCCCCATTTTTAATGACGAGGATCAAGTTAAAAATATAAAATTTCAATCTATTAAAAATAAAATTTTTATATTTTTTTATCTTTTAATTAATTCTCATTTTCCCATTAAAAAAATAACTTGTGACATTAGTCTTTGTTAAATGAGAAATTCTAAAATACATATGATGTATTACATTATATATGTAATTGAATTTAATATAACCACCACTTACATGATGGTTTTTAAAAATAAATACACACGTTTTAAAATAAATACACACGTATTATAACATAATTTATTTTCTGTATAGCTAACACAATACCTCTTATATATTCTAAATTTTCTCCCATTCCATCAATTATCATCACACAATAGAGTCATTTGTACACTTTCGTGCAAATTGAGCCAATGTGGTCTTCTACTTCCAAACTGAGCACGTTCTATGTTACGATTAACAGTTTTAACATCTAACCTTTTAAACCATCACACAACAGAGTTTTTTTTTTTTTTTTTCTTGCATTGTGTACGTACATACAAAATTTGATAGATTAATTTAGACAGTTATTTTTAAGCATTTAGTGGTCGAAGTGACGACCCCATGTTTCAATCTTAAAATGGAGGATTGAAGTCTCCCTAAATAAATTGTAAATGATGATTTAAAAATATATATATTTTTTATATTTATTAATACCGTTATTATCCTTTCATCATGCTAAATATTACGAAACAATAAATCACTACATGAATTATTGAACGATAATATTTTATTAAATTAACTTTTTAAAAGTACTAATTTATTACATTTTCGTCACGACTGTTAGTGAAAAGATGATGTCACACTAATGTTGTCCCGGCGAAATCATATTTTCATCAAATAAAATCTAAATTTGTAATTAAGTCTTGGGGTTATTATCCTTTTATTACAGTAAGTAAGTACTTTGAAATAACAAACCACTATATAAATTATTAAAAAATAACACTTCTTTATATTAACTTTTTAAGAATAACAATTTACTGCAATTTCATTAATTGACAACTAATCATGCAATTTAGATCAATTGTAGGGTAATATTGTCGTTTAATTATCATTGTAAAATTAAGCGGCAATGATATGATTTCTAACACTAACAGTAAGGTAAAATTATAAATTAATGTGTCACTTTTTTTTAGGAGTTATTTAATAAGGATAAAATTAATATTTTATATGTCAACTAGCGGTAGCGGATCAATTAATGGAAGTGATAGAAATGTAACAAATTGTTATTTTTTTAAAAAAATAACATATTAAAATATTATTTTTTAATTTGAGTATTTTACAATACATGTTTACCTCTAAATTAATTACATTTTTTTTATGGGAAATTAATTACAATTAAAAAAAAAAAATTAGTCGAGTCAAATTTTCAGAAGGTTTTGGTTTTACTTTTAATCATGACAAGTGTGGTAAGGCGTGAAGGCGGCAACAAACTGTCTGTCAGACTTATCGGCCTTCCAGGCCCTGGCCGACTCTTAAGACAATAACAAGAACGGCCAAGACGTAGACCAAAGAAGGGCAAATCAGTCATCATGATAATGAAGTAGTCAGTCTCATGATTAGTCTCCGTGTACCTTTCCATACCTGAATTTTGTTTTATGCTCATATTCCCAGGTTAAGCCATTCCCCATTCCTTTTTCCTATTCACGATTTAGATTCCATCGCTTTCGACGAAACTTCAAATAAAATGACTAAAAAATTTCTTCGCCTCTAAGATCCTTAATTTCGTTATCAAATGAAAAAAAAAATAAAAAGACCAATTCATACCACTTTATCATTCTTCTACGAAAACAGGAAAAGAGAAAATATCTGAAAATCGAATAACTGTAGAAAAGTGATCATTTTTTCCGTCAACTTTCAACCGTAATGCTTCACCGGAGTTTCAAGCCTGCAAAATGGTAATTCCTCCTTTTTATTTTAATTTTTTTAGAAAAATTGGCGTTGAATTGGCTGTTGAACGGTTTCCGTTCATTTGTTTAAATTAACTGTTTTATATATGAAATTATCTTTTGAATTTTTTTTTTCCCCTGTGGATTGCAGCAAAACGTCTTTAAAACTTGCGTCGTCGCGTATAAAGCTACTGAAGAATAAAAGAGGAGCGCAGGTGAAGCAGCTGAAGAGGGAATTGGCTCAATTGCTCGAGTCCGGCCAGGACCAGACTGCCAGAATTCGGGTAAACCTTTATCTTTTATTATTTTATATTATATATAAAATCAGCTGAATCTCGATTTATGATCGTCGTTTTTTTCCTTTCTGGGGGTGATTAAGCATTCAACAAAGTGTTTTTAAGTTAATTAAATGATCACATATGTGTGCTTTTATCTTGCTGAAATCTTTTTTTTTTTTTATTAGGCTAAGAGTCTGTTTCTTTTATTTTGTGGAGTAAAAGTTAATTTGCCTATTCACTGGTTCTCTGTTTGTGGTGTCTTTCTTGAGATAGGGCGTTGTATTTATTTATTCCCAATTATGTGTTTTCAGGTGGAACATGTGGTCAGGGAAGAGAACACGATGGCAGCATATGATCTCCTGGAGATTTACTGTGAACTTATTGTGACGCGGTTGCCAATTATTGAGTCACAGAAGTATGTTGCAGACAAACTAAATCATTCAATTAAGGAATTTATTTTATTTTATTTTATTTTTTTATTTTTGTGTTGTGTGAAACTGCATTTTATTGATCTGTATCTTATTATTCCAGAAACTGCCCAATCGACTTGAAGGAAGCTATTTGTAGTGTAATATTTGCATCTCCAAGATGTGCTGATATACCTGAACTCATGGATGTACGTAAAATGTTTACCTCAAAATATGGAAAAGATTTTGTATCTGCTGCTGTTGAACTGCGTCCTGATTGTGGCGTCAGTCGCTTGGTACGTTCTTTCAGAATATGTAATTCATTGATATTTGAAATATGCAAAAAACTTTTTGGTCATTCACTGAAGTGGGCTAGTTAGATGTTGTTCAAGCCAGCGATTTATTGTTATTAGTTGGTTTTAATCTTATTATTATTGTTGTTTTTTGTTGTAGTTGGTTGAGAAATTATCAGTCAAAGCACCTGATGGTCCAACCAAAATTAAAATTCTGACTGCAATTGCTGAAGAACATAATATCAAATGGGATCCAATGTCATTTGGAGAGAAAGATTCAAGGCCCTCTGAGGACTTGCTGGTAAGATTAATTCAGCTCATAGTGGTTCATCTATTGACTGGTATTACTTTCTGATAGACCTTTAAAGTAAACCCAACATTGAATTGCAAACTGGCCTTATTTTCTGAGTATGTTTAATTGTTTCTTAACCTGCATTCCTTTGAATGACTTTGTTTGGACAGAATGGGCCTAGTACTTTTAGCAGTGCTAGTCAAATGTTTGTGAACCCTTCGAATGTGCAATCTCCACCTAATCTTGATGACAAAGGACACTCAATTTTCCATGCTCCAACCAAGACCAGTGAAATTCATGGTGCACCTGCAAACGTTCACGAACACAACTTAAGACCTCCTAGTTCTCAAACAGACAGTGGTGCCAATAAAACAAATTTTTCTGCTGCTTTTCATCCGGAGTCTATGCCTACAGGTATATGAATCAGTCATTGAAACATGTTTTACTGGTTAGTATTTAGATTCATATTTGAATATGTATTTTAGTCTTTAGTTTTAATGATTGTCGTCGGCTCTATCTTGCAGGATCTGGTACTGAAAGGATGGAATTTAGGCATTCATATTCTGGAGATGGGAATGCTTCCTCTATGGGTGGCCAAAACTGGAATATGGAATTCAAGGATGCTGCTGCTGCTGCTCGGGCAGCTGCTGAATCTGCCGAAAGAGCAAGTTTGGCTGCCAGAGCAGCTGCAGAACTTTCAAGTCGTGGGAATAATGCCTGGCAGTACTCGGTTGATACAAGAAGAGATGAAGAGCTGAGTAGATATGCAAACTCAACATTGCATAGTGAACATCATGCTAAAGGTCCGGTAAATATTGTTCATGGAAGGAATTCCAGGATGGATTATGAACAATTCAACAACCATCAGCATGATGATGTGGCAGGAGTTGCAGATAATAGTCATGGGGACTCTCTCAAGAGTACCAATAAATCTGGCCAGTCAGCTTCCTTGAAGCCCACTGCAGCTTCTGCTGATGGATCAGCATTTGTGAATAATCTCCAAATGGCTGATAGATATTCTCGGAAGAACTCATCTGAATTAGGGCAGAAGGACAATTTAAGTGAAATTAGTTTAAAGGAACATTCTAGTCAATCTGAGGTAGATTATGCAGGCAAATTACAAGGTAGGGATTCTAAGAGTTTTGATGATTTGGAAGAAGCAAAATTCAGAAACCAATCTAGTCATTATGCCTCTTATTCTCGTTCAAGCACATTTAGTGATGATCACGATGTATCCAATTACTACAACCGGAGTTTAGGAAGTAATGCTGATGAGAACCCTTTTGCTGTTAACAACGAGGGAGTTATCCGTACAAACTCTAATAAAGCAAATTTTCCTGTAAGTGCTTCTGTGGTCTATGATGATTATGTTTTAGATGAGGATGAGCCCAAAATTGATCTACAACATCAGCAAAAGGGACATGAATATTCGGAATTTTCACCCCATAGTGGAAAATCACCTACTCATATGTTTTCAGATACAAATGCTTGGAGGGAGAAGCAAAATATTGATGAGTCACCAAGACTTCCTATTTCACGATCCCACTTCTCCATGGAGCACCAATCAGATCCCGTGTTTACTGAGAGTTGGAAAAGTTCTACAGTTCCTTCTCAACCAGATGAGATGTTGCCTGCGACTTTTGATGACTATGATGTTCCAATTTCAAAAAGTGAAGAGGAGCTGCACAAGGCTAAGCAAGATAAGAGTAAGGATACAAATGAAGGTAATATTAACTCTAGAACTTCAGAGATGACCCAAGGTGAGAATCATGGGTTCTTCAGTTCTTTTGCAGACGAGGAAAATGGGAGTCCTAGCAAGCCATGGTTACAGTCTTCGTCTTTTGATGACCCATATTCACACAGTCACCGGGTAGGTGAAGGGAAGCATGAGCAGTCTCAACAACCTTCAAGGTTTTCAATGGGCCATGAAGTTAGGGACAATGTTCTGGCCGAATCCGTGGAAGATACCGAAACTTCAAAAGACTCCAGTCCGGAAAGTGGTAAAGAATTGAACTTTGCAATGTTGACAGGTGGCCTTCGGAATAAAGGTTATAAGCATCCGCCATATGTGGTGAATCCATCACATAATGCTTTATTATCTAAAGAGACAACCGAGCATACTTCCACCAAGACTGAAGAATCACTCTCTGCAACTGTAAATGTTTCAGTTGATTCTGGGGCTACCAGTCGGGATACATACAATAGGGATATGAGGGCAGAAGCAGATACAAGGCCAAGCGCTGGAGCATATGTTGGTTCTCATGATGATGATGCACGTGATGAACACGCACGGCAGACTTCTACTAGCAGCCAAGAGCATTACACTAAGAGAGGTGGTATTGAAGAAAATAAAAGGTCAAGCTCAAGAACCCAGTTCAAATATTTTGATTCAAGCAATAGTGATTCCGAGGATGACCTTCCTATAGAGGCTTCAACGAATAAAGCACGTTTCAACTCTGGATTATCTCGAAGGACAAAAGCATCTCCTTCAAACTCTAAGGGAAGTTTTAATTCGAAGGCTACAATTTTGTCAAAGCCATCAGTAAGTCCAGGCTATGTTGAAGAAAGGAATTCCCCTTCAAGGAGTTTATTTAGTAACCAAACCAGTCAAAGACCCTTATCTCGGAGTAAGATCTCAGATTGTTTAGGAAGTGCTGCGCAGCCCAGATTGGAGGAACAAGCGGCTAATAAGCCAATTCAAGAGTCAAAGAGATCTTCTTTCAATGACCGTTTGAAGCCATCCGAAAAGGAACAACCATCCAAATCCCTTCGTAAGATAGTAACATCAGGAAATACTGAAAATTTGAACTCTGCAAGTTCAAGCGAGCAGACTCCATCTAATAAGAAAGCTAGTCATGTTCACCCGAAGCTTCCTGACTTTGATGCATTAACTGCCCACTTGCAGTCTCTCCGAACAGATCACTAGTGAATATTGGTATTTTCTCATCTTAGTATATGTAGTTCTATATGAATTTATTGTTTGGTTTTTTTTTTTTTTCCATGTGCACGTGTATAATTTGATTAAATGATACAAGATCAGAAAACTTAGATGGGATCTGTGATATACTTGTTCCTCATAAGTGATCTAGAAATGCTCTGATTTTTCTGTTCTATTGAAACAAAATTGAGTTCACATTTGTTATGACATTTGCTTCCAAATCATAAAATAAAATTTATTGTTTTTGCCCAATTTTTGTTATTCTTTTTTTTTTTTCGTGCAAAACATTATTTGACAGTGATGTTTGCTTAATCTCTGCTGATATGATAAAGAATGCGGCATTGAACATGAATTCGATATCCTGTCTGATATCTGATAACATGATCGACATATACTCCATACTTTTTTATGCTTTAGATCTCCATTCTGTGAGTTGCTTAACTCATTAGTTAGTGGGAAGATTTATGCTAAAAATGTTAGCTTGTACCAGGAGATGATTCAGCAACCACTTGTAATTGGATAATTCAACACTAGTCACTTCAAAAAGCTTGAAAGATCAATAAGACAATAACATCCCAAAATAGAGATTACTCATTCTATTTCAGTTAAGGTTCACTTTAACCGCCAATAATAGCCCAGTTGGTTATTGGACGCCACATTTGGCAGAGGTAAGTTGCCCTATATGAAGTACTTGAAAAAATTTAAAATCACAAACAAGAGTTGAAGACTTAGGAATGAAGAATTTGAAAGAAATTATGTTGTTGGTAACTCTTCTTGCGGCAACCGTGAGGCAGAGTAATGGTGGTTTAAACATAACACCAAAAAGAGTAGTTGTGATAACAAATAATACTTAGGAAGGAAGGTTTGATCTAACTGTTCACTGCAAGTCGAAGGACGATGATCTCGGTGAGCATGTGCCGTCTCCAAACCAGAGCTACTCCTTTAGTTCCCATGACAAGCTTTTTGGGCAAACCTTATTCTATTGCAGCTTTAAATGGAATAATGGAGGGCTTCATTGGTCCGATATCTACATACAGGATGTAACGAAGTGTTCAACCTGCTACTGGAGCATATTAGAAAGTGTAGCATGTTTGAGGTATGATTATGAGAAAAGCCAGCCTACTTGTTATGGATGGAGTAGAAATTGATCATATATTTACTTTTTATATATTTTTTCTCTCGCTCATTAGATCCATCTCTCTTGCTCTAAAAATGGCAATAATAAACCTAATTTTTTCTCTTTGAAAAATGAATGAAACGTGATGGATCTATGTCATGACTCTTGTGGCATGTTGTAATACTTTTTTTGAGGTTTTTATTTGCAGTCACCAATTTCGTAGTAATATATCAAATACTTACCAAAAGATTCTTTTGTAAATTATTTGCCGACAACAAATAAAATTGTAAGAAAAAAGACATCCAATGATTTCTTAACTATAATTATTTTAGAGGCCATTGAAATATGATTTCAATTAGGGAATATATGTAAAGGTAATCTTTCTAGAATCTCCAATTAATAGTTTAATTGATTAAGTAGTGAAGGCAATAAATCAAAGGCTCAAGTTCCAGGTCAAGAATTTGAAGTCCAAGCAATCAAAAGCCGATGATAGGTTTTTGGAGAAAACATTATTCTTTTAATATATTTTTTTCTTTTTCTTTTTTAATGGAATTCTGGATGCAAGTCTTTAGTATTATTTACTTAATTTAGTCATTGATAATAAATAACTTGTTTGTACTATATTTTCCATTTGAATTTCCAATAATGAAGCATCATATTTCGAAGTTTTTTGAATTCACAAATCGATTTTGAAAGGTAGGACATTCAGAACTAATATAATGTGATAAATTGAGGGAACTTAACACAGTGTTAAGAGTGTCGTTTATAGGCACCGACAAGATATTTCCCTTCATAATTAATTAAGCGTGCATGTATTAGCATGATGAAAAATTTTCTAATCCGACGTTAAAGTCCTGGAATTTAGTTCCAGATCTGATAATGACCCTTACTATGATTTGGATAATGCGACAAATACATATTTGTGATACATAGTTTTATGTCAACTGATGTAGAATATGAATATCTTATTAATTGATAAGTGTTATCACATTGACAAAAAAAAAAAAATAATGTCAACAAACACTTAATACATGACATATATTTAATTAGTGATAATATTAAATTGGGCTAACTATATATATATATATAGTTAAAATATTTGAGAAAAATTATGATTTTTATCTTTTGTGATTTATTAATTTTTAAGCAAACAAGGACCACAGTGTAAATTACGAGAAGTAATTTATTTATAGGCCTAGGAAGAGCATGTTTGATATTAATAATATTGACAAAGATACAAATGATTTTGTATAAATTAGTGTTATTTTTTTTTTAATTACGTGAGTCTATAGGTACTTTATACAATCATCTCCTTATACTATACTAATTTTATACACACTTATTTATACAAAGTGTTTTGTAGCTCTATCGTTGATGTAATATTAAGCAAAAGAAAACCGAAGTGAAAGAGATGCCAATTGGATAAGATTCGCCGGATTGCTGTCCTCACATCACTGGATCTGGGTACTTTCTTTTATCTCTGTCTTATCTTTGTGAGTTTCTTTTCTTTCTGTGCATGCATTATGAGATGTGCCTTGCTCTTCGATATGACTGAAGCCCTTGATATTTCTTATAACAATTTTTTAGATTTTTTATTTAATCCAAGTTTTTTTTAAAAAAAATACATATAGATCATTTTGGAAGCATATTAGAAAGCCTTGCACAGTTAGATTGGCCTATAGCTAAAACAATATTGCTTGCTTTTGTAAATACTTCTTGATTTTTGTTTTGTTATATAATTCCTTTATTTTTGCAATGGAAATTTGGATCGATTCATATTTTTCCTGGATTTTTAACGTTTTTATTTAATATTACGTAAATATTTGAACCTGAATTTTATAGATGTAACTGTAATCTTGACTCAGAGATGCTGCCTAGCTTTTAATAAGAAATGAGATTTGCCTTCTTCACCTTCGTGACAAATTAATTGAATAACAGTTATGAAACAGAGCCAACCTATACAATAAATTCAAATGACATAAAAGAAATAAATTAAATATTATAAAACAGGATTCATCTTCCAAATTTACATATACACAATGGTCTTGTTTTTTTCCAGTATAATATAATAGTTTTGATTCTTTGCCATAAAGGTTTTGACTCTTGTCATATATTCATCACATAATGGCCTTGATCTGCGTTTATATGTGCATCACATAATGGTATTATCTTTTCTGTATGTGCGTCACCTGCTACCATATGTGCATGTCAGAATGACATCTTCATATGATCTTATCACTTCCTCTCTCTTAGAATTTGTGCACTTCTAAAGAAAGCTTCTTTTTTTTTTTTTTGGCCTTTTTCCTTTTGAGGGGTCAGTCAAAATATCTTATGTGAAGCAGGTGGAGAGCAATGACAGACAAAGCAAAACAAGCAGCAAGTAGCAAGGGTTTGTTGCGAAGTGAAGATTTATACAGGGTACCATCCAATGCATTCTTCCCGTTATGATTATTACGTTTTCTTGTTTTCTATTTTTAATTATTACTTTTACTGTGGCAGTATATCCTTGAGACGAGTGTTTACCCGAGAGAGCCAGAGCCACTGAAGAAGATAAGGGATGTTACTGCGGACCATCCATGGTATTTGTCTTTATATATACTTAATATTGCTTCTTTAAGCAGCTACAATTTTTCATCCTTATTTGAACCACCTCATATAAGAATTAAATTCCCAAAATATACTGAATGATGACAAAATAGTATATAACTGCATCAGTTATCAGATAAGAACCCTTTAAAGGAACCTTTAAGCTTGTTAATGGAACTCACTGAAAATGCCGTAAAATTGACATGAAGACTTTCAAATGTTATCAATTCATATCAATGTGTATCTAGAATGTTGCTTAGTTAATTCTCAGGGCCATGATGGGCACTGCACCAGATGCAGGTCAGTTAATGGCCATGCTCTTGAGGCTAGTGAATGCCAAGAAAACTATTGAAATTGGAGTTTTCACAGGATATTCTCTTCTCCTCACTGCACTCACAATTCCTGAGGATGGTCAGGTAAATAGTCCATCGTCATATGTGATGCTGTAGAATTGAATTTATTAATGCAGTGTTCCTGCAATATGTTATGGCTTTGCTTAAATTGTGTTAACATCTTATTATCATATCATGCACTTGCCTACTAAGCTATTTATGACCGGAAACAAAATACTGCAGATTACAGCAATTGATGTGAATCGTGCGACATATGAAATAGGATTACCTATCATTAAAAAGGCTGGAGTTGATCACAAGATAAACTTCATTGAGTCCGAGGCACTATCAGTTCTTGATCAGCTACTAAAAGATGTAAAGATTTAATACTCTGAAATATGTACCTTTGTTCCCTCCATTACTCTTCCATTCAATTGACTTTTGTTTTTGAACAAATATCCTTTCTGGAATCTGCTGCAGAGTGAAAATGAAGGCAGTTTTGACTATGCTTTTGTGGATGCCGACAAGGACAACTACTGTAACTACCATGAGAGGTTGATGAAGTTGTTGAAAGTGGGCGGTATAGCTGTCTATGACAACTCACTCTGGGGGGGGAACAGTTGCAGTGCCTGAAGAGCAGGTTCCGGACCATTTTAGAGGCAGCGGCAGGCAAGCAATATTGGACCTTAACAGATCACTCGTGGATGATCCTCGTGTCCAACTTTCTCATGTTGCTTTAGGTGATGGGATCACAATCTGCAGGCGTATATTCTGAATTTCTAGTTGAAAATTTCACATTTTACTTGTTCTATGAAATAGGCAGTGTTTGTTTGTAAGGGTCCCTTGAGCTTGCTTAAATAATTCATTGGGAATGAATAATAATTACCTCTTAACAATTTCAGCATTCAAGACAAAACTACGGTGGTTGCAAGCAATTTCTGTAGCTGTTAACAATTTCTTGATTGCACTTCTTATTGTTGTGGACTTTTGTCTCTTAAGTACTAAGGTGATGTTTGGTAGGGAGGAGAGAATGTGGGAGATGAAAGTAATTTAAATTCTCTTTTTATTTCCATTATTTGGTTTGACAAAATGTATAAGAATTTAATTTTCATTGAAATTAAATATCATTATAATGTAGAATTTGAATTCCATACTAAGTAGTGAAGAATTTAAAATCCTCTTATATTAGAAAATAAAGTTTCTAAAATTATCCTTCAAATTTTTAACTTATTTAATATCATTAATAATTATTATTTATAATTTTATTTTATTGATTTAATATTATAAATGGATCTCCATCGAAAAGTCGCCGGACCACTGTCGGATCTCGCCGGAAATTTGTCGGACATCACCGGAAGGTCGCCGAACCAGCGTCGGACTTCAACGGAAAGTCGCCGGACCTCCGCTGTCGGCCATCGGACTGCCATTTTATATATATATATAATATTATATTACTAATATAAATAAATAGTTTAATATTTAAGGTAAATGATAAATTTGTCTAAAGAAAAAAATTATAATTTATTTTCTTATCAAATTTTACATCAAACCAAACAATAAAATCTAATTTCACTATTATTCTCCATTCCTTTCCATTCTACTCTTTTTTCTCCTCCCTTTTCTTCAAACCAAACATGACGTAAGAATTAGTTCCATCATAGTTTCTTAAGTCTTGTGTACCTCTGAGACGATATTTTGCCCTGCTTCTAAATTAATTAACAATGAGTCATCCATTTTATAAATTAAAACGGAAGACAAGTCACTCTTAAATAAGTTGAATTTCAGATATATTAATTTTCACTTCCAATGAGATGCTCGGTGAATTATTTATGATCAATTAATGGTATTGCGTGCTTCTTGTGTGATAGATTGGAAAATACATTAGATTATGATTTATTAATGCATTATAACCACACAAATCTTTTACCATTTATATCATCCTATTGAACTAATGAAAAATCATATTATTTGAAATCTTACTCGAAATATTTATCTAACATATTAATTGAGGCATCACATATTAGTAGAGGATGCTAAAATCAAACATAGTAATAATTATGTTATGGCATTTCCGTTACCTTTAAGAAATCTGGTGAAATCGAATGAAACTTTATATTTAGCTCTATGTATATTTACGGAATATATAAAATATGTATTAACGAAAAAGAAGAAAATTATTTACGAAGATGGACAAGGAAGCAATAAATGAATTACGAGTTTTGTTATGAAAACTAATGTTGATGTCACTTTCAATAAATTGTTTTTATATATTAGGGGTGGGTAAAAATGAATCAAAATTGGAAAAAATTCAATTCGATTCAATTTTTATGGTTTCAGTTAGATCTTTTTAGAACTAAAAATCTGAATTTATAAATATTGAACCGAATGGTTTGGTTCGATTTGATTTTTGGATAAAAAATTATAAAACTTGAACCGAGCCGATATTAACGCATTTTTGTAATTTCACTACAACATATATATACACAAATTACGCATGTTTGCACCACTCTCGGTCTCTACTCACTCACTTTCAGCTGCCTGCACAAAGCAACAAACCCAAACCCTAAGTCCCATCGTCGGTGGCTGGTATTGCCTTATCCTTGTTGTCGACCCACCGCTGCCGTTCCTTCCATTACTCTGTTGCCAGCCAACCAGCCAAGTGACTTGCTCTGTTTTCTTTTTTTTTTTAAATGGTTTTTTTTAAATAGCTCTCTAATCTTTTCTAATTTCATGATTGCCTTATTTATTATTACTGAATTAAATTATTAATAATATTTAGTTTTATTCGCTTTGTCTGGACTATGGGTATGTTACTGTACTTTTTCAAATTTTTCATTTCGAGTCTGTGCTGTTGGGTGAGGAAGTCACGAAGGTTGAAGATGATGGAGAGATAATATCGTTTAGATCTCTATACTTTATAGAATTTTAGTATAGTCCAATATTTAGGAAATGTTTGCATATAGGAATCCTGTTAAGGCCTAATTTATTTGCAAACTTTTCAAAATGGTTATGGACCAAAAGTCAACAGGGTAAAACATCATTGACTTCTAAAGTTTTATTGAATTATATTATGGCTCATAAACTTACTTTATTTTATGTACATTTTGGGAGAAGTTTTAATTTTCTATTAAAAATAGTGACTATAATTCTAAAATTTTTTTATTTTAGTCCAAAATTCTTGCAATTTTTTTATTTTTATTTTTTGCCAATATAAATTTATAAATTATTTTATTTTTGTTTATTATACATTATTGATTATAGTAGGCCTCATGTGCAGAATATAAGAAAATAACAATGTTATAGAGAAGATTATGAAAGAGGCTTTTAAGGAAGGTGTTTAGAATCGAACCGTTAAGATGAACTTAAAAGCTGATTGCTTAAATAAAATTGTTCTCTAAATCAAACACAATAATAATTATGTTATGGCACTTTCGGTACCTTTGCAAAATTTGGTAAATTGAATGGAACTTTATATTTAACTCTATATATTTATAGAATTTATAAAATATGTATGAACAAAAAAGAAGATTATTTATAAATATGGACAAGAAAAGAATAAATGACTTACGAGTTTTATTATGAAAACTAATGTATGATGCCACTTCCAATAAATTGTTTAAATGTATTAGGGTAGGTAAAACCGAACCGAAATTAGAAAAAATTTAGTTCGGTTTCAGTTTTTTGGTTGGTGCGATTTTTTTAAACTAAAAATCTGAATTTATAAAACCCGAACCAAATGGCTTGGTTCGGTATTGGTTTTCAGATAAAAAATTATAAAACCCGAACTGAACTGAGATTAAGGCATTTTTGTAATTTCATTACAACATATATATGCACACAAATTACGCATGTTTGCACCACTCTCGGTCTCTACTCTCTCAATTTCAGCTGTCTACACAAAGCCACGAACCCAAACCCTAAGTCCCATCTGCCGGTGATCGGTACTGCCTTATACTTGCTGCCGACCTGCTGCTACCATTCCTTCTATTGCTCCATCGCCAGCCAACCAGCCAGCCAGGTTACTTGCTATTATTATTATTTTTAAATAACTCTTTAATCTTTTCTAATTTCATGCATGCCTCATTTATTATTACTGTTTAAATTATTAATAGTATTTAATTTTATTAGTTTTGTTTGGATATGGGTATGTTACTTTACTTTTTTTGGTTTTTTCATTTCAATACTGTGTTGCTGGGTGAGGAAGTCACGAAGGTTTAAGTTGGTGGAGGGATAATATTGTTCTCCCTCTACTTTATAAAATTTTTGTATGGCCTAATATTTAGGAAATGTTTGCACATAGGAATTCTATTATAGCCTAATTTGTTTGCAAACTTTTCAAAATGGTCCTCGACCAAATGTGAACAGGGTAAAATGTCGCTTGTCCCTAAAGTTTTGCTAAATTGTATTGTGGTATAGAAACTTATTTTATTTTATTTACATTTCGAGACAAAAGTTTTGTTATTAAAAACAGAGACTAAAATTATGAAAATTATCATTTTAGTTTAAAAATTTTGCAATTTTTTTTTCGAATTCAAATTTGTAAATTATTTTATTTTTGTTTATTATACATTGATTATACTAGGCCTTGTGTGCAGGATGGAAGAAAATAACAATGTTGTAAAAGAGATTTTGAAAGACAATTTTGAGGAGGGTGTTCATAATCGAAAATAACAATGAACTGAAAAACCAATTACTTATATAGAACTGTTAACAGAAAAGAAATCTAACCAAAATCGAACTACTGACCTATTGAAAAATTAGATTAAAAATCTTAAGAGATGATTTATTTTAAAACTGTTAGCTTATATTAGAAAATGATTTGGCAACCATTTGCAATTGGATAATTCAACACTAGTTACTTCAAAATGCTTCTATCTTATGCCCTCTCTCACAAGTCTATTTATTCTTTCTAGCCCTATGTGACCTAATCTAGCAAGCCAAGTAATTTCTTCTATCTTATTATTACCGAAAGAAGTAATATACGAAAAATAACTATTATTATAACTTCAACCAAGAAAAGTTGTATCTAATACAATAAAACCATTAATCAAATGCCTAGTTCTAATAAGGACTAAATTTAAGAAAATCTCTAAACAATGCCATGAAAGTTTAAAGTATATCCTAATTCAAGAAGGATAGGAATGGAAACCAAGTCTCATTGAATCTCTGGTTAAGACATCGTGCAATAAAAGAATATGTCCACCACACAAAGTCAATTTGCACGTGCCTATTCTTTTTGCTTAAACTCTAGAGTTGTTGCTTATGTATATCGATCTAGTCCCTTGATTGATTCAAATATACTTTACAATGCATTTTGATCATGAGCTCTATGGTCTGTTGCTCCTGAGTTTACAGTCCACACAGAACGTGAATCTGTAAGCATAATTCAATAAAATGGAGTTGTGTCTCACCTTTTTTGGCTTGTTTCATCTTGGTTTTGTCATTTTTCTTACCGGCACGCTTACCCCTTGGGTATTTTCTTAGCATCTGGTTTCTTTTGATCAAGATCAGATCTCTTACCCTTTTGGTTATACTTATGGCATCTTTTGCGCTTGTAGCTCGAAGCCTTGTGCGAGCTTGACTCGGCCATATAAACACGATAAAAAAGCTTAGCTGCCTCAAAGTGCTTTGCCTCTAGTTCTAGGTGATGTTCAATATCATTGAAAGTTTTGATACTCTCATTGTGAGTCATTCACCTGCATGTGTTCTCAGGAATAAGGTAAAGATCTTATCATTGGTTGGACTTGTTATTCATCAGTCAGAATATGTCCAACAGACTTAAGTTCACGAACTGTATTTGATATTTCCCTCAGATGCTTTCTCATAATATGATTTTGGTGCTTCTGATAAGGATCGAAATTGGTCGTAACCCTTCTCAGCTTAGTGGTCAAAGTACCACCAAACTTGTCTTTTACAGTGAGCCATATCTCTTAAACAGTCTCATGCTTCTCAAATTTATACATGAGGTCATCTTGCGTGTTGCTTAACATATGCGAGCATTACTATTCTTCTTTTTCTAGGCCAGATAAGCCTCAAGATCCCTCATATGTTGAGCACTATTACCTTGCTCAGGCTTAGATAAGGTGTTGTTAAGAGCTTCTAGAGTCTCTTGCTCTTTATGGATATACTGAATTTTATAGTGCCAAATATCATAATTGTTGCCATGCAGCTTCTCACCCTTGTTCAATTCAGCCACAACATTCTTAAATGCAAATGCCATCTCAATTTTCTTTTAACACAGAGACAATTCAAATTGCAATCAATAAAGGCATAATCAATAATTATATATAAACACTTTATTTTGCTACAAACATAAACAAAAAAAAATATGGCAAACTAATATCGGGAATGTAATAAAAAAGTCGTCGAAGTTTCCAATCGTCATCCAATTCGTTTTATCATATTCATCATTAATTTTATTTTAGTGGACAAAACTATTAGTTCTAATTATGAATTCATTAAATTCAATTTGTTTAGAATTCTCACTCAACAGAATGATTTATGAGATACCATAAAAGAATATGTGGAGTTGAGCAATAACTAATATAGAAGTTCATTAATTAAAGTCATAACAACATATTGCTCAATCAACAAAATGAGAAATAACATCAAAACAATAAAAGTTAACAAACAAAAGAAATAACCTAATATAGTCAAGCTAATACATATAATCTTCTGCATGTTCTTAAAATATTTTTTTTTGCTCATAATTCTTTCATCCAACTTATACTCAAGTGTATCTTCAAATAAAAACAATTGTTCCTTCTTGATAATCTTGTTGGTGGTTTTCTCATATCATAACGTATGCCCTCTACCAAGGCTATAAACTTGTCTTTCATTCTAAAAGTTCATGTGAATGCAAGACGACTCTTCTTTTAGCTCAATTTCACGCCTCAACAAATAATATTATTACTCGGAGCTTTAAAGACAAGTGAGCCTTAAAGACAAGTGTATTATCATCATTAGGTAAAGAATTTATGAGGACCCATTGATAATAATCCAAATTTGTATACATGTGCCACTTTTCTATACTTTAGCTAGCTAAAGACCTCATCTATATCTTCTATATTAATATACATAGATGGTCATGGTCCATCTTATAATTCTCCATTTTCTTCATAAGTTCTTATAAGATAAGTTATCATTAATATGAATTAAATAAATAGGAGAAACCCAAGCTCTATATGTCATTAACTCGTCTTTTTTAGTCCATAATTTTCTAATGCGAGGCATCTAGGACAAATAACGTAAAATTCATATTAGTGATAGTTAGCAAATGATTAAATGAGATCAATGTATTTCAAGCCAATGTCCATAAAAAATATTTTTTAGCTCCCACTAGAACCAAATATTTATTAACATATAATGCTCATCTATAAGACTATATATATTTGATCCAAAATTTTATGCCAAACTGAAAACAAAAATTATTTAGAAATTTTATTAAAAAAAAGAATAGAAAATTAAATTTCAAATCAAATGGTGCAAACGATGTCCAAATCGGAATCCCAAATAGCAAAATATACAAAAAAATACCATTATGGACACATTCCCCCCTACGCACTAGTGTTGTGCACGTCCCCATGTGCTCAGCTGGCATGTGGGGCCCACTTGCCATATTGCATAACTCAGGTGATGTTGGGTGCGACACCATTCGACTCAATTTTTCATCCTAAATATAGTGGTGCCCTTGGATTTTTAATTGGAGATAAGAATTAGTCAGATCATTGAAAAAATGATTTTGGCACTATTCAACATCTTCTCCAAAAATTTGGGTTTTTAAATTTTCGCATCCAGATTCTTATTTTGGACATAACTTTCTCGTTTTAATTCTATTTTTAACAAATCACATTATTGTTGGAAAGCTCTCGAAAAGATCTTTCCAGTGATATGTATACACACAATGTCCGGTTGCCTAGATAAAAAGATACGAGCAATTGAAGTTTCAGTTTCATGATTTCTTAAGGTTCATGCAATCTAAACCCTAGGCCGATTCTATGTTTATCAAATCCAGAATTTATAGTTTAATTTTAGTATTCCAAAACATGAAATTAATAGCCACCAAATCATATATACCTTAAAGAATCAATTAACGTATGAAATTCAAACTTTTTCATGAAACAAACTCAACCGTATGCATGAATTTAACATAAAAATCTGGCTCTAATACTAACGATGAAAATAAAAGAGATTTAAGAGCCTACATTTCTTTACAAATTTAAGGTACCCCCATTACATAATCTAGGCATGTGTTGAACTTTAAACTCATTGAAATTCATTTTCAAAGCATAAATTTCAGATATGATGCAGTAAATTTTAGTTCTACTACTTCTCCTATTGTTCACTAACTCTACTACCATGTGTGAATCATATTCAACAATCAGCAAATTTAATCCATCCCTAATGGCTGCCTGTAAACCCCACTCAACTACCTCAACTTCTGCATGATCCACATTGCCGTCATACTTTGGCACTTTAATAGCTGCTGCAACTAGTTATCCATTTGGATCAGTGATGGCCACTCCTGAACCTGCTACCTATTTGTCAACATTGATGGCTGCATCAACATTAGCCGTGAACTAACCATACAGAGGGGGCTCCCTTTGGTTTGCTTCTTTAGTTGATTGTCTTTTATTATGTCCATTCTGGTCACTTGACCTTCTTGTAAGATTCCATCTTTGTTTTAGCCTTTACTATAGATATGAGAGGTTCCTTTTTTTTTTTTCCCTTCAGAAAATAACCAATTTTCTAGCATGCCAAGTTGCCTAAAACAGAGCTAGCAGTAATTCATTTTCTGACTTGCTCAACTTTATAGCCATTTATTGTAGCACACTGACAATGTCTTGTCCTTCCATTCTGCTCAATACATGTATTAGATTAAAATTTTTCTATATCTTTCTAGTAGCTCCTTAAGTGCTGAAGAATATATATTTATAAAGGGTAAAATCATCATTTTGCGCTTCAAGTCTCACTAACATTTTTATTTTTATGTAAAAAAGTCTTTTGAACTTTGATTGTGTGTTTTATTATAATTTGAGTATTTTATATATTAAGGAGTATTTTGGTCATTTCATAATTAACAAGAAATCGGACAACAAAACAAATAGTATTTCTGGGCTTCGAATAGTTAAAAACCTTAAAGAAGGTAAAACATACAAAATTAAAATTTTAGGATTTTAGTGGGGCCTAACTGATATGACATTAATCGATGACGTGGTAGCAACCTATTGTATTGACTGATGGTGTGACATCATTCTATTGGACTAAAAAATGAGCTTAAGATACAAACAATACATTAAATCAATGCTAGTTGACTTTTGTGTTGACCGATGATGTGATAGCATATTATTAAACTAAAAAACATGCGTACATTACATGCAATTCACCGAATCAAAGCCTTGATGACTTGTTCCATCCATCTAAAGCTTGCCATGTGGCACAATCCTGAGGGTTAGAGTTGTTTTCATCTGATAGTCATGATTTACCTATTGTATCTATAAATAAAGGACTACCCCTTCATTTGGTAATTTAAAATCGAAATTTGAGCTCCATTTTATGTAATTCTCTTTTGATCTTTTATTTTCTATATTTTAAACTAGTTCAATATGAGTGTTAGTTTAGTTTCAACCTTGAGTTGAAAGTGAAGTCTTAACATGATCCATGAGCTTAATTTGGTAAGTTTATTAACTTTCTTGATTTATATGGTTTGTTTTGACTCATCATTTTCAGACAGTAATTATCTTGTCTAGATTTTACTCCGTGTATTGGTTCCCTAATGCAAGATCATTATTGTTTGGCATGATGAATACTTTACATTATATTTATTAGCGAGAAACTCCTCTATAATGTTAATGGTCCATTTTCACTCAGTGTTTACAGTGAATGAGTTAGTGGACGATCTTACCACATTGTCAACAATAGAATTATTATCACTTGGCACAACATGTACTTGTTAAACATTTAGCAGAAAATTATTTCCCCAAGGCACAATGAGTGTTTGATACCATATTTATCAGAATGAAGACTGTGAGAAGTATAAATACTACCCTCATAAAAAAATTGGAACTAAAAAAGAATATTAAGCCCATGGTAAAGTGTTAAGTGAGAATCGAGGACTTAATTATTTCATTTGAATTGTTTCATCTTTAATTTATTCCCACTATATTGTTAATTTAAATCTTAATACTACTCAGAAATCATATCTAACCAATTTATATATAAACTTAGAAAATTAACCTTAATTATAATTAAATCCGGTTTTGAGTACAATAAAATTTATACAATAAGTTTTTGGCGTAATTGTCGGGCAGATAATTTTTTTTTTAATTTGTAGAGTTAATTGTCTTTGTAAATATTGTGTAAATAACTTTGTGTGTAGGTTTTAAGTGTGTTTTTATAGTAAGAGTATAATATACGATCAGTATCGTAACTTCTCATCTCTCTTTATTTTCATTAGTCCTTTTTTTTTTTAAATTTTCTTTTCATGCACAGCGAAGATCATAATCACATGATCTAGAATTATAGACCTTGAATTGAAAAAGACACTTCTAGAACTATATACCTTAAATTAGAAAAGACATTTCGTACACATAGATGCATTGCATCAAAGGTTAAAATTGAGGATAAATTTGAAATAAATTTGGAACAACAGCCGCAAGTATCATAAGAGAGGCCATTTGAGGACTACTTCAATCCATTGGTTAATTGGAGCACTTCATACATAAGATTACCCCAATGTAGCTGCTAAGAGTTTGAGTTAAAATCTAGTGTACTAAATTGTTTCCTATCAGTCTATGGCTTACAAAATAAAGACCCACACAATCATTCGAATGATTTTCATGCTATTTGCCAAACTTTTAAATATAATTTTTTTTCATATGAAGATGTAAGCTTAGATTGTTTTTATTTTATTTTCTCTAAAGGATGAAGCTCGTTCTTGGTTCAATACATTGCTTGCTAATGGTATTACATCATGGGAACAAATGGTAGCCAGGTTTTTAAATAAATACTTCCTAGTACATAAAACCAACATTATTCACAAGGAAATCTAAGAGTTTATTCAGAGAGAAGACGAGCAATTTTTTGAAGTATGGGTGCGATTCAATGAGCTACTCTTAAAATGTCCACGTTGCGGATATAAGAAATAGATGAGAGATGGTACCAATGTCAATACATCTTGGAGAGGCTATTACCATATATGCAAGAATAGCTCGTAGCGACAAGTGGAGGTGAGCCAATGTCTAAAAGTGCATTAGAAATTTGGGATTTCTTCCATTGACAAGCGGATAATTCCCAATAGCGAAGTTGATCATTTAAGAATGTAACAAAAATCAAGGGAGTAAATGAAGTCCATGTTGGCGAATCAAGATTAAACATTAAAGAAGTTAAAGTAATAGTCGAAGGACTTTCTTACCAAAGAGTATCATTAATAGCTACCAAATCAATAGAGCCATATATCTACAATCAATTTGACCATGATTCATCTGATTTTGATTGTACTGTCTAAATGGTGGCTGAGAGATTTGAAGAGTTGATGAATTAGTTGTACTGGTTATAGTGGAGTTGGAGCTGCTGTTTCGTTCTGTTGGAATTCATGAGACCATGAAAAGTTAGTGGGTCAAACCATGTGAAAGAGCACTAAAAATTTTCAAAAATTTAACTCACTCCGCACTTGAACAACAAAATTACACCATTGATGAGCTACGGAATGAGATGAGTACTGGTATAAATCCACAAGCCTAATTGATTTTGAACCTCGAAAAGATGGTGGGTCAACTTCTTTTTTTAGTTGAAACCTTAGCAATGACTGTTAAGAAAGGTAAATTCTCAAGTTAGTCAATGTCTAATCCTAAGAGAGTACATGAATTTAGTACTAATTTTCCCCAACGGCCTGAAGAGGTCAAAGCCATCATGACCTTCTGAAAAGGAAAATAAGTTGACAATAAAGTGGAGATGCTGGTGAAAACAACAACTCAAGTTGTACTTTTAGACTCTAATGAATTATCACTATAGGAGAAAAAAGAATGCAGCAACGATAATACGTCCCTAAAGCTTCATTTCCTCATAAGTTAGTTAAAGTAAAGAAGAGAAATTTTAGAGGTGAGGTTATGGAAATCTTTAAACATGTATGTCTTAACATCCCTTTATTTAATGCTATCTTATACTAAGTTTTTTAAAGACCTCTGTATTAAAAAGAGAAGCTTCATGTTGATATTCTTTTTAATAGAGAACAATAGTTCCACAATCCAACAAAAAATTCCTTTAATACAAAGATTTAGGCTCTTATATCATTTCATCTAGTATATGAGGTTTACATAATTAAGAATGCTTTGTTGGACTTAGGGGTTAGTGAAAATATTTTATCTTACTTAATATTTATGAAATTTAGATTAAGAGAATTACACCCAACTTTGGTTGAGTTGCAGCCCACAGATCGATCCATTAAAATAGCCCAGTATTGTAGAAGACGTGCTTATCTAGGTAGACAACTTTGTTTTTTAGTTGACTTTATAATGATTGACACTTAACTAGTGCAGGATTTAAAAAAGCACATCTTCATTATTAGAGATCAACCTTTGTTGGCAACTGCCAAAGCACACATTCAATACATGACTATAAATATGCAATTGTCCTTTAGCAACATGACCATAAAGTTGAATGTTTTTCATATTATCAAACAACCTCACAACGGAGATGAAGGAATTGTTGATGTTGATTTAGTCTAAGAATTAGTTGATTATACTTTGCCATTTAACTTTATTGATGATCCTTTACAAACATGTTTAACTCACTTTAATTTAAATTTTGATATTGATAGATCGATTGAGGAGGTCAATGCCTTATTCGATTCATCACCATCCATGGATATCAATAAACAGAAATTAAGAATAGAGCAACAAACATCATCGGGGACAAAACTCAGGCCATCATCGAAATCACCAAAGCTTGAGCTCAAATCATTACTCGAAACTTTGGAGTATGCATTCTTAGGAGACAAAAATAATTTTCCTGAAATCATTTCATCATCTCTTGATGATAAATAAAAGAGTAAGTTGTCAAATGTTTTAAGAGAGCATAAAAAGGCATTAAGATGGACCATAGTCGACATAAAAAGTATAAACCTAGTAGATTGCATGCATTACATTCATCTTTATGAAAATGCGAAATACTACAAATATAAATTGTTTATTAAACCCCAATGGAAGAAGTTGTTAGAACTAAAGTCCTTAAAATATTGGATTTAAGTATTATTTACTCAATTTTTGATATTTCGTGGGTCAATTATGTACAACTTGTCTTAAAAAAGTCAGAAGTTACAGTAATTGCCAATGTTAACAATGAATTAATACTCATTAAAGTGACTCCAGGGTGGTGCACATGATTGATTATAGAAAATTAAATTCTATCAAGAATTTACATGAGAAAACTATTTTTCTTTACCATTTATCAATCAAATGCTTGATAGATTAGTAGGTCATGCATTTTATTACTGTTTAGATGGCTATTCAGGATATAACCAGATTCTCGTAGCATCAAAAGAACAAAAGAAAGCCATTTTATCTTGTCTTTTTGGCACTTTTACATATAAGAGAATGTCATTTGGATTATGCAATGCAGCTGTCACATTTTAATGATGTATGTTAAGCATTTTTTCTGATTTGGTTGAATGCTTCCTTAAATTTTTATGGATGATTTGTCTATTTTTGGTAATTCATTTGATTAATGTTTGCATCATCTAATGCTAGTTCTGTAGAGATGTGTAAAGAAGAATTTGGGCTTGAACTGGAAGAGGTGCCATTTTATGGCAAAACAAAGTATTGTTTTAGGTTGCATCATTTCGAACAAAAGTATTAAGGTCAACAAAGCCAATGTGGATCTATTTCTAATCTTGCTTCACCTTATACGGTAAAAAAAAAATCTTTTCTCAGGCATGTTGGTTTATATAGATATTTTATTAAAGATTTTTAACAAAATCTTTAAACCCTTATGTAATTTAGTTGTAAGGGATGTACCTTTTGTCTTTAATGATCTTATATGCAGTGCATCTGATTATATAATAGGAGTAATGTTAGGATAAAGGGTTGATTGTATCATTTATGTCATTTACTATACTAGTACAACATTAAATAATGTGCAGTTAATTTACTTAAAGGCCAAACTAATTCATGGGTGTTATTTTTGCAGAAATTTGACCTTAAGTTCAAAGATAAGAAAAGCACGGAAAATGTGGTAGCAGATCATCTCTATCACCTTAATTTTGACCCAATTTCAAAAGCATTACCATTGAATGAATTATTTTCAAAGGAACAATTAATGAATGAGAAAGTACTACCATGGTCTGCTGAAATATGTTGTTACAAGTCAACTTTCAGTATTGCATTAAGTACGACGAAGTCAATTTTTTTGCGTAAATAAATAATTTCATTTAGGATGATCATTATTTTTTCAAGTATTATGTGGATGAAATTTTCATACGATGTGTCCTAGAGAGTGAATTTCAAAAAATTCTTTCACATTGTTATGAACAAGATGAACAAGCTTATAGAGGCCATTTTAGTACCAAGACAACTACTACTAAAGTTTTACAATATGGTTTCGATTAGGCAACTTTATTTAAAGATGCTTATAGTTTTTGTTCTTCTTGTGATAGGTGTTAGCGCATGAGATGTATTACATGAAGAAACATGATGCAATTAAACATTATTTTGGTAGTTGGGATTTTTTATGTATAGAGCATCGATTTCATGAGACATTTTCATCATTTTTTTGGATGTCAATAGATATTGATTGCTGTTGACTATATAACAGGTAGAAATAATTTTGTGTAGAACTAATAATCACAAAGTGGTGATGAGATTTTGAAGAGCAATATTTTTTCGCGCTTTGGATTTCATCAGTCAATAATCAGTAATGGTAGTTCATACTTTTGCAACAAATCATTAAAAAATCTTTTGGTAAAGTATTCCATGACATATAAAGTAATGGCCCCATACTATCCTCTAACTAATGGCCAAGTTGAGATCTCCAATTAAGAAATAAAGCACATTTTAAAAACAACAGTGAAACTAGACATGAAAGACTAGTAATTGGGATTTGATTATGCACTATGGGCGTGTCGAATAGCTTTCAAGGCATCTATTGGATGTCTCTTTAAAGGCTACTACATAGAAGAGCTTGTCACCTATTGGTGGAACTCGAGCGTCGTGCATATTAGGCCATAAAAAAAATCAATTTTGACATGCAATAGGCTACTATTAAAATTGGCAGAATTTGAGGAAATTCACAATGATACATATGAAAATGCTAAGAATTATAAGCAGTGGATGAACGTCTTTTGTGACAATCATATTATGAGGAAATCTTTTAAAAAAAGTTAGAAAGTGATTTTATTCAATTCTCACCTACATCTATTCCTAGGTAAATTACGCTCTTGATAGTCTGGTCTATTTATCATTTACACTATTTTTCCACATAGGGCTATTGAAATTAAGGATCATGGTATCACTTTCAGAGTTAATAATAAAATATTAAAGCCATATCTAGAATATCAACCACATAAAGAAGACACCGAAATAAATTTAAGTGACTTACCAAATCTTAATTCAGTATTTTCTTTAGATGATTTAATTTTTTTATTTTGTTTTGCTGATTGAAATTATTTGATTGTTTCTCACTTAAATGCATTTTTTTTAACACTTGTATTTTTTTTATCACTTATATTTTACGTCATGAGTACCTTTATGAAATAGATAATCTCCAACTACCTTAATGAACTTTTACGTGTAAAGCATCACCTAAGCGGCTTGTTGTAAATTTGTATATTACATCCTATTTAGGATCTACGTCCACTAGCGTTAGTATCCTATTTTGAAGAATAAGAAAGACAACTCAGTCGCATTGATAGTGGTATCTATGATATCTAATTAGAACTTAAGGTAAACTCAATAAAGGGACGATGGTGAGTTAACATCCTACATTATATCAACATGTTTTTATTTTGCTGTTTGCTTTTTACTAGATTGATTTTTTTACTTGATATAATTGGCAGGCAACGGTACTCCGTGACTATTAAAGTCAGTTATTTCATTTTCCCATAACTCAAATTCTTAAGACAATGGATGGATATAATGCAATTCTTGTAAATCTTCATAAGCGGGTTCGCTCACTCTCTCAAAATACACTTCTCACAATATACATAGCTTGGTCTGAACATTTTCTACTACTTTTGAGGAATAACATCCCTATTGATATTTGTTCGTTAATTGAAGCCAAAGTATGATTGACGGAGGAGTTACCTGCCAAATGTTTTGCCTATATACTTAGTTGCGAGAAAGGAAACTAGTTAAGAAAACAAAGAGCTAGCAGCTCCAAGTTTATTGTCATAAGTGTGCTCGAACAAACTACAACAGACGTCCTTGTAACTTTTTAGGAATATTGTTCGACAACAGGGGAGATACGATTCAATTCATTAGGGAGCATGAATAAAGATCATTGGATGACATCTTTTCAACTCTTGAAACGCATCCCAGTGGATACGTACAATGTGCAATTTTCCACTTATGGCCTTTACTCCAAAAAGAACATGGACATATAGTCTTGAGAAGTTTATAAGACAATTGGATGAGAAGTTTATCATTGACTCATAGAGGGCGCTTAAGTCATTTTTGGATGTAAAACCAAAGAAAGATGTGAGTCATTATCACAACTACTAGTACCTATCCTTTTGTTTTACTGTTCTTTTGTCATTTGCATTATTACTTTGAATGATGTGATTTTATATTTACTTATTGTTTGTTTTCTTTATCGTTTACTTTTGACTCTTAAGGCACGAAATTTATAGGTCATTTGACAAACACACCACCTTATTTATAATTGTGTATCATTATATTTTTATTGAGATATTTAAATTCGAGCTTTTTAAAAAAAACTCATAAATTATTTTTGAGAATTATTTCAATCGCAGCAAGTTCGAACAAATAATTCAAGAACGTTTGTGTGCTTTCTAGCTTTCGTTTTGGAAAATACAAAGAGCTTGTTCAAACAGCAATAGATCTTGGTCGAGTGCCAGTAGAGAGAAAAATACACCCAGTATATGGAAGAGGTCACCGAGGGTTATCAAAACTTATCTCACAAGCCGCTTACACTAAAGGAAGCCAAGTGATCAGTATCATCTCAAAAGCCCTCAAACCTCTGAGATGTCTACCTGGCTCACTAATTGGAGAAGTGCTAGACATCTTAAGTATGTAAGAAAGAATATCTAGGATGCTAAACCATATGGACGCATTTATTTTCCTGATAGGAGATTTTGCAACTTTAGAGGCACTAATTATATTCGCATCATGGGCTCATTTGAACATTCATAAAAAATTCATTGGTTTATTAAATGTTTACAACTTTTATAAAGGCTTGATAGCATTTCTTAACCATGCAATTAAAAATCATTTCATTCCATTCATAGTAAAAAAGTTCTTTATTTGTGCTCCTATTACTAATGAGTTACTTCAATTTTTACAAGTTGACAAACTAGAGCCAAATCCAGGATCTTTGCATTAGATTGTTCAGCTAATAATGACAACAGTAGCAGAAATAAAAAGTACAAATTAGATTTAGTCTTCCATTTGTAAATATTTGCTTATGTTGCAGTATTCACATGATGTCTTCTAAACCCTACTTCTTTCCTTTTAGACATTGAGGACAATGTCTCATTTTGGTTAAAAGAAAGGAATAATTGATAATTGTGGAATAATTGATAGTTGTGTGGTTGTACTTTTACTAACCTTTTTCAAAATTTTGAGCCGAATATGACTGACTAGGAAGATCACACATCTTCCTTGTTTTGGAGTTTAGTTACAAAATAAAATAAAATTGAAGGCATTTTGTGTGATCTTTTGACATTGGATGACATGATAATTTCTAAATAGTATTTATTTTATCTTTAACTTTGAGTTATGCTATACCATGTTTGCCACTTTGCATATTGATTTTGGTGACAAGTGTGAATTGAGAAATTTAATGAGTGAAATTGATTGAATTATTTAAAGGAATGTACATATTATCTTGGCCCACATTATCTATTTTTATTATCTTGTATTTTCATTCAACCAATGAATTACTGTCAAATCATTTTGTACAAGATAAATTGTATAAGAATTTGTGGGTGTATCATCACTCAAAAATCATAGACTGGATATCAATAACCTTCCTTCGTGCTCATTTGTAAATAAAGAAAAAAACTTATGTTGTTTCATAGAAAGAGCATTATATTTTTGTTCTAAGGTTCATTATGGTTTTTATCATTAAGTATTGGATTATTTATAAATAACTAAACAAACTATAAATTTTCAACCTATGTAGCGAGCTTCGGGCCAATAACTTCCGACCTAGTTGGCCTTCGGGCACTTGGTGTTGAAATACTCCTACGAGCTTATTTACTCATATTTAAGATATAGTAAAATTGAACATATTTTATTTTATTATTATTATTTTTATAGAGTTTTACCATCATACTTGAGTAATCACTACTGATTAGGTAAGATGCCCAGTTACTACATAAAACTAATGATTTATTGATTTTTTTTATAACCAAAACTTTGTTGTTTTATGCGAATAATCACTATTGATTAGGTAAAATGCCCGGTTACTAAGAAAAAGTTAGAATGTTTTTCTTAAATAAAACACACATTTTCCACTGCATTAGATGTCACCTTAAACAAACAAAGAGAACTAAACATTATCTATTTCAACTCACAGCTACAAGTATATGTCATGTTGTGTGTGTGTGTGTGTGCTGGAATGGTTTAATAAAATCCATCAGATAATCAAATGAAGCAAAATAGATAAGTAAAAGCTATTAGAAAGAAGTGCTGATAAATTTAATTTTTTAGGAGAAAAGAACAAAAATAGCTTTTATTAGAAAATACAAAATAGAGAAAATAATGCGTTTTAGGAGTAACAAAAGGAACTTCTTAATCTGCCATTTTTTAAAGCATGTTATACCAACTATCCCCTCGCTTTAACTAGATGAGACATTGTCCTCAATGTATAAAGAAAAAAAGGTAAAGTTTAGAAGACTGCATTTGATAAATGTGAAGGAAAATAGACATGTATAAACAAATACACCTAGTATATAAAAAAATAAAAAGAATTACAGATGAAGACTCAAGTCCATCATTTTGCGCTTCTTGCCATTATCAACATGTGACTAGTCTAGTGATAATTGAGTAGGTTGGTTTCAGGTTAATATTCTTGTAGTCGATCAATTAATTCAGTAATGAGTTTGGCATGGACAAGGATTCCTCATAATGAAGGGGAAATGAAACTGTGCCTCACAGTATCACCAAAAGACATCATCAAAGACCATAGTAATAATTTACATCTAACAACCCGATAGATATTTAATGAATGTTTAGTTGTGCCTAGGATGTAATAGTGAAAATTTCTTCTAAGGTGCCAAGTCCACCTGGTAAAGCAATAAAAGCATTAGCATGATCAATTTTTTCAATAAGACGTTTATACAAACATGTGATAATGAGCTCTTCTCCATTTGTTTTTTCGATGATGTTTCCTCTAGTTAAGGCTTTTGGGACTATACCCAAAACTTGACTTCCTCTAATGTCTGTAGCTTACGAGACAACCCCCATTAATTCAAGATCACATACCCTTTTAAGATCTATGGTAGCCTCCACAAAATTTAGAGCATGTCCAGAAGTTAATCCATAAAATATACAAATATTTTTAAGCTGTCTAATTGGAACTGCTGCCATGTGATTCTATTTCTTTTAAAGATTTAGATCATACAAGAAAGAGATATATTTAACAAAATATTTATAAATCCAAGAAAGACAATGAATCAATGATAATAAATTCGGAGGTTGGCAATTGTCAAATAGAGTGTAAGAAACAGTTGAAATGATAATTAACTAGAAGCTACAGGAAATTTCAGATAAATAAGTCTACGAAGTTAGAGCAAAGTAATCGTAAAAAAAAAAAAGGATACGTATTGGTAGTTTTGATTGTGGCTCACATATTTATTTGATTTTACGTCTAGTAATGGATTAAACGCCCTCTATAGATTAGGGATAAGCTTCTTATCCAACTTCTTATAAATTAGCAAACAAGGTATTTTTAGTTAGATTCCTAAAACTTAATTGTGCACTTTCTTTTAGGAATTGTGTCCATAAATTGTGAATCTTGCGTCACGCATAGCCACTTGGATATGTCTCTAGAGATTGCAAGATATTATTGAATAATTCTTTACATAGGCCATCCTTAATGAACTTTTTTAGCAAATGTGCTTTTCCCAAGACCAGGCATGTAAGAAATAAAAAGATTAGAAAACTCACCTGCCAATCAAATTTTTGCTTCAATTATCCAACAATCATTTGAATCCCATAGATCATTAACAAATTTAATCGTTCAACACGAGCTTTGTAAATCTTTTTTAAGGAGCATTTCGAGAGACAGAAGGAAAATACTTATGCAATTCATGTTGTATTTCTTTCATGCTTGATTTTGAAGTTTTAGTTATTAGGATGAACTAAAAAAACCCAAGTGTGAGAGTCAAGAAAAACAAAACACGTAACAAGATGAGATTTAGTTTCCACAGTAATCAGGATCATAGAGAATAATTAGGATCATAGGAAAATACTTATGCAAAACTTGAAAAAGACAAAACACGAAAACACAAAACAAAACCAAAAAAAAAACAAGTAACAAGATGATAGTTAATTTCCACAATAATTAGGATCATAGAGAATAATCAGGATCAGAGAGAAAAAAAGGTTTCTCAAGACATTGAGTTTTCCAAGAATGGTTCAATCATTGTCCATTTAGTTTGAATTCATTACTATTCTTCAGACTTTCTATTTCTACGACCCCATGTGTGTGTACATTTTTCACAATAAATGGACCACTCCGCTTTGATTTTAACTTCCTTGGCAATAAAAAAAAATATGAGAATTATAAAACAATACTTTTTGACTAATTTCAAAAGTTTTTCAAAAAATTCTTTTATCATGAAACGCTTTGGTCCTTACCTTAGTAATTCTTGAATTTTCATATGCATCATTCCTTAATTCCACAAGTTCATTTCATTGTAATTTAGGCAAATTAACAGCACCATTAAGATTTAAATTAAAAGCTTTAACAACCTAAAATGATTTATGCTCAAGTTCAACCAGTAAGTGGCAAGGTTTACCATAAACCAACCGATAGGATAACATTCCTAAAGATGTCTTAAATGCAGTATAGTAAGCCCAAAATGCATTAGTACGTTGAAGAGACCAATTTTATAGTTTGGGTTAACTATATTTTCCAAAATTTATTTTATCTCCCTATTTGCTAATTTAACTTGATCATTTGTTTTAGGGTAATAAACAGTAGAAACTTTACATGTAATTCCATGTTTTTTCATTAAAAACTCAAATGACTAGTAACAAAAATGCTTATCTCCATCACTGATAATGGCTTGAAGGATTCTAAATTTGTTCAAAAGATTTGCTTTTAAAAAATGGATCGGATTTTTTGTGAATGTTGTGCTTAAGAGGAAGCACTTCAATCCATTTTGAAATATAATCAACAACAATCAAAATATATACAAATCGAAATGATAATGAAAAGTTGGTCCATAAAATCTATTCCCCAATAATCAAATATTTCAATAATAAGAATGGGTTTAAAGGCATCATATTTTGCTTTGAAAGTGACCTAAACATTTGATAATTCTCACACGTTTTAAAAAATGTATGTGAATCTTTAAATAACGTGAGCCAATAAAATCTACACTGTAATATTTTTGCCTATATCTTTTTTAAAGAAAATTGGCCTTCACATGCTTTAGAATGGCAAAATTGAATAATACTACTTACCTCGTCATCCGATATGCATCTCTAAAAATTTTGATCAGCACAATATTTGAACAAGTATGGATCATCCCAATATAAACTTTTCACCTTGATTAAGAAATTTTTCTTATCCAAGAAGTTCTAATCAGATGGCATTTCACCTATCACATGATAATTAATAATGTTAGCATACCAAGACATGTTCTGTATAGAAAATAAAAATTTATCATGGAAAGAATCATTGATGGTGTTATATCAATTGAAAACTCATTTGTGAGTCTTGACAGGTGGTCTGCAATAATATTTTTGGCTCTTTTTGTCTTTGATTATAAGGTTGAATTCTTAGAGCAGTAAAATCCATTATATTAATCTAGGCTTGGTATTCTGTTTAGATATTAAATATCTAACGATAACATAAGCATAATAAACAATAGTAAATGAACCAATTAAATGCGATTGAAATTTATCCAACACAAATATTACAAGAAGTAGTTCTTTTTCAATAGTGGTATAATTCACTTGGGCACGATTCAAAGTTCTACTTGCGTAATCAATAACAAAGAGCTTATATTTATTTTTTTTCTTTGGTCCTAAAATAGCTCCAATAATAAAATCCCTAGTATAGTTCAAAAGATAAAGACCAGTTAGGGTGTTGCATTATGGGGTTGATGTTAAAACACTAATTATCTTTTCAAAGATTTTCTAACAATTTTGATTTACTTTAATAGTGTGTCTTTTATCAAAAGGTTACAAAGTAGTTTGGGTATGACACTAAATTCTTTTGTAAACCTCCTATAAAACTAGGCATATCTTAAAAAATGAACAAACTTCCCTAGTTGTTTTTAGTGGAGGTAACTTTGAGATAACTTCGACTTTGACTTTATCAACTTCAATTCTTCTTAAGGACATGACATGGCCTAAGACATTTTTGGAAATAGTCATGAAATGACATTTTTTTCAATTTAAAACAAGTCATTTTCCTTTGCACCTTTCCAAAACTCTTTTTAAATTATGAAGACATGAATCAAAATAATTTCTAGACACAGTTAAATTACCCATGAAAACCTCCAAACAATTTTCAACTATGTAACTAAAAATGTTTAGTACACATCTCTGAAACTTTGTAAGATAAATGCAAATGTTCTAAATGGGCATGTGAATGTGGTGTTTTCTTGGTCTTCTAAGGCTATAGAATTTGATAATATCTTGAGCGGTCATAAAAAAAAAGTAGCAGGGTTGTCTTTTATTCTCTCGAGAATTTGGTCTAGAAATAAAATGGGAAAATAGGTTTTTTTAGTGGCATCATTTAATTTTCTATAATCAATATACATGCGCCAATTAAATGGGATTTATGTTGGGATTGATTCACCTTTTTCATTTTTTACAACAGTTATTCTAGATTTCTTTAGTAATACTTGTGTTGGATTTATCTATTTACTATTAGAGATAAGATAGATAATTCTATATATAGTAGCTCTCCAGACTTCATTCTTTACTTAGTCTTGTTTGTGGTTAACGACTTATTTTGGCATATTCCTCTAACTGTATTTTGTGTGTACAAATGAAAGGGTTAATGCCCTTTTATGTTCTGCAAGGTCCAACCAAATACAGTTTTATGCCTTTACAGAACAGTTAGTAACTCACCTTCTTGGTCGTTTGTGAGTTAGGAAGAAATTATCATTAGATAGATTTGTTAATCTTCTAAGAGTCCATACTTTAATACTTCAGGTAAGAGCTTCAATTTAAGCTTTAATGCTTCCTCTTTTTTTTGTCCCTTAGAATTTTATCAAATCTTCAAAGTTCAATTTGCTACTGTCATCTTCAGCCACCTACGTAAAATCAAGGATAGAACATATGTTAGCAATATTACATTCTAATTTTTTACTTTGTTTAAGTAAACTAGCAAAAACAAATTTTCATACAGTTCGTAAATTTCTTGTCCTGAATATGTTCCTCAATGATTGGTTTAATTAGCTCAATCTTCTCATTCTCATTGTCTTCATCTTCGTTTTCACAAGGTCGTTTACACATATTGAACACATTGAATTCCAATGTCATATTGTTGAAAGATAAATTCATCACTCCATTCCGGTAATTAATTAAAGCATTAGTTGTGCCTAGAAATGGTCAACCTAATATGACAGAAATTTATTTGCATTCATTAGTAATTGGTTTAATTTTCAAAATAATAAAATCCACAAGATATTTAAATTTATTGACTCGAAATAATACATCTTCAATTATCCCTTTTCGTACCTTAATTGGCCTATCGACAAATAAAAAAATAGTATAAGTTGGCTTTAGCTCACTAAGATTATGTTTTTGCTATATTGAATAAGTAAATAAGTTGACACTCGCACAACATGTTCAATTTTATAGTCACTATAATGCAAGAAATAGTTGGACAAAGTATTATTAGTTGAGAATAAAACTTAGCTATGTTGTTAGAAAGTTTTTTTTTTTTTTTGCACCTTATGTTTCCTTTTTACAGTGCATAATCTTTTAGAAATTTAGCACAAGATGGTACATATTCAATGATGTCCAGCAAATGATTGTTGATCTTCACTTGTTTAAAAACTTTATAAATCTTAGGATTGTGGTTAGATTTCTTTGACTTAATTATTGCTTGAGTAAATGGGGGTACATGAGAAAAGTTGGTTATCTTTTAAGGGGTTAGAGGTTCATTCAACTTTTCCTTACTCTTTGAAATTGGCTCTTTACTAATTTCATGACAATTAACAATGTGTTTTTCGACCACTTTACCACTAGGAATAGTTATAACCAATTTAATTTGGCTCATGTTTTGGTTTTCATGTACTAATTGAGGATGTTGTTGATTCTTGGGATTTTATTCTAATTGAGAAG
Organism: Citrus trifoliata; assembly: GCA_018350135.1. Lineage (NCBI taxonomy): Eukaryota > Viridiplantae > Streptophyta > Magnoliopsida > Sapindales > Rutaceae > Citrus > Citrus trifoliata. The sequence goes on along the minus strand of CM031384.1, from coordinate 8,633,949 downwards.
GAAACTTATCTTTTTTTTTTTTTAATTGTGAGGGCTAATGTAAGTTTGGAGATGGTGTCTATCAAATTAGTCGAAATTTGCATGGTTTGGTTATTGATAGACTCTTGTTTTCAATGAATGAATGCAATATATCTTTCAAGAGGTTTTTTTTTTTTTTGGTGGGACATAAGGTAGGTAACCTTGTGAGTTTTGAAAATTCTGACATAGAGGAGGTGGTTATAAAGTTTGTGCATGATTGTCATTTCTCCAACTGAAATTTGGGTGATTTCTCTAACTGGAGTTATAGGTCTATGAGTATAGATAGGGTTTAACCTTTTGAAATTGTCTGACATTTGATTGTTCACGCAAACTTTCTTTCAGAGCTGGCAAGGTTAGACAATCTTGCGTAAAATGGTTAGTGGAACTGCAAACATGACATGAAATATCTTGAATAGATTTAACATGATCACTCTTTTTCCTTAAGGGTGTGCATGCATTTACCAAATAGACATAATTGGGGTTTACTCGACGACTCATAAACTATGTCCAAGTGTTATGCATTCTCTGCTATATGCCAAGATAATTTAATGCATCTTCAGGACTTTTGTTTCTAAACTCATGATTATACATCATTTCAACAACTTATCTACTTAGGATATTAATCCCGCATAGACATGTGACATTAACCACCATGTTTTAAAAACATGATGTGGGAAAATGTTACGTAACTCTTTGAACCTATCCCAACATTAGTAAAGAATCGCTCCTGACTTTTGAGTGAAGGTAGTGATTTGACTTTTAAAAGAATTTGTTCTCTAAGGTGGAAATAATATTTTTAAAAAATTTGCTTGCATTTTATCCCAAGTTGTGATAGATCCTAACCTAAGATTTTGTAGTCATGTTTTATCTTTTTCCTTTAGTGAAAAAAGGAAAAAATTAAGTATGATTATGTTCATGCTATAATCTTGATCAATACAAGTATTGCAAACTTCCTCAAATTCTCTCAAACATAGGTATTGATTTTCATACACAAAACTATGAAAAGTAGGTAAAAGTTGAATGATACAAGATTTGAAATTAAAACGTGATGCATCACGAGGGAAAACTATGTATGACAATGCTCCTATTCTAATAGGATGTATGAAATTGCTAAGTGTATGATGTTCATGCAAATTTTGTGGGGTTTGGTTATTTCCTTGCTCTGAAAACTATGCATGACAGTGCTCCTATTCTAATAGGATGTATGAAATCGCTAAGTGTATGATGTTCATGCAAATTTTGTGGGGTTTGGTTATTTCCTTGCTCTGAAAGTTTATAAGATTCGAAGTTAGCCATGTTTAAGCGTAGTGAAGATGATTTTCTAATTAAACTGCCATTATTTGTACAAGATGAATGTATCATAGAATGCTGATGATGTGTGAGTGAATGTCAAATAAGTTACAAAAATGATGCAGAAACAAGTAATGCATGAAACATCAAATGAAAATTACGCAAAATAAAAAAAAACTAAAAATTAAATAAGCAAGCAATATACAATATATATATATATATACAAAAGACTTTAAAATAAAAATAAATAAATACGAAAAATAAATAAACTAAAAATTAGTTAACTAAAATTAAAATAATAGGCGGTTGAACTAGCCATATAAATAATTAATCAAAGATAACAACATATTAACAATTTAGGTAGTATTATAGAACCAGCCACGAACAATAATAAAGCATAAAATAAAATGCAAAAAAAATGGAATTAAAGAAAAATGAAATTACAAGAAAGATAAAAGAAAGAAATACTTACCTCGAGAGGTGGAACTCTTTTCTTTTAAAAAATCTCTTAAAAACTACCGACTAATTAGGTAATCAATTTTAATTTCAAGCCTTAATTTTAATTTTAGAGGTCCAAAATCCATGTTCATTTTGCCTGCGAAGGACAAGTCATAATCAAGCTCCAATTCACTTTACTAGGTCAAGGACTGAAATTTTGGTATTATTATAAAACTTGTGAAAACTTCATTTTGACAAATATGGGGTCAATCCACTAGGAATTTAAAAATATAGTAGTTAATTATTAAACAAAAATTAATTGTAGAAAAAGAAATTTATAGGGAACAATCTAGAAAAGCACTAAAGTTACGAGATTCACTCTCGGTTTTTAAATTATAGTCATAATGCTCTCTCATATTTGTATTTTGCATTTATTTTGCCAATTAATTGTTATGCCATTTAATTCTTAACCAACAGTTTGTATAAATAAATTTGGGATCAAGTACATAATGTTGGCGTGTCGATATCATGTCAAAATGCCATATAGATTCAAAGGGAATGAACATCTATAAATTAACATGCCATAAAAGTAACCGGTAAAAAATGAATATAAATTATAAACATGTAACAACTAGAATAAACTTAAAACTGTTGGGATTATGTGCTCTTTTAAAGCATATTAATTTATTTTCTGATTAATAAAATATTTGAGATATTTCCAATTGCATAAATATTTTGAATAAGCTCCATTTAATCATATTATATGTATTTATGTGATCATCATATGGATTCACAAAAAACATAAATACAAGTTATCTTATGATTAAATAAATTAAGTTCACAGTAGATAAATAGAGATGGACGCTCTATTTATGTTTAGACTGTAGTAAATTCATTGAATGATTTGTCTTAATCGTGTATGAATTTATTGATGTAGTTTGACTACATTGAGCTGGATCACATACGAGAATTAATTACTCTTGAAATGACTGTCAGCCTTTTTAAATCTCATAGGCATTGATTTTACTGTAATCTTAATCTTGAATTAGTTATGTTTTCATGATTGTAATTGTTATTCCATTTGAGTTACCAATGGGCACGACACACAATTGTGGTCAAGATTATCCGGTATCTTAGTGGGAGCAATTATGAGTATTGGAGTTATAGATTAACAATATAGAATTGTACAACACATCTCTTGATAGGTTTTCAGCACTTGATCATAGAGGATCTCTGGCCAGAGTGTGTCAACATATTTAGTATATTGAAAATGATCATTAGAGAAAATCAGTAAGTATCAAGGAATAAGATGTAATTAAATCGATTGGACAGTTGAGATATCGATTTAATTAACGATGTGGTACAAAGGATTATGCAGTAAAGAAATTGATGTGGCTTGAGACGAATTATTATTCGAGCATACAATTATGAAGGTCAGTTCCAGTCTTTTAGTGGAGTAGATTTGGAATTAAATAATTGGGCTAGTTTAATTGCATACCTAATTATTATTTCCACTATTGTATGTTCCCAAATGATCCCCGGGTTAGCTCATTTAATTGACAGTGCCACTACTGGATTAATAAGAAAGATAACTAGCTATTTGGGTTAAAAGCCTAAATATAATATTTAGTGGGAGGCTCCATGTAATGCACTTGTGTCTAAGGAGTCTTGTGTTATTTTACAAGGTGGGACCCTATGACATGAAAGAAGTAATGTTACTTTTGATTTATTATTTTTAATTTAAATCAAACTTGATTTAATAGAATTAAATAATATAAAAAATGGAGCCTAGGGTTTCCACTAGATAGAGATATAAAAGAGCTTATTTTCTCCTAAAGGAAAAATAGAGCAGTCACTTTATACAGATCAGAAAAAAAGATTTTTTCTCTCTAATTTTGAGAAAAAAAATTTCTCGTGCTAGTTGCTTTAGTAGTGATAAAGACGCCACATGTCAAGTGCAGATCAATCTTGAATCATAGCCTGAAAGATTATTTGGTGGCGGATCGTGATCTAATAGGAGTGGTGGTGACGGATTGTAATCTAACAAGAGCGATGGTGACGGATCGTGATCTGGGAGCCTAAATCACTTCAGCGGAAAAAGCCAAATCGGATTTTTAACGTACGATTTCAAGATTACAAATTCTTACATATTGTATAAGAACGATCCTAAAAGTTTTTATACAAATTTAAAAACTGATTTTTCTCCAACAAGAACTCACTTAAGAGGGTAATTAATTTCATGATCTAAATCCTCAAGCTTCACATTTCACTACTGTTGTTTATTAAATTAGCCATTTATATTGACAAGAAAAACACTCATTTTATTTAATAAACTCATGATGTACAATAAAAGAAAATTGAAAAAAAAAAGAGAAGACAAGAAACTTTTCCTCTAAAATTCACTCTAGATTTACACCCAAAAAGCTCATCCTTAAAATCCACCACACAATTCTCTCATTTCATTCTTTCTCTAATATCTAGCACACCTAATTAAGCTCTTGCTTTTATGTAGGCAAATTTTGAGTGATCGAGTGTGGGTATTTACGTGAAAGTTTTGGTGAGCTTACGATTGTAACCATGGGATGAGATTTAATAGTAAAATCTAGGGGTCTGAAATTGCAACCATTATGGATCGTTGGATTCAACATAATTAATGGCTACATTTGAAGTCAAAGTAAGATCCTCCTTTTGATCTTCCCAATTTGATGTGTTAAATCTAGTACAACAAGATGCATGTGAGCTCGGACATGTGGCACGATCTTAACCGTTTAGAAATAATGTCATATAGAAAAAGACTAGTGATTTTTCTAAAGGCTTCTAAGTCTCCGAAATCTAAATTTCACATCCAAATCTTCAATTCAAGCATCTTAATTTAGGAATTTCCTACAAAGCATATCAATCATACTTAAAAATATAGAAAAATAAACAAGTCATAAAATAGGTTAAAGATTTGTAAATGTGATGAAATTCTTAGTGTTATCAACACTGTAAGTGCAAAATAATGATTTTAACATTTATTAAATATACACTTTCTAGTGTTAATCAATTTACCTAGACATCAACTTTGTTTCACATAAAAATACAATTTGAGGTCTATGCAACTCAAGATTTTCTTTTAAAGCTAGGAATGCTTAGTCATTCTGTAAACCCCGAACATTTAGCTAAGGATATTCATGGCTATTGACAGGATTGAGTTCCATCTACCACCAATGAACCCTCTAATGTTGAAATTGATACTTCCATTACCTCTCTTATTGTAGCATCCCGTAGAGTTTAAGTTGTGCTAAAGGGGAATTGAGTTGATGGTGTTTTGGTGTTGTTTTGTTTAGGCTTACTTTCTTATGTTGTTTGGTTTTAAGGCTTGACCAGTTTATCTCACTATTAGGTCATTTGGAAGCTATTAGCCCAAAACCAATTCCTTTATGCTTACTTGTGCTTCTAGCCTTTTTTTTTCATTTTCTTTTTTCTGGCTTGCGTTTATTTCAATTGAACCCATTAACTGCCTTCTCATTTGTCTCCAAATTAATTTAGGCTTGATTTGGTGTTGTGGCATAATTGTAGTTTAGGCCCAAATTATTGGATTTGTTTGTGTATATTTCAACTTTAGTTTCCCTCACTTTTTCTTTTCCCGCCTTTATGCCCTGCTATTTTTAGGATGTGATATTACTAGCAACCTTTATTAGTTTTTTGCTTTTTAGTCAACTTGTTGCTTTCTTGGAACTTCAACCTCTTTTATTAATGATGTTTCAATAACCTTCTCCACTTGACAAGTTTTCATTAGTGTTACATTAATCCTTTATTGATTTTTTGAGTTGGCCCTGACCTACTTTCACCCTCCAAGTTTGATTGGTCATGTTTATGTTGAGGACTTATAGCTTTCTCTATGCTTGCATATTCCTTGTGCAGTTTGTTGGAATCTCTACTCTATTGTTTCCTACTTGTACTAGACTTGGGTTTATTAGTGGATTTGATTGCGTTCACCAAACATCGTAAGCCAAATCCTCTTTGTACTAGCCTTCGTAATTAACATACTCCTTGTATAAGTGGCCAATACACCCACAACAAAAGCAAAAGTCTGGTAATCTTTTATAGACTAGTGGCACTGACACTGCCTTATTATTCTTTAGCTTTATGTAAGAATCTTTTTCAGAGGCTTAATAATACCTATAGATACCCTTACTTTGACGAATTCTCCAATACATTCCCTTTCAGCATCAGTACCAACATCTTCTACTTTCCTAATGTTCTATCTTATTTCCCTAATGATATCCACATCCATACACATTATTAGGACATTATGTATTTAAACCTAAAAGGCGGCTTTTGTGAACTCCTATTTTAGGATGTTGCCTACTCGGGTTCTTAAAGAACTATGAGAGCTTTTTTAAAACAAGAAAATATTTTCTCCTAAGCTTTTATCTTCACTTTTTTTCCATTCTCCAAATCTATTGCATCACAATTTTAAGCCTTTCTTTATTTACTCATCTTGTTTACAATGCTTTTCTAATCAAACATCTAGTTGATATTTTCTCTTTTTCTAACTTCATTCTACTTACAAAAGAAATTATATACTTGTACTCCTCTTCTAAATTTATTGTGCTAAATTTATGGATTAACTTTGCTATATCCATTAGAGCTTTAAAGGGACGTTAAAGCTTCACACACCAATAAACCCTCCCCTTACATTATCCTCACTAACTCTTACCCACCCTTGAACTTAAAGCTTTCACTAATCGTTAACTATACTCTTAGAACTACCTTTATTGATCTTAAAAGCTAGAGTAATAATATATAAAAAAAGTAAAACTAGCACTTACTATGTGGGTGAATCTTTGGGTTAGAGACCCATGACTACTTCTACTTGATATTCTTTTTTAGAGGAAAAGAAACATGTAGACAAAACTTTTATGTTCACAATCACATGCCTTTTAAGATTCAAATAATAAACTAAATAACAAAGACAAATTGATTTTGAAGGTGGAACATTTAGAACCAGTTAAAGCATTCTAATAACAAGAAAGATTGAAAGAAAGTCAATACTTCTTATTTTAAACACTTTTTAAAGAAAGACAAACATAAGCGTTAGAGTATCTTTTATAAGTATCGAGAATTAAGTTAGCTACTAGTATATATAGGCTTTTTCTTCATAGTTTGTGGCAACACCTTTAAGCTTTTCATTAATTATATTTCAAATTGTTCCTTTCGGGTTTATCTTTGTCGTTAATTCGATGTTTTCTATTTGAGAGTTATTCTTTCTTGAGTTTCAAGAACGTACATTAAAGCGACATCTAGTATTGTTTTCGCACTGCGTCAAGTGGTATCAAAGTTTTCTTTATACCATGCAAAGGTTTCCACCATGCAGAGGTTTCTTAACCACCAACCACCCTTCATACACTGATCCTTCCTTCATTATCCATTAATTCCACTAAGTAAAAAAAATCAACAAAAAACCTAACCGCCAATAGCTACCTTCACAATCATCGTACGTGGCTACTGTTATTGTTATTCTTCATCTTTTTCGTCAATCACCACCACCATCAAAACCAGAAAAAGCTGCCCATCAGACCCCTAACCCATCTCACCACTGAACCGTCACCTAAACACCACCAAAACAACCGCAACTACCACTTGTTTAGCTACAAACCACATTGATTCATCCACCATGCCATAACCAAACTTTTCTTCATTATTCACTCTATCCTTCTGGACTATTGCCTCCATCCGCTATTTCATTGTTGGTCATAAATGAAACCAAGATTCCAATTGCAACCTTCATTTCAATTTTTCGATTCAAACATCACGGTCCAAGTCAAACCACCATGCTATCACACTCACCATCATCAAACTTCCAATTCTACCTTTCTTTTCCCTTTTCCCCGATCACCATCGTCGGTAAATTCATATTTTTTTATCTATAAGTTTTGCATGTTATTTTCTTTTAATTATATTATTATCCTTTAATTTTTCTATTCTTATAAAAACCCCAAAAAAACCAAAAACAAGAAAAAAAAACAATAATGGTTTCTGGAGAAAGTAATACTCAATTTGAAGATTAAAGCAACTCAAATAATCACAAAACCATTTAAAAGAAGCATCATACAAAACAACAAAAACCTTTCAGTCAATGTAAAATCATATTACAGTAATAGAAGAAATATTACGTGGTGTGAAATAAGATTTAAAAGAAATTAAACTTGCCCAAAGAGATAACTAGGTAATAAAGTGTATCAATAATGTTGATCCAGGCAATTATTTTGATAACCAAAGGACAATTAACAAAGCTAAAGAAATAGGTAGCTCTAGTAGAAATTCAAAAGCTATTTTATCCCCTCTGAATTTAGACGATTCAAATGAAAAGGAAATAGAAGATGAACGACGAGAAAAACATCTTGAACTATCAATAAGGCATTACAAGATTTAATGAAGACATTGCCATCAATGCAACATTCAACAGGGGCAACAGAGAGTTCAACAAGAGAATCTCAAGAATCATTATTAGAACTTCAACTTAATAAAAAATATACCTATAAGCATCATAAAATAATTGAAGTCGTGTCCTAAATTACCAAGATGAGGTAGCTTCTGATCTTAATTTGAACACTGAGTTGAATGGTACATTTGAATTTCAAGAAACTTAAGTTGAAGAGGCAGCGATTGTTATAAAAGGTGATATGACTTCATCAAATCAAGTTGATGAAAAGAGCATTATACTTCAAAAGTATCTTGTAGAGATAATTGATTTTTGAAGTTAAAGCCAACCAATTATTTAAGAAGACCCAAAGATAATTGATATAATTTTGCCTATTCATAGTGGAGACAAGAAAGTTATTCTGGAAGAAGATATGGTTACTAAGATAAAGTTAATTGGCAGGAACATTGAGCAAGGCTTGACAAAAGACTTGAGAGGCCTAGAAGTTATTTGTTCGTATAAGACTTTACCTTTTCATAGAGTGACTAACAAGACCAAAAAGAAAATAAAGTATAGAGCATTTCAAGTTTCAAGGAAAATTGGTATAAATATTATGAGTTCGAGCTCCAAGATACATTGCTACTTTACTTTAAGTTTCATCCTTCAAATTGTCTTTTATTATTAGCAAAACTCATGAATAAGTTTTTTTTGCAGAGGAGGAGATTTATGTAGGAAGTATATAGGGTGGAATATATTAGAAATTATAGTTTTGAGTCACTTTAGTATTTAATATTTTATTAAGATTTATCAAGTTTTATTAAGTTTATTTAAGTCATATTTGTAATTCTAATCTATTTAGGATTTCAGATTATTTCTTTTGTCTAAGAAGAATTAAGATTAAGTTAGCTGCTAGTATATATAAGCTTATTATTCATAGTTTATGATAACACTTTTAAGCTTCTAATCATTAATATTTCTTATTAGTTCCTTTGGATTTATCTCTGTCATTAATTTGATGTTTTCTCTCTTTAAGAGCTAACTTTTTTTTTTACTTTCACAAATGTATGCTAGAACAAGAACATTTAGTATCACTTCAGCACTATGTCAATTATCACATTAATAATAAAAAATTATGTCAACAAACACTTAACACATGACACATCACTTAAGATATAAATTATAGAGATATGAAATTATTGAAATTGTGTATTTGATATCAGTGATGTAGCTAAGAATCAATATTAAATCGATGCTAAACTCTCTCTCTCTCTCTCTCTCTCTCTCTCTCTCTCTCTCTATATATATATATATACACACACACACAAACACACATATATATATCTAATTCAAAATCTTGTATTTTGTTGAAATCTAAAAAAGCTATTACATCATATGGTATATTAGTATAGGACGAAACTACCTTACCTCCGTTATACCAAACACCCAATTTTAACATTTTCTTTAACAGTCCCCATTATTTTTGGTAAATAATAAAAACTATAAATTTTAAACATTTTACACAATAAGCCCTAATTAAAATATAATAATTTTAGAATTTTAAAAAATTTATTTGGCATTTTCTTCAGCAATCTCTACTATTTTCCATAATATTAAAAACTATAAATTTCAATAATTTTACAAAATAAACCCCAATTAAAATATGAAAATTTTAAAATTCTAAAAAATTATTTCTCTCGGTTTTCTTCTCAATCATTTTTTTTTGCTTTGATCTTAATTTATTCATTTATCTAACATATAATTCTTCTAAAATATCAAAAAATAGAGTCTTCTAACCACATAATTAGATTAATTTCTTGAACACAAAATCTCATAAAAATAATACTTGCATTCTCTTAAAAGAAATTTACTGTATTTATTTTTATTTATTTTTACTACTATAATAAGAAAAGAACTATATCTTACTCTCTATAACAAAATCTTAATAATTAGGGCTTGTTGAATGCGGTTAAAGATGGTGACATATGTTTATTTTACTAAAATTTAATTCCAATATGGTGTTTGACATGAATAAGTAACTTAAGAATAATAGAGTTTGTGCCAACCAAATTATCATATGATAATTAATTTTTTGCCCTAAGGGGACCCTTTGAATAAATTTTTTAGACTGGATTTATATCTTATGCTAACAATTATAAGGTTATTTGATGTTGAGCAAATTTATAGAAATAAATAAAAGTTTAGTTTCATTTATTTAATTAAAATAATTATTTATCCTTATAAGTAACACTATCTTAAATGGTAAAACATTAAATGGGTATTTTATTTTAAAAAATATAAATTAAAAAATGAGATTTTTTGTAATTGATATTTTAAATAAATGGATGTGAGGAATATTTTAGCAAGTTAAAATAATCCATCCATATTGTTGTATATCTAAATATATTCATTTATTAAATTACCTGACCCATATAAAGATCATAAAAATATTTTGATGGACTTATGTGTCAAAACCATAAAATTTAATCTTTTCTTATTTTTTTATGAAACAAGAGGGGCTGCAGCGTTAATAACCAAGTAATTGTATCTTTGCCATTGAAATAACTTTTGCAACTCTCCGGTTGAATCCAATGGTTAGATCACAAAAAGACAAAATATGGGATACCAAATCACGGTTGCAAGCTAGCTGGACCCATTAGTATAATACACCATATGAGATAATAGTGTCCTTAAACTTTAATAAAACTACTATCCTGTACTATATCAACACTATGTGTACATAAAATTAAAATATTTGAGATCATGTTTATCTCTTGTGGTTTGTTGATGATTTTTAAGTAAATAAGGACTACGGTGTAAATTTTAAGAAGTAATTTGTCTGTAGGCCTAAGAAGAATATTTTTAATATTAACAATAATGATAGAACTATAAATAAATTTATATAAATAAGTATTATTTTTTAAATTATATGATAATTTTATACAATTTATCTCTTTTTGCTACATTAATTTTATATACATTTATTTGTGCGAGGAGTTTAGAGTCTTATCATTAGTGTGATGTTAAACGAAAGAAAACCGAAGTGAAAGCTTTGTAATTATTTATTTATATTTATTTACCCAAAAGGCAACTCAATTTCCAAGTTCCAACCCATATGCGTGGGCGGATTCGACATTCGAGCATTTAAAAAACTAATATCTCAGGAGGAAGAGAGGTCAAATCCTCTTATTATTACCAGGATTGCTGTCTTCACATTACTGTATCTGGGTACTCTCCTTTTTCTCTTTATCTTATCTTTGTGAATTTCTTTTCTTTCTGTGCTTGAATTATGAAATTTGCCTTGTTCTTCGATGTAAATGATGCACTTGGTATTTCTTATAACAATTTTTTAGATTTTTTTTAATTTAATCCAAGATTTTTTTTAATCTATATAGATAATTTTGGCATTATATTAGAAAGCCTAACGCTGATAGATTGGCCTATAGCTAAAACAATTTTGCTTGCTTTTGTAAATACTTTTTTATTTTTGTTATATAATTCCTTTATTCATAATTTTCCTGGATTTTTATCGTTTGTATTTATTACTACGTAAATATTTGAACCTGAATTTATAGATGTAACTGTAATCTTGACTCAGGGTTGGTGCCTAGCCTTTAATAAAGAATAAAATTTCCCTTCTTCACATTAGTGACAAATTAACTGAATAACAGTTATGAAAAAGAGCCAATCTGTGCAATAAACTCAAATGACATAAAAAGAGATAATTAAACACTATAAAACAGGATTCATCTTCCAAATTTACGTACACAGTGGTCTTGTTTATCTCCAGTATGATATAATAGTCTTGATTCTATGCCATAAAGGTTTTGATTCTTGTCATATATTCATCATAGAATGGCCTTTATCTGTGTCTTTATGTGCATCACATAATGGTATTATCTTTTCTGCATGTTCATCACTTGCTATCATATGTGCACATCAGAATGACATCTTCATATGATCTTATCACTTCCTGTCACTTAGAATTTGTGCAGTTTGGAAGAAAGCTTCATTTTTTTTTTTTCTCCTTTTAGGAGTCAGTCAAAATATTTTGTGTTAAGCAGGTGGAGAGCAATGGCAGAAAAGGCAAAAAAAGCAGCAAGTAGCAAGGGATTGTTGCAAAGTGAAGAGTTATACAGGGTATCATCCCTATACGTTCTCTTTGTTACGATTATTACGTTTTCTTGTTCTTCAGTTTTAATTATAACAGTTACTGTGGCAGTATATCCTGGAGACGAGTGTTTACCCAAGAGAGCCAGAGCATCTGAAGGAGATAAGGGACGTTACTGCTGACCATCCAAGGTATCTGTCTTTATATATACTTAATACACTTCTTTAAGCAGCTACAATTTTTCATCCTTTTCTTAACCACCTCGTAGAAGGATTAAGTTCCTAAAATATACTGAATGATGACGAATACTATATAACTGCCTCTGTTATCAGATAAGTACCCTTTAAAGGAACCTTTAAGATTGTTTATGGAATTCACTGAAAATGCCATAAATTTGAGATAAGACTTTCAAACGTTATCAATTCATATCAATGTGTATTTAGAATGCTGCTTAGTTAATTCTCAGGGCCATGATGAGTACTGCACCAGATGCAGGTCAGTTAATGGCCATGCTCTTGAAGCTAGTGAATGCCAAGAAAACTATTGAAATTGGAGTTTTCACTGGATATTCTCTTCTCCTCACTGCACTTACAATTCCAGAGGATGGTCAGGTAAATAGTCCATCATCATACGTGATGCTGTAAAATTGAATTTACAAATGCAGTGTTCTTGTAATATGTTATGGTTTTGTTAAATTGTGTTAATCTTTATTTTCATATCATGCACTTGCCTACTAAGCTATTTCTGACTAGAAACATAATAGTGCAGATTATGGCAATTGATGTGAATCGTGAGACATATGAAATAGGATTACCTGTCATTAAAAAGGCTGGAGTTGATCACAAGATAAACTTCATTGAGTCCGAGGCACTATCAGTTCTTGATCAGCTACTAAAAGATGTAAGGATTTAATACTCTGAAACACGTGCCTTTTTTCCCTGCGTTACTCTTCCACTCAATTGACTTTTGTTTTTGAACAAATATCCTTTCTGGAATCTGCTGCAGAGTGAAAATGAAGGCAGCTTTGACTATGCTTTTGTGGATGCTGACAAAGTCAACTACTGGAACTACCATGAGAGGTTGATGAAGTTGTTGAAAGTGGGTGGTATAGCTGTATATGACAACACACTCTGGGGGGGAACAGTTGCAATGTCTGAAGAGCAGGTTCCGGACCATTTAAGAGGTGGCAGGCAAGCAACATTGGACCTTAACAGATCACTTGCGGATGATCCTCGTATCCTACTTTCTCATGTTCCTTTAGGTGATGGGATCACAATCTGCTGGCGTATATTCTAAATTTCTAGTTGAAAATTTCACATTTTACTTGTTCTATGATATAGGCAGTGTTTGTGTCTGAGGGTCCCTCTAACTTGCTTAAATAATTCATTGGGAATGAATAATAATTACCTGTTAACAATTTGAGAATTCAAGACAAAACCAAGGTGGTTGACAATTTCTTGATTACACTTCTTTATACTCGAGCAAAATTGAAATTCCAGAAGATGTAAAAAGGAATTAGTTCTATCGTGGTTTCTTAAGTCCTTTGTACCTCTGAAACGATATTTTGCCTTGCTTCTAAATTAACATCTAAGTAAAGTTATAAATTAAAAGGTAGGATAAGTCACTTTTAAATCTCAAAAAAGATGAATTGCAAATATATTAACTTTCACTTGCAATGCTCGGAGAATTATTTGTGATCAACTGATAACATTGCGTGACTTTTGTGTAATGGATTAGAAAACACTTTAGATATGAATTATTAATGCATTACAATCACAAATTTTTTACCATTTGTATCATCATATTGTAATAATGGAAAATCATATTATTGAACTTTGAAATATTACTCGAGATATTATTTAACATATTAATGGAGGCATTACAACATTTTAGATAGTTGAGGATACTGACCTGAAACATAGTAAAATTATGTTATGGGAATTTATTTTATTTCATTCTATATATGTTTATCCTATTATTTTAGTATGGCATCTATTTGAGGGGGAGAAATTAGTCTGTTTATTTTGATCACTTAGAAAAGTTTAGTTATTAAAGATTTAACGAAAGTGGGAATACTTATTATTGAACCCTTTGTCTATAAAAAATTATTGGCAATTGTGGCAAAGTGTTTTCGCCGTTGGTGTTCTTTTCGATCTCTATGCATTTCACGGTCTTGTTGAAAATTTCCTATACCACTATCGCACTCCAATTGAACAGTTTCCAACGCGTGGACTGAATTTTATTTCACGCTTAGAATTTGTAAGAGCCGGATATGGAAAAGTAAGTAATAAGTTCAATTAACACTTACGAATTTTGTTATGAAAATTAATGTTTGGTGTCACTTTTAATACATGGTTTAAATATATAACTTTCAATTTTATTATGTATCTACTCTGACCTCTATAAGGTGTTTAATGCATTCAATTGTGCATGTGAAAACTTACCAGCTTTGATTAAGATGCTGGTTTTGTGACTGTCCGCTCTTCTTTCTCGGATTATATCTCCATCCCATAGTGGCTTTGTCCCGGGTCGGGTGTTACATGATATTGTATTGTTGGCCCAAGAGCTCATTCATGATATTAATCGTCGTAGTTGGGGTGGTAATGTGGTTCTTAAGCTAGATATGACAAAGGCTTATGACAGGATGTCATGGTCCTTTATTCTTCAGATGCTCTGGTGCTTCGGGTTCTCTGATCATAGATATCCTTGATCAAACAGTCATGGTTTCTTGCAGTTGTAGGGTAGTCTTCAGCAAGGTGATTCCATGTCGCCTTGCCTCTTTATCATTGCTGCTCAATTTTTGTCTCGAGGTTTAGAACAATTATATTCTCAGCACCCTTCCTTGAGATACATTACAACGACTTTTATGTGTGTTTTCCATTTGAGCTTTGCTAATGATATTATTATATTTGTGAATGGGTGTTGATCTAGCCTTCATCATCTTATGGATTTTTTACATCATCATAAGGTTGTTTCGGGTCAACAGATCAATCAGTCGAAGAGCATTTTATGTCCGGAGACAAGCTTCTGTCTTGCGAAGACTATAGTTCAATCTATCACTGATTTTCAACCACAGCAGTTTCCGTTTTGGGTTGACCAGTGTATATGGGTGGTGTGTGGATTCAACACTTTGATGATATGGTCTGTAAGATCAGGGGAAGGATTTATGGGTGGGCCAATCGAATTCTTTCCTTTAGTGGTAAGCTTGTGCTCACTCAGTAAGTGCTTTCATCTATGTCACTTCATCTTTTTCATGTCCTTCGGCCGCCTGCTACGGTCGTTTAGAACCTTGAGCGGTTATTCACCATGATTTTTATGGTGTGATACGGATTCTCAACTGAAATACTAAATTAGGCAACCCAAGAGAAGGGGTGAATTGAGATTTTAAAATTTAAACTAAACAAACTACACAACAATTTAATCTATTGCCTTAATCAATTGAAAATAATAAATTCAATCATGCACAATATTAAAAGAGTAAGGAAAGAGAAAACAAACAAAATGATTTTTACGTGGTTCGGCAATCCTCGCCTACGTCCACGCCTCCAAGCTCACCCGCTTGAGGATTTCACTATCCAAGCCTCCCAAAGCTTCAAGTTTTTACAATTGACTTTCAAGGTGTCAATGAACCTTTACAATCAAGAGATTATCTCCCCAATCTCTTCACCCCAAGTGTTTCTCACACTTGTACACTCACAATTTGATGAGAAATGAAAATTACAACAATAAAACTCTCTTTAAGAGTGGATATACAAATGATAGCTCAATAAAGATTTAATCTACAATGATTTTCGAATTTGAAGCTCAATATAAGTTGTGTGTACTTGTTTATACTTGCTTAGGTTACAAAAATAAATTGGTTTTGAGTTTATATAGTTTGAACTCAAAAACTAGCCGTTATTCACTTTTTGTTCATAACAGGCTTACCGTTTATGAAATTCGGTTAGCCACTTGTATGTTACCATTACAGTCAAAATTTAAATTTCTGAACATCCGCTATGCCACTTATGAAATCTGGATAGTCGTTTATGCTCCAGAAGTTTATTGCCCAACAACCGGATTACCGTTTGTCAGGATCCGGTTAGCCGCTGATTAGTATTAAAAATTGTTTAATTATCAAGCGATAATATGTTATTTTATGCTTATGTTATAATTTATATTTGTGTTTATGTAATATATTATGAATTATTAATTATGTTTTAAATATATTTAATTTTGTGTATTTTTATGTGTTTATTAGGAAAAATATTAATTTCACGTACTTCAAGGCTCCAAACAGATAAACGGAGGTCAAATTTGAATTTCAGAGGTCCGAAAACCTTAAGATCAATCAAGATCGGCTTAAAATTGAGCTTGTGTAAAAAAAATTGACTTTTCCTGTTGACCGAGCACTGATTGGATGCTGAAATGAGCTTACAATAGATATGAGTGCATGGGATAGCTGTCAATCTTGACCAAATCTCAACCGTTCATGATTCAATGGCCATGATTGTGCCACGTGGCAATAGTTGGTGAAGCAAGTTGGAGGATCCGAATCTTTGTATTCGGGTCGACCCAATCGACCCATTAACCCGCCAAATCTCAACCATTCTTTGGGTAAATCGGACGAGTCAAATGATGCCATGTGTGATAATTGACTTTTGAAGTTTGACCAGCCATTGGATCTTGATCTAAGGGTTGTGAGGAGCACATGCATGAAGCCTATGATGGACCGTAAAGCACTAGATTATGAATTTATTTTTCTATAAATAGAGCCTCATTTTTATGTTTTAAGCATCTTTCTACAACTCTCTTCTTCTCAAATTCTCTCCATCTCCTTGTAATCTTGATTTCCAGGTGTGTTTTTAATATTTTTTATAATTATTTTCATTAATAAAATTAGTTTTATTTCTAATTTTAGTTGTTTTCATTTCTTTTAATTATAAGTAATTCAATTTTACTACTTCTTTTTATTTTAATTATGCTTAACTAAATAATATTAGTTAGGGGAATGTGAAACTCTTAGGAAATAAATATGATTTAATCAAATTCTATTTTTAATTTTATAAATGAAATTATTTTCTATTTAATTTTATACATGTTTTATATTTTGAAAATTTGATTTATTGTAGACAAACAAATGAATTTGGCACAATAAATTCTTAAGAACTTAATATAAGGCATGGTGAAATGGTATTTTGACTTATTGTAGACGAATTAAATTTTGGCACAATAAATACTTAATCCATCATAAAATTAAAGGGAAAATAATAATAATTTGTATAATTAATCTTTTGGGTAATAAATCTAAAACAAATTGGTAAAAAGAATTTATTAAGTTTTATTTATTTCTAAGAGTGGATCCATAACCCTAACTAGTTCAATTCCATAGTTTCATTTAAATTAAGTTATTTATATTCAAGTTTTAATTTCAATTTTTAGATAAAATAAAATAAACTAATTAAATCTTTTCTCTGTGGATCGACCTCAGACTCACCGAATTTTAATACAACAAGACACTCTTATACTTAGGAGTTAAAAATTACTTTTAAGTTGTATCAAGTTTTTGGCGCCGTTGCCGGGGAAAAGTTTTTTTTATTTGGTTTGTTTTTCCGTTTTCATTTTTCTCTTATATGTAAAATTTTGTTTGCCCCCTTTTCCTTTTCTTAAATCCCCTTTTGTCCCTATATCTTTCATATTTCTCATTTCGCCCCAACAATTCCCATTTCTAGCCCAATCTTCGAGTAATTACATTCTGACCCCAATATCTTTCAGTCGTTTCACTTTCATCCCAAATTGCTATTCTAAACTTCTAAAAATTTCAGTTTGACCATAAAATTAAAAATAATTTGTAATAAAATCCCTAAACGAAATTCCTCAAAATAATCAAGAATTGGACATACTTTGGACATACTAACTTTAACTACTAACTCTAATTACTAACTCTTAACTTACTAACTGCTAACTCCTAATTTTTTTAATTTCAGTTATTTAATTTTCTGCATTTATTTAATTTCGTATTTATTTATTTATTTTTGCTTTATTGGTGGGTTTAACCACCAAACTAACCACTAACTCTTAATTTTTATTTTCAGTTATTTAATTTTCAGTATTTATTTAATTTTGTATTTTTTTAATTGGTGGGTTCAACCACCATTTTTTTTTTCTTTCTTTTGCATTTATTTTATACTTAATTTATTGTTAATTGGTGGGTTTAACCACCAAAATTGTTACTTAATTTTCTTTTTTACACTAATATTGTTTTTTTTATTATCAATTTGTGTAAATATTATATTTATAATATAACCATTGCATGAGACGTTGGTCTCGATCTTCAAGTGGCAGGTTAATTCGTAGATCCCAATCTCCACCACCAATCATGGACGAGAATGAAGGCGAAAACGTTTTGGACGAACTTAATCCTCAAATTGATCAGGGAGACAACCAATCTCAGCATGGGCATGATCAGAATCAACCAAGGACTCTGAGAGACTACATGAATCCAACCAGAACCGGAGCACCGTCGTGTATAGTATTTCCTCCAGAAGCATCTCGATTCAACTTTAAACCAGGTATTATCCAACTTTTACCAACATTTCATGGTTTAGAATATGAGAATCCGTACTTGCATCTAAGAGATTTTGAGGAAGTTTGTAATACATACACGGACCAAAATTGTAGCATGAACATAATTAGATTAAAGCTTTTTCCTTTTTCATTAAAAGATAAAGCTAAAACTTGGCTACAAAACCTTAGATCTGTATCAGTAAGAACTTGGAATAACATGCAAGAACAGTTTTTGAAAAAATTCTTTCCACCTCATAGAACAAATTCTTTTAAAAGGCAAATCACTTCTTTTACTCAAAAAAATGGAGAAACATTATACCAATGTTGGGATAGGTTTAAAGAGTTGCTTAACATATGCCCACATCATGGTTTTGAAACTTGGCGATTGGTCACTTATTTCTACGAGGGCTTAATACCCCAAAGTAGACAGGTTGTTGAAATGATGTGTAATGGTGAATTTAGGGATAAAAATCCTGAAGATGCACTAAATTATCTTGACCGATTAGCTGAAAATGCACAACATTGGGATACTGTTGGAACTTTTGAATTAACAAATAAGCAACAATCATCTCCATCTAGTGGAGGAATCCATAACCTTAGGGAAGATCATGATTTACAAGCAAAATTTGCATCCCTAGTTAGGAAAGTTGAAGCTTTGGAGCATAAAAAGAATGATCAAGTAAAATCTGTTCAAGAAATTGCATGTAACATATGTAATTCGAATGATCATTTCACTCAAGAGTGTCCCACTTTGCCTGCACTTAAAGAATGTCTAAATGATCAAGCTAATGCCATTAACACTTTCAATAAACCAAACCCATATTCACAGACTTATAATCCTGGTTGGAGAAATCATCCGAATTTCAGTTGGAGGAATAATAATAATGCACAATCTTCACAAGCACCACCTCCACAAAATTTTCAAAATCCTCAGCCTTATGCATCATATGTTCCACCACCCTGGAAAAATCTGGAAGACACAATGCGTTCATTCATTAGAAAGCAAGATGCTATTAACAATCAAAATGCACAAACTTTTTCTGATTTGAAAGATACTCTTGCTAAAATTTCTTCGGCACTCACCATTCAAGAAAAAAGAAAATTTCCAGCCCAACCACAACCAAATCCTAAAACTCAACAAAATCAACCCACAGACCAAGTCAAGTCAGTTATAACTCTTCGTAGTGGTAAGGTTGTTGATAGACCTATGCCTGAACCTTATGAAAATGATGAAAATTCGAAGGATAAGGAAGGACTAAATGAACTTACACCTAATGAAGAAATAACTAGTGTTCCACCTGAACTACCATTTCCGCATGCATTGAATAAACCAAAGAAATCAAACCACTCTTCTGAAATTTATGAAATCTTTAAGCAAGTGAAAGTTAACATTCCTCTATTAGATGCAATCAAGCAGGTTCCTTCATATGCCAAATTTTTAAAGGACTTGTGCACTGTTAAGAGGAAATTGAAGGTAAGAAAGAGGGCTTTCATGGCCGAACAGGTAAGTACAATTCTGTCTACTAATAATAAGTTGAAATATAAAGATCCTGGTTGTCCTACCATTTCTTGTATTATTGGTAACCACAGAATTGAGCATGCTTTATTAGATCTTGGTGCTAGTGTTAATTTGCTTCCATATTCAGTTTATCTTCAACTTAATCTTGGTAAGTTAAAATCAACTTCAACTACACTTTTGCTTGCCGATAGATCAGTTAAAGTACCAAAAGGAATAGTGGAAGATGTTTTAGTACAAGTTGATAAATTCATTTATCCTGTGGATTTTATTATCTTGGAAACTGAACCTGTTGTGAATAATTATAAACCAATTCCTGTAATTTTAGGTCGACCATTTTTAGCAACTGCTAATGCTTTGATTAATTGTAGGAATGGTTTAATGAATTTATCCTTTGGAAATATGACTTTGGAATTGAATGTTTTCAACATGTGCAGGCAACCTAATGAAGAAAATGAGAATGAAGATGATACTGATGAACAAAAGGAATTGTTTGAATCTTGTATCAAGGAAAATATTCAAAAAGGGGATTTTTCTGAACTTTCTAATGTTTGTTTAGTTAATTCAATTGAGTCAAATAAGCAACTTGAACTTGATATTTCTAATATAAATTCGTTGCTTGATTCTGTGCAGACTTCACAAAATTATGATGACGAGCCAAAATTTGAGGAGCTTGGAAGTATTGAAAAGACAGAACAACAAGAAGCACCTAAAATGGAATTAAAACCTTTGCCTGAAGAATTGAAATATGCTTTTCTTGGAGAAGAACAAACTTATCCTGTTGTGATTTCGTCTACTTTAACAAGCGACCAAGAAGGTAAGTTACTAACTGTTCTTAAAAAGTATAAAAATGCAATTGGATGAACTTTAAATGATATTAAAGGTATTAATCCCTTAATCTGCACACATAGAATTAATTTGGAAGAAAATGCTAAAACATGTCAACAACCTCAAAGAAGATTAAACCCACACATGAAAGAGGTAGTCAAAACAGAAGTCCTTAAATTGCTTGATATGGGAATTATCTACCCTATTTCTGATAGTAAGTGGGTAAGTCCTACACAAGTAGTGCTTAAAAAATCTGGAATCACTGTTGTTAAAAATGAAAAAGGTGAATTAATTCCAACACGAATTACATCTAGTTGGCGCATGTGCATTGATTATAGAAAATTAAATGAAGCCACTAGAAAAGATCATTTTCCAGTACCATTCCTTGACCAAATCTTAGAAAGAGTAGCAGGACATCCCTACTACTGTTTTTTAGATGGATATTCAGGTTATTATCAAATTCCTATATCACTTGATGATCAAGAAAAGACCACATTTACATGTCCATTTGAAACATTTGCGTTTAAAAGAATGCCATTCGGGCTTTGTAATGCTCCTACAACATTTCAAAGATGTATGTTAAGCATTTTTTGTGATATGGTTGAACATTGTTTAAAGGTCTTTATGGATGATTTGACTGTGTTTGGGAATTCTTTTGATGATTGCCTTGATAATTTGGAGAAAGTTTTAAAAAGATGTATTGAAAAAGAACTTGTGTTGAATTGGGAAAAATGTCACTACATGGTTACTTCTGGAATTGTTTTGGGTCATGTTGTTTCTATTAAAGGAATTGAAGTTGACAAAGCAAAAATCGAAGTCATATCTAAATTGCCACAACAAAAAACAGTTAGAGATGTGCGATCATTTTTAGGACATGCAGGATTTTATAAGAGGTTTATAAAAAACTTTAGTGCCATATCTAAACCACTTTGTAACCTCTTATTAAAAGATGCACCGTTTGAATGGAATGATGATTGCCAAAAATCTTTTGAAAAAATAATTTATCTTTTAACATCTGCACCTATTATGCAATCTCCTGATTGGTCTTTGCCATTTGAATTAATGTGTGATGCAAGTGATTTTGCTGTTGGTGTTGTTTTAGGACAAAGAAGGGATGGTAAGCCTTTTGTGATTTATTATGCAAGTAAGACTTTGGATAGTGCTCAAATGAATTATTCTACAACTGAAAAAGAATTACTTGATGTGGTATTTGCATTAAACAAATTTCGTTCATATTAGCTTGGCTTTAAATCTGTTGTGTTTACTGACCACGCTGCTGTGAGATATTTGATGAGTAAACAGGATGCCAAACCGAGACTAATTCGTTGGATTTTGTTACTACAAGAATTTGACCTTACCATCAAAGATAAAAAGGGTGTTGAAAATGTTGTTGCTGATCATCTATCAAGACTCACATCCGAATTCTGCAATGATATAACACCCATAAATGATTCTTTCCCTGATGAATTTTTATTTTCTGTTACTTCAATGCCATGGTATGCTAATATTGTTAATTTTCTTGTTACAGGTAAACTGCCTTTGCAATGGAATGTTCAAGAAAAGAAGAAATTTTTTGTTGAAGTAAAGAAATTTTATTGGGATGACCCTTATTTGTTCCAATATTGCCCAGATCAAATTTTTCGGCGATGTATTCCTGATAATGAGGTAAGTAGTGTCATTAATTTTTGTCATTCTGAAGCATGTGGTGGTCACTTTTCTTCAAGAAAAACTACTACTAAAATTTTACAGTGTGGATTTTATTGGCCTACTATGTTTAAAGACACATATGAATTCTGCAAAAGTTGTGAAAAATGTCAAAAATTTGGATCAATTACAAAAAGAAACATGATGCCCTTAAATCCCATACTTGAAATTGAAATATTTGACTGTTGGGGAATTGATTTCATGGGTCCATTTCTATCATCTTTTGGATTTGTGTATATATTAGTTGTAGTTGATTATGTCTCAAAATGGATTGAAGCAATTTCTTGTCGAAATAATGATAGTAAAACTGTGATTAAATTTTTAAGAGAAAACATTTTAAGTCGATTTGGAATCCCTCGAGCCATTATCAGTGATGGAGGTAAGCATTTTTGTAATAAGTCATTTGAGTCTTTAATGAAGAAATATGGAATTACACATAAAATTGCTACCCCTTATCATCCTCAAACAAATGGTCAAGTTGAATTAGCAAATAGGGAGATAAAACAAATTTGGGAAAAAACGGTTAACCCAAACCGAAAAGATTGGTCTCTTAGACTTAATGATGCACTTTGGGCTTACCGTACTGCATTTAAAACATCATTAAGAATGTCACCCTATCGGTTAGTTTATGGTAAACCTTGTCATTTACCTGTTGAACTTGAACATAAATCATTTTGGGCTATTAAAACTTTTAATTCAAATTTGGATGATACTGGTAATGTGCAAAAATTGCAATTGAATGAACTTGAGGAATTAAGGAATGATGCATATGAAAATTCAAGAATTATTAAAGCAAGAACAAAAGCATTTCATGATAAAAGAATTTTTCGAAAAACATTTGAGATTGGTCAAAAAGTATTGCTTTATAATTCTCGTCTTCATTTATTTCCAGGGAAGTTAAAGTCAAAATGGAGTGGCCCATTTGTTGTAAAAAATGTATATTCACATGGGGCCATAGAAATTGAGAATCCAAAGAACGGTGTCACATTTAAAGTTAATGGTCAAAGATTAAAACCATATCTGGAATATCACCCACGTGACGAGGACACCGAAATTAATGTGGATGACCCACCAGTTCTTGATTAAGTCTTTAATGATTTATTTTATTTTTATTTGATTGACGCCCTGTACATAGTTTTTTTTAAACATTGTTTTTCTTGTGTAAGTGTGTTTGTTTGACAGTTGTACATTCTCTCATCAATTTTCGTTCTACATCATGAGCACCTCAATGAGAACATACCTGTTCGCACATATTAAAAGATTTTTGCGTATAAAATTTCACTTAAGAGGGTTGATACAAAGCTGTAAATCACATCCACTTTGGGATCTGCAACCACCAGAATTCGTGTCCTATGTTGAAGATCTAGAGGAACAACTCAGAACAGTAGAGAGTGGCATATATGAATTTCAAATGGAGCTTGAAGTTAACTCAATGAGAGGACGAATGTAAGTTCATTTTCCTTTTATATTGTGTGCTTCTTTTTGCTCGCTTTCACTCTTGATTTGATTTTACAGATTTAATTTTGGTGTGTTTTGATTTATTTTCCCGTATAAATTGCGGATAACGGTACTCCTTGACTTCTTAAGTCGGTATCTTCAGTTTCCCACAATAACTGAAACCCTAAAATCAAACATGGAAGAAATACAACATAAACTCCATAAGCATTTTCCCTCTCTCTCTCAGAATGCCCTCAGGAAAATTTACAAAGCTCGTTGTGAATGACTGCGTTTGTTAATGATCAATGACATTCCTTCTGACATTCGTTGGTTAATTGAAGCAAAGGTCCGATTAGCAGGTGAGTTTTCTGGTCAATTTGTTTCTTACATGCCTGGTTTTGGTAAAAGTACATTTGCTAAGAAAAGGAGAGCTAAACGACTTGGCTCCAAATGTTATAACTGTGTAAGACTTGGTTGCAAACGACCAGATTGTAAATCTTTAGGAATGGTTTCTGATACTCGTGAAGATAAAATTAAATTCGTAAAAGATGGCATGAGTAAAGAATCGTTGGATGATATCTTACGATCTCTTGAGACGCATCGAAGTGGATTTGTGCAACGTGAGATTTATAATTTGTGGATACTATTCCAAAAAGAAGTGCACAGTTTAGTCTTGGAAATCTGACTCAAAAAGACCCTGTTTGCCAGTTTATAAGAAAACTGGATAGGAAGCCGATCCTCGACCCATAGAGGGCGTTCAAGCCGTTACCGGACGTAAAACCAGAGAAAGATGTGAGCCACAATCACAACTACCAGTAAATATCCTTTCATTTCACTGTTATTTTACTTTACTGTTATTTTATCATTTGCATTATTGCATTTAGCGATATGATTTTGTATTTAATAAATATTTGGTTTCTTTTACTGTTTGCTTTTTCTAATCATTACTTTCTTTTTACTGTTTGTTTTTGAATTATTGAGCCACGAGCTTTACTCATCATTTGACAAATATGCCAACCCATGTACAGTTGTTTCTCATTATTTATGTTACCAAGATCTTTAAATATGAGCTCGTTTTTTTCAAACACTCACAACTTGTTTTTGAAAAATTAGTCCAATGGCATCATCTTCGAGTAAACAATTCAAAAACATTTGTGTACTTTCTGGGTTTCACTATGGAAAGTACAAAGAGTTCGTTCAGGCAGCTATAGATCTTGGTCGTGTCATAGCAGAGAGGAAACTGCATCTTGTATATGGAGAAGGTGAACAAGGGTTATCAAGACTTGTCTCAGAAGCCGTTTTTACTAGAAGAAACCAAGTACTAGGCATTATTCCAAAAGCCATGAGACCGCTAGTGTGCATGTCTGGCCCACCAATTGGAGAAGAATTAGTGGTATCAAGTATGCAAGAGAGAATATCTGAAATGATGAATCATGCTGATGCTTTTATTTTCTTACCAGGAGATCTTGCAACTTTTGACGCGCTAATCACATTTGCATCTTGGGCCCACTTGAACATTCATCAAAAACCCATCGGTTTGTTAAATGTTAATAATTTTTTATGACGGCTTGCTAACTTTTATTAACCATGCAATAAAGAATCATTTTGTTCCACGTTCTGTAAAAAAACTCTTTATCCCTGCTTCTACTGCTAATGAGTTACTTGATCTTTTACAAGCTTATACGCGAGAGGCAGATCCAAAGACTGTTGCACTGAATTGGTCGACTGATGATGGTAGCGGTAACAGTAGTAGTAATAAGAAGGGAGATTTAGATTTAACTCTCCGTTTGTAAATATTTTTTGTTGTAGTATTCATGTGCTGTCTTTTAAACTCTTTCTCTTTCCTTTAAAACATTGAGGACAATGTCTTTTTCAGGTTGGGGGGAGGGAATAGTTGATAATTGTGGAATGTCTTAGTCCTGGTTATGTGTTTACAAAAAAAAAACAAAAAAATTTTTTTTTTTTCCTGTAAAGACTAACTTAGGACAAATTTGAGTCGAAGATGGCAGAATATAGAGAATGTAGTCTCTCTAGAAACGCATCTTCTTAATCTTAAGGGTGTTGTTAAAAAAAAAAATGACTTTTTCTTCATCTTTGTTATCTGCTTTTAAGCTTCTGCATCAAGTTCAGGTGAAATCATCTCTTCTTCTTCTTTTATTATTCTCTTTTATTTTTTTTTCTTTTTGCATATCTGTAAAATTATAAAATGTTAAGATAAGTTTAGATTAGGTTGTGGGGTGGGGATAATTGACGTATGTTTTAAATATGTGTGTTGTTTTTCTCTTTTCTCTTTTCTTTTATTTGTTAAAAAAACCAAAAAAAAAATTTATTTTTTTTTTCTAGGATGGCCGTGTAAAGAGTCACGACTTTTGAGACGCATCCTAATAGTCTTGTTGTATTATATTTTGATTTTGATATTCATAGTAAGTTGTTTTTGTTCCCTTTTCTTTGAATTATTCAAATTTGTGAACTCTCCACTTGGTTATTAAGTTATTTAATTGTTTACTCATTTAACAGGTATTATTGAATTATTCTTCACACACATTATGACACATACTAGTGGGTTGTAAGTTAAAATTTTACAGCATTTAGTTCTTTTGATTTATTAGGAATAGTATCTAAGGTAGTAGAAATTGTATATTTCCAAAAAACAAAAACCAAAAAAACAAGAAAAAAAAAAAAAGAAAAAAAAAATGTTTTTAATTTTGTTATATCTAGAAACTCGAGTAATTAAGTCCGTAGGGGTGTTTCAACACTTAGTGCCCTAAGGTCAACTGGTCTGTGAGTCACTGGCCTAAAGCTCGCTACACGGGTAATAGATATATTGTTTGTTTATTAGAAACCCGAGTAATTAAGTCCGTAGGGGTGCTTCAACACCTAGTGCCCTAAGGCCAACTGGTCTGGGAGTCACTGACTTAAAGCTCGCTACACGGGTTAGAAATGTAATATTTAAAAATAAATAAATAAAAATATGTGTGAATAATCTATTGCCTAAAAATATAATTTCTAATGAATTTTGGAACAAAAATGTTGTTTTTCTTTTAATGAAACCCCATAAGTATTGTGTTAATTTCTTGAGCACAAAAGAAGGTTTGATAATATTCTTGATAATGAGTGAACATCAATGTGGTAAAGAAATTTGGGAGAGTTCATAAATTTGGTAATTTAGAGGATAGATGAACAACTATTAACTTGCATGTGAATTTTATAAATCTTAATTTAATATAACGCTTTAATTGCTAGAGGGTTAGCAATAAGCTGGTTGGGGGGTGTGATTAGTATTAAAAATTGTTTAATTATCAAGCGATAATATGTTATTTATTCTTATGTTATAATTTATATTTGTGTTTATGTAATATATTATGAATTATGAATTATGTTTTAAATATATTTAATTTTGTGTATTTTTATGTGTTTATTAGGAAAAATATTAATTTCACGTACTTCAAGGCTCTAAACAGATAAACGGAGGTCATATTTGAATTCCGGAGGTCCGAAAACCTTAAGATCAATCAAGATCGGCTTAAAATTGAGCTTGTGTAAAAAAAATTGACTTTTCCTGTTGACCGAGCACTAATTGGATGCTGAAATGAGCTTACAATAGATATGAGTGCATGGGATAGCTGTCAATCTTGACCAAATCTCAACCGTTCATGATTCAATGGCCATGATTGTGCCACGTGGCAATAGTTGGTGAAGCAAGTTGGAGGATCCGAATCTTTGTATTCGGGTCGACCCGATCGACCTATTAACCCGCCAAATCTCAACCATTCTTTGGGTAAATCGAACGAGTCAAATGATGCCATGTGTGATGATTGACTTTTGAAGTTTGACCAGCCATTGGATCTTGATCTAAGGGTTGTGAGGAGCACATGCATGAAGCCTATGATGGACCGCAAAGCACTAGATTATGAATTTATTTTTCTATAAATAGAGCCTCATTTTTATGTTTTAAGCATCTTTCTACAACTCTCTTCTTCTCAAATTCTCTCCATCTCCTTGTAATCTTAATTTCCAGGTGTGTTTTTAATATTTTGTATAATTATTTTCATTAATAAAATTAGTTTTATTTCCAATTTTAGTTGTTTTTATTTCTTTTAATTATAAGTAATTCAATTTTACTACTTCTTTTTATTTTAATTATGCTTAACTAAATAATATTAGTTAGGGGAAGGTGAAACTCTTAGGAAATAAATATGATTTAATCAAATTCTATTTTTAATTTTATAAATGAAATTATTTTCTATTTAATTTTATACATGTTTTATATTTTGAAAATTTGATTTATTGTAGACAAACAAATGAATTTGGCACAATAAATTCTTAAGAACTTAATATAAGGCATGGTGAAATGGTATTTTGACTTATTGTAGACAAATTAAATTTTGGCACAATAAATACTTAATCCATCATAAAATTAAAGGGAAAATAATAATAATTTGTATAATTAATCTTTTGGGTAATAAATCTAAAACAAATTGGCAAAAAGAATTTATTAAGTTTTATTTATTTCTAAGAGTGGATCCATAACCTAACTAGTTCAATTCCATAGTTTCATTTAAATTAAGTTATTTATATTCAAGTTTTAATTTCAATTTTTAGATAAAATAAAATAAACTAATTAAATCTTTTCTCTGTGGATCGACCTCGGACTCACCGAATTTTAATACAACAAGACACTCTTATACTTGGGAGTTAAAAATTACTTTTAAGTTGTGTCAGCCGCTTTCAATTCAGATAGATTATGCCCAACATCCGGCTTACCGGTTTTTCACATCCGATTAGGCGCTTGCTACAGTGACTGCTACAGTGAACAATGTTCTTAAATTATAGTTTGGCCCCAAAACTTTTCATAACTGTACTAGGGTCCAAAATGTTATACATTTTACAAATATGTCCAATTTCAGAATTTCTAAATAATACTTGCTATTCCCAAAACTTTTTAAAATTATGATATAGCCCAAAATGATATGAATCTTTTCAAATAAGTTCTTTTCCAAAATTTCAAGCGATACTTGTTGATTTCAAAGTTTTTAAAATTCTTTTAATTAAACCATAAACTTGAAAAACAACCAATTTCATAAAATCATTTTTCATTAAATATGAAACTTTTATAATGAGAAAATAATGATTTATTTAAAAAGTATAAAAAATAATTTAATCTTAAAAGATTAATCATTCTTAATCTTATTTGTTATCATCAAAATCAACATTATGGAAATATATATGTTAACAATCTCCCCTTTTTGATGATGACAAACATTTCATATATTTAAAGAATGATTCCATAAATTGCTCCCCCTAAATATAATCTTCTCTTACAATTTGCCAATTAGCTAAATTAACAGATTAAATACATGGATTTTTCTCCCCCTTAATCATAAAAAAGAAAACTTAATTGGTAAAGAAAAAAAGTAGCAAATTTTTATAAATTTAAAAACATGTATTCTTCTCCCCCTTAATCATAAAAAAGAAAACGTAAAGGAAAAGAATAAAAGTAGCAAATTTGTTACCCATGTTGTCCGAATAGAAATTTTAACAGAATCTCCCCCTAACAACAAGCATCACCTCAAATACAAGTTTAGTAATATCACATCCAAATTATTATAGATCATGATAAAAGCCAACTCCATACACAAATCATCACACTAAAATATCATGAACCATTATTCCATCAATTACCAAATCAACAACTCAAAACATAAAATCATCATATAAAAACCATGTAATCAAATCACCATCATATCTCAAAATCATCACCATAAGCACATATTAATCATCAAAAGAATATTCAAAGTGCATGTTATTCTCCCCCTTTGGACAATAAAAATGTTCAAAATGCATATTATCCAAAATAGAACAAATAATAACCTAAGCAAGGGAATGCAAAAGTCATAAGATTATAATGTCAACAATCCAAGCTCTCTAATCACATTTTAAAAATCAAGACAACTAAACTCATCAAAGATCTAATGTGACATTTTAATAAAACTTAAAACAAAATTCATATGCTTAAGAATTTCAAAGTATATGTATTTCTCCCTTACATATCATATTTCCCTCTTCATCATCAAATATAGTAAAAAGCTCCCCCTATCAATCATCCAAATCTCAAGATAAGCACATTAGTTCCACATTATCCAAATATCAAACAATAATCATCATCAATCCACAATCAAAGCAACAATGCGTATCAAAATGTAAGTGCATAATATAATAGAAAACTATGGCAAAATCCATAAGGAGAGCACACTATGGAAGTGGTAATTTGAAATACTCAAAATGGACAAATGCGGATTTTCAAGATATTGAGTAAAATGGGTAATTTTAAATCAATTAAAATGATCGTAGAGATAATTTAAGGTGATGTATGGTGTTGATTAGATAAAAAAAAATGGCGGATTTTAGAGAGAGAGAGAACCGGATTGCTGAAGGAAGAAAAGAAGATGAATAGTCCTTAAAAACATACGAATTCGGCTATCTGGATGTACCTAACCAATTATCCGGTTGTGTACCAGTAAGTGTGTAGCACAAATCTAGTTTTCCGAATTTTATAACCGGCTATCCGGTTGAATCTAGCAAAGGATAATCATGAATCCAGTTTTCTAGATTTCATAACCGGTTGACCGGTTGTTTCCAGCAAGTGAGATATTAAAAGTGGCTTACCGGTTTTTCATTTTTCGGTTATCCGGTTTGAGTCCAGTGAGCAACAATAAGAGAAACGGCTTTCCGATTCGCTAAATCTGGTTATTTAGAATGTGACCTGAGAGTAGGGATGGTAATTGTATCCACAAACCTGCCCAAACCCCACCACCAAAACCCGTTCACTACGGGTAATTTTACCCATTGTAGGCTGGTTTATTATTATAAACTAAAACCCGCACATGGATGCAGGTGAGTTTGGTATTAATCTTATATCTGGTGGATACCCGCATGGATATCCACCAAACCCGCAATGTTTTTTTCCAAATATTTTTAATTTAATTTTAATCTAAAAAATGTAGAAAGAAAATAATGTAATAATTCGAATTACCAAATAGCAAAAGGCCCAAAGCTGTGTATATTATATACCTATTATAATTTTGTATGAAGTATTTTTCTTTACCTTAATACATGAATTATTTCATTAGTATAATTTTTTTCTCCGAATTAGTATTTGAAATATTAATCTTAATTATTATTTTAGGAATCGTGTTGGATGAGTGCTTATTGTGGTAAATGAAATGAAGATCTTCTCTTGGAGCTTGTTTTAAATGATAATATGAAATGTAATTATTATTTTTAGGTAATAGTTTGTGTTTTTTAAATGAATTTGTGTGATTTATACTCATATTTGAGAATTTGTGTTGGATTCATGTTGAAATTTTAATTTTTCATTTATATTGGTTAAATATAAAATTGAGTATGTTATATAAAATTTGAGGTTATTATTATAAATTTATATATGTTAAATATTTATGATTTTAAATGCGGAAACCGTAAAAAAATCTGTTGGGTACCATTGCGGGTTTGGTAATTATTAAAATCCGCTGCGGGTGGGTTTTCTAAAAAACATTAGAACCCGCTGTGGGTTGTGGGTGGGTTTGGTAATTTAAATTTTGTGCGGATTTGGGTTTGGTAATGGCAAACCCGCTGTGGGCGGTGCCCATTGCCATCCCTACCCGAGAGCAACCAAAGATAATCCGACTTACCGGTTTTCTAAATCCGGTTATCTGAAATTTGACCCGAGAGAAATCAATAAGAAAACGATTTTCTGGTTGACAGGAAGCAGTATACCGGTTAATACTTGGAAATCATTTTAACTCTTACTAAAATTTGGTAAGCTCTTAAACTTTTATTATACACCAATTTGTTTTTGGCTTAAAAATTGATCAATTTAAAACCATTTTGAGATTCAAAACTTTTCAATAAGCTATTTAATCCATGAAACATAAATGCATACAAGAGCAAACATATAACTCATTTATCATGCATATACATCATACAATCATGAAATATGTAAGCATTCAAAAATTGAGAATTCAAGCATATCACTCATTTATTAAGCTTAGACATTACATAATCATCAAAATCAAACAAATCTATCATGATGAGTTGACAAGCTATCATCATAAATATATAACCATGCATCATGATAAAGTACTCAATGTTAAACACTATTCAATCATGTAAACATACAAGTATACTTTAAAAAATTCAAGCTACTATCCATTTTTCATGATCCACTCAACATAATAAATAGGCAAGATAAACTTATCCACTTCATGTTAATGCACTTAATGTTATGATACCAAATGAAATGTTAAATATTTACTAAGATTAAAAGACCATCACTTATAATCAACAAGGCAATAATAGTTACCAAAACAATTAAATCATTTTGCCTCATTATTTTTGCTTAGACCATGATCAAGTGATTATCCTGACAAGCTTCATCAAGGAACTCTCCACCATTCCTTATTTGTGGTACCTACAAAAAAATATTCAAGTTGTGTGCTTTGGTACCCAAATATTCTTGGGTCCTTGAGTGTTAGGAATGATTCATTTTGGAACCCAAACCCATTTTACTCCATAATATGCATTTCTTTTAATTGGACATCTATTCTTCATATGACCATTTTGATTACAATAATGACATACAATTTTATTATCACTTGTGGAGGTAGCTTTAATAAAATAATTCTTATAATATTTTTATTTCAACTTAGGCTTGTACCCAAGTCCTCCTTTATCAAATACACATTTTTGATTGCTTAGCAAATTTTCTAAGTTCTTTTGACCATTTGTAAATTTTAACATAATTTCATCGAGCTCATTACTCTTTTTCGTAAGCACATCATTTTCTTTCATCAATTTATCAACATGTGATTTTTCATGCTCATACGAAATATTTTGTTTAACTTTAAATGATGCAATTCTATCATGCAACATTTTATTATCTAACTCTAGTCCTTTAATCTTTTCATTTAATGAATTATTACATTTTTGTAAAGCATCCTTTTCATTTTTCAAGTTATCTACATGTGATTTTAGATGCTTGTCTGAAGTGCTAAATTTCTCATTTGATAATGCAACTTCATCATTTAATGTTTTATTCTCTAATTCTAATTCTTTTATCTTCTCATTCAATGAATCAATGCATTTTTGCATGACATCCTTTTCATTTGTAAGTTCTAGCATTTTCTTCTTAAGGCATGCATTCTTTTTACCAAGTTTCATCCACTTATCATGCAATTCTTTAAAAACATCATGTAATTCATCATAAGTAGGAAGATCATTTACCTCATCAAGTTCATCATTTGATTCATCTCCAATTGCCATAAGTGCCAAATTCAACACTTCATGAAATTCCTCCCCGTTTGTAGTCTCCTCATACACAATTTCAAGTTTTTTACAAATTTCATAAGCATTAGAACAATTTGAAACTCTATGAAATTCTTTTTTATCTAAGACACAAAATAAACCATTCATACCCTTGGAATTTAAAGACATATTTTTCTTATTCAACTCACTTAAAACATTCTTCCTATTAATGAATGAACTATCACAAACTATTTCTCATATTTCATAATCTAAGGCTTGTAAAAATACTCTCATCTTAGTTTTCCAATAAGGATAGTCATTACCATAAAAAAATGGAGGTCTAGTGGTGGATTGGCCTTCCATGAAGGTTGAGCTAATTTGGGTTGGTATGGATCTTTAACTCTTAGACAGTTAAGTCTACAAAAGAGCACCTCGCTCTGATACCAAATGAAATACTAACTAGGCAACCCAAGAGAGGGGGTGAATTGAGATTTTAAAATTTAAACTAAGCAAACCACACAACAATTTAATCTATTGCCTTAATCAAATTGAAAACAATAAATTCAATCATGTACAATATTAAAAGAGTAAGGGAAGAGAAAACAAATATAAGGATTTTTACGTGGTTCGGCAATTCTCGCCTACATCCACGCTTCCAAGCTCACCCGCTTGAGGATTTCACTATCCAACCCTCCCAAGACTTCAAGTTTTTACAATTGACTTCCAAGGTGTCAATGAACCTTTACAATCAAGAGATTATCTCCCCAATCTCTTCACCCCAAGTGGTTTTCACACTTGTACACTCACAATTTGATGAAAAATAAAAATTACAACAATGAAACTCTATTTAAGAGTGGATATACAAATAATAGCTCAATAAAGATTTAATCTATGATGATTTTCGAATTTGAAGCTCAATATAAGTTGTGTGCACTTGTTTATGCTTGCTTAGGTTACCAAAGATGAATTGGTTTTGAGTTTACATAGTTTGAGTTCAAAAACTAGTCGTTATTCACTTTTTGTTCATAACCGGTTTATCGTTTATGGAATCTGGTTAGCCGCTTGTATGTTATCGTTACAGCCAAAATTTGAATTTCTAAACATCCGGTATGCCGGTTATGAAATCCGGATAGTCGTTTATACTCCAGAAGCTTACTGCCCAACAACCGGATTACCGTTTGTCAGGATTCGGTTAGCCGCTTTCAATTCGAATAGATTCTGCCCAACATCCGGCTTATCAGTTTTTCACATCCGGTTAGCCACTTGCTACAGTGACTGCTATAGTGAATTATTTCTAAAATTATAGTTTGGCCCCAAAACTTTTCATAAATGTACTAGGGCCCAAAACGTTATACATTTTGCAAATAGGTCCAATTTCAGAATTTCTAAATAATACTTGCTATTTTCAAAAAATTTTGAAATTATGATATGAAACTTTTCAAATAAGTCTTTTTCCAAAATTTCAAGCGATACTTGTTGATTTTAAAGTTTTTAAAATTCTTTCAATTAAACCATAAACTTAAAAAACAACCAATTTCATAAAATTATTTTTTCATTAAATATGAAACTTTTATAATGAGAAAATAATGACGTATTTAAAACGTATAAAAAATAATTTGAGCTTAAAAGATTAATCATTCTTAATTTTGTTTGTTATCATCAAAATCAATATTATGAAAACATATATGTTAACATCAACGATACATTCATAATCTAGTGCTTTGCGGTCCATCATAGGCTCAACTCTCTTATTTTCTAATTTGGGCTATGCTTTTGAGATGAAATTGTGGTGGCGGTTTCGGGTCAAACATTCTTTTTGGGCTTCCTTTATGAAATCTAAGTATTGTAGAGTTGAGCACCTAGGTATAGTTCAATTTCGCTATCATGTTTCTCTTATGTGAAGATTATTATGCTCTATTTGTTGTATTGCTAAGCCTCATATTCGTCGACTAGTTAGATCCAGTGATAGTAGTTTCTGGTATAATTATTGGCTTGGCAATATGCCTCTTTTCCATTTTAATCCTGCAGCAGTTTCTATGGCCCCGACATCTTCTTTTTGATTTAGTGTGGTTTAGGATAGAGGGATACTTTTATCAATGCTGCCATTTTCAGTTGTTGATAAGATTTTGTTGACACCTATTTCTGGTGTTTGGCCGGATATACTCTGTTAGGCCTTATCTAGGGATGAAAAGTTTTCTCCTAGGAGTAATTGGGAATTTGTACGTGAGTCCCATAG
Source organism: Citrus trifoliata (assembly GCA_018350135.1). Lineage (NCBI taxonomy): Eukaryota > Viridiplantae > Streptophyta > Magnoliopsida > Sapindales > Rutaceae > Citrus > Citrus trifoliata. The sequence continues at coordinate 8,598,116 of CM031384.1, read as the reverse complement.
CCAGAGTGAGGTTTTTTCTTTAATTTGGTAGCGGCATATTCCTTCACCGGTCTCTTTTTTCTTATGGTGCTTGTTGCATGGTTTTTTGGCTATGGATGATGCTTGTGCTTGAAGGGCTTTCACACAGTTTCCTGGTGTCATTGTAATCTGAATACTAAGACTATCGTACACTTATTTTGGGATTGTTCAGTGGTTCGACAGAGCTAGCAACAGTTTTATTCGATGGTTGGTCTTCGATATATTCTTTTTCTGTCTCCCCTTTCTTTGCTTAGTCACTAGCAGCGGTGTTGCTGTTCTTCGAAACATATTCGAGTCATTTTCCCATGCTTCATTTTGTAGCATGTTTAGAAGGCTCAAAGCATTTTCAAGTTCGATTCTGTTGCCTTTAATATGGACGTTATTATTTTTAGAGTGCTCCTGGATCTTAGGTTGGTCAGTGACGCTTTTGGTTTTAAGCCATATTAGTTAAAAGGTGTTTGGGATACTCAGATTGGAGAGGGATTGCGGATTATCATGCCTCCCCGTAGATCTCTTCGATTGATTTCTTGGATGAAACTGTCGCTGGGTGTAGTGAAGTTGAGTGTGGATGGTTGTTCTTGGGGAAACCCTAATATGGCTTCAACTAATGGTGTTTTGCGAGATCATCAAGGAGTGGTGTTAGTTACTTTTGGTTCTTTTTTGGGGCTGTTAAGACTTTTAAGCCTAAATCACAGCAAGACTCACGAATCTTGGTGAGTAGAAACACCAAGAACCCAATCTAATCAAGAAACCCAGAACAAATAAGCTATACCAGAAACAAAACAAAGACACAGACCAGCAAACTTAGAAGGAAAATTTACTCATTATTATTGATCAAGAACTAACCCAATCACAAGTGATTTACAGAAGATTATGCACAGATCACAATGGAACAGATTCTATGCAAAATGATGTTGAAGACGATATTCACTCTCTATCAGGCACCACTCATCTGCCTCTGTTTTATATCAGTGTGCTGGGCTCGTTATAACAGATTATAACGAATTCATGTCACGTCCGGAAGATATCAAATAGACCCCATCAACTGAAGTCAATCTGCACAACAGCTCTCTATTTTTCCAGTTTCTTCATTTAAGTCCACATACACATATCTTCACAATCTCCACCTTGCAGTTGATTCAGTTGATTCAGTTGATCCCTTCAATAATACAGCACCTAAAAACCTTCATTCAACTACAATTTATCTTCTTGAATTTAGTTAGATTTGGGCAAGATGCACATTAAATTCACACAGAACTCAAATTTTACAATAGAAAGTGATTTTGTTAGAGCATCAGCTGGATTCACACTGGTATGGATTTTGGACACAACCGCTGTACCCTTTCCAACTTCATCTCTGATAAACTAGAGCTTCACATCAATGTCCTTGGTTCTTTCATGATACATCTAATTCTTTACCAGATGTATGGCACTTTGGTTATCACAAAAAACCTTAACAGTCTTCTGATTTAACCATAGCTCATTAAGCAAGCCCCTTAGCCACATGGCCTCCTTTACTGCCTCTGTAGTTGCAATGAACTCAGCTTCAGTTGAGGACAAAGCAACCATAGACTGAAGATATGACTTCCAGCTGATCAGGCAACTATTTAACGCAAACATATATCCTGATGTAGACTTTCTTCTGTCAAGATCTCCAGTAAAGTCAGAGTCTACAAACCCCATGACTTCAATTTTATCATTCTTAGTCTTCCCATATAGCAAACCACAAGTAGAGGAACCCTTTAGATACCTCATTATCCATTTGACAGCATTCTAGTGAACTTTGCCTGGACAACTGAGATATCTGCTGACAACACTTACTGCATAAGCTATGTCTGACCTGGTGCATACCATTGCATACATCAGGCTCCCCACAGCCTATGCATATGGGAATTCATTCATCTGAGACTCATCTTCTGATGTTGGAGCTGCTGACAACTTGAATTGTGGACCAAGTGGAGTCTGAACAGGTTTACAGTCTTACATCTCAAACCTCTTCAGAACTTTCTTGATATATTTCTCTTGATTCAAGAATAAAGTGCCAGCAGATCTATTTTTGATAATGTCCATCCCAAGGATTCTTTTGGCATTGCCAAAATCCTTTATTTCAAACTCAGCCTTTAACAGATTCTTTAACCTCTCTATTTCTGACTTGTATTTACTTGCAATTAACATATCGTTAACATACAGAAGCAAATATCTGATCTACCAAAGTAGACACAGTTGTCATATCTGCTTCTGTTATAGCCCTTTGAGACCATAAAATCATCAGACCTTCTGTACCACTGTCGAGGGGATTGCTTGAGTCCATACAAGGACTTATACAGCAGACAAACATAATCCTCCTTACCCTTACACTCAAAACCTTCAGGTTGTGCCATCAATATATGTTCTTTAAGATTACCATGAAGGAAGGCTGTTTTTACATCCATCTGCTCCAGCTCCAAGTCAAGTAAAGCTACCATGGCTAACAAGATTCTTATTGAACTGTGCTTCACTACAGGAGAAAAAATTTCATTGAAATCTACATCTTCCCACTGTGTAAAACCCCTAGCCACTAGCCTTACTTTATATTTGGGAGGTTCAACATATGGAATTCCTTCATTCCTCTTGAAAATCCACTTACAACTGATTAACCTTTTGTTTCCTGGATTTGGTATAAGTGTCCAGGTCTGATTTCTTTGAAGTGACTCCATTTCATCTTGCATTGCCTCAAGCCACTTGTCACAGTGCACACTTTCCATAGCTTCAGAGAAGTTAGTACGCTCTTCAATTGTCACTTCATCAGCACACAATAGTTCACAGGCAATTAAGTCAGCATAGCCATATCTCACTGGTGCTCTGACTTCCCTTCTAACTTTATCTCTAGCTAACTGATAGCTCTGTAAGTCGGCTTGTGGCAATTCTGATACCTCATGTTCCTCACTTTCAACTGTGGCCCTCTCATCATCAGAAGCTGTTTCTTTTTCACTGCCTTTATCTGTTAATAGCTCCACCTTAACCTTGGAAGTTTTAGATTGTTTGTTAGCTGCTGAGTATCTTGCAGTCCAGTATCATGTTCTGCACTTTCTTTCAGCAATACAGATTCATGAAACACAACATCCATGCTGACTATGCACTTCCCTTGATCTTTACACCAGATTTTGTACCCCTTAACCCCATCAGGATATCCAACAAAGACTCCTTTCAAGGCCCTTGCATCCAGCTTGCCTTGATTGATGTGGAGGTAAGTAGGGCACCCAAAAACTCTAAGATTTTGGTAGTTTGCAGGTTTTCCCTTCCACAATTCTTCTGGTATTTTAAAGCCAATTACAGAAGATGGGCTTCTGTTAACTAAATAACTTGTTGTATTGACAACTTCTGCCCAAAAGCTTCTTGAAAGTTTTGAATTTATCAGCATACATCTGGTTTTATCCACCAAGGTCCTGTTCATCCTCTCAGCTAAACCATTCTGCTGGGGGGTGAACCTTACTGTTTTGTGCCTCTTTATGCCATGCTTTTGGCAATATTCCTCAAAGTCTTTGCTACAAAATTCCAAGCCATTATCAGTCCTCAAGTATTTCAGCTTGAAGCCAGACTGATTTTCTACTAATGCTTTCCACACCTTGAATTTTTCCAAGGCTTGATCTTCGGTCTTGAGTATGTAGATTCATACCTTCCTTGAGTAATCATCAATAAGTGACATGAAATACCTTCCACCACTCAAGGAAGAGACTTGAGCAGGCCCCCAAAGGTCAGTATGTGCATAGTCCAAAACTTGTTTAGACATATGCTCCCCCTTGTTAAACTTGGACCTGTGTGATTTGCCAAAAATGCAGTTTTCACAAAACTCCAGCTGCTGGATTCTATCCCCACCAAGTAGCCCTTGTTTACTAAGCTCTTGCAGCCCCTTGATACTCATATGACCACGCCTAAGGTGCCATAACTTGGTTCTATCTTCCTCAGAAACAGCAGAAACTCCTTCTAGAACAGGCACTGATGAGCCTTGCAATACATATAAGCCATTCTCCTTAACCCCCTTCATCACTATCTCAGTCCCCTTTCTTATCTCTAAACCACCACTTCTTGATTTAAAGAAATACCCTAAGCTATCTAGCATGCCTAAAGAGATTAAATTTCTCTTTAGCCTAGGAGCATGCCTCACCTCATGTAGAGATCTTATAGTTCCATCAAACATCTTGATTTTTACAGAACCAATACCAACAATATTGCACACATTATTGTTTCCCATTAAGACTCTACCACTATCAACAGCTTCATATTTGTAAAATAGGGTTTTGTCAGGACATAAGTGAAAAAAGCATCTAGAGTCTATGACCCACTGACCTTTTGTATTGTTGTTTGAGGCCACAAGTAAATCAGCACTTTGATATCCATCAGAACCATCATCAGAGGCTACTACTGCATCCCCTGACTTCTCTTGACTTTCCTTTTCCTTCTTCTCAAAGCAATCCCTTATGTAATGCCCTTCCTTTCTGCAATAGAAGCACTTTCTTTTCTTTTTCTTCTTGTCTGCAATTTCTTAGTTCTTTCTATGCCCTTTTCCTTGATTTTTGTTCTTCTGATCTTTCTTCTTTTCTGTTCTTGCAATCAGCCCCTCACTATTACTTGTTTCAAGCCCATTGTTCTTCTGAATCTCCTTTAAACTCAGGGATGCTTTAACATCTTCAAGAGTCAAAGTGGTCCTCCCATAGAGTATTGTATCTACAAAGCCTTCATAAGACTTTGGTAGAGAGCTCAGCAAGAAGAATGCCTTATCTTCATCACAGATTTTTACATTTTCCACCCCTTCAAGATCAAGAATTATCTTGTTAAAAGTGTCAATATGATCTTGTATTGTAACCCCTTCTCTTATTGAGAATGTGTACCCCTTTTCTTCAAGAACAATCTGTGAGCCAGGGACTTCTTCATACACAGGGTTTCAACCTTGTTCCAAATTCCTAAGGTTGTCTTCTCTTCAGAGATCTCTCTCAAGATTGAGTCACCAAGACTCAAAATCAAAGTGATATGAGCTTGATTCTGTATTTCTCTCTTCTTGTCATCAATCCCAGAACCTGTAGAAGCCTCTGGATCTTCTTCTTTCAGGGCAGATTCAAGCCCTTGATGCACAAGGAGAGCTTTCAGTTTTAGCTTCCAAAGCGAGAAATCGTCACCAATGGTGAATTTTTCAATTTCATGCCTTGGTAGAGACATGACTGAAATTTTTTGAGTGTTAGAAAATGCATATTTATAAAGGAGAAAACCGTCATTTTACATTTCAAGTCTTACGAACAACCCTTACTTTCATGTATTTAACTTTCTTGTGATTTAATTACATGTGTTTTATTTTAATTAAGTAATTTATGTATTTTAGAGGCATTATAGTCATTTCACAATAAAGGAGAGATCATACGGCAAAACGGACATCACTTTTGAACTCAGAACGGTCGAAAACCTTAGGAGGAGTATAAAAGAAAAAATGGCACTATTCACATGTACGGTACTATTCACGGGTACGGTACTGTCTACGTTACTGGTCACGACACTGTTCACATAAACGGATCGATGACGTGGCATTGACCGATGATGTGGCATTGACTGATGAGGTGTCACGATGCTGTTGGACTAAAATTCTTATATATTGTTGATGGTGACGTGGCAGCATATTAGTGGACGAAAAATCTCGCGTACGGTGCATGCATCACACAGGATTATTTTCAACCAAACTGCGTTACTGTTCATTCGGGTCAAACCGTGTTACTGTTCATCCGCGTGGTCAAACCGTGGACTGTTGACTGATGACGTGGCGCAATCCTGAGCGTCCAAACTGTTTTTAATCCGATGGCCATGATTTACTCCATGTATCTATAAAAAGGGGGCCTCCCCCCCCTAATTTGATATCTCTGAATCCATTTTTAGGATCCATTTTCTGTAATTCCCTCTCTATCTTGTATTTTCTTCGTATTTTAATAAATTCTTATTTTGCCCCTAGTTCAATTATGAGTAGCTAATTTCCTTTCAAGCTTGGGTTGAAGGTGAAGTCTCAACATGTGTCATGGGCTTTATTTGGTAAATTTATTTTCTCTTCCCCTCTAGTTTTTGTGGATGTTTTGACTTCTCGTCGACAAATAATACTAATCTTGTCTAGTACCGCCTTAGTTTCACCGGCCCTCTAGTACAAGGTTATTATTATTTGGCACGATAAGCCCTTAGCACCATATTGATTAGAGCGTGATTCATGAGGTGTGGATTCCCCCCTCATGATTTAATTGGCATTAATACGAATTATTTAGCCCATGATGCATGTTGATACGGATCCAGATACCCAAGTACGTCATTTTAATAGAATTCTCTCCAATTTATTCTCGCTATTTCAATTCCAATTTTAGAATTTATTCTCGCCATTTTGATTTAAGTTTTAGCATATTCCAAATCATTTCCACCATAAATCCAACCACCCATTTACAAAATTAATTCTATATATAATTAAAATCCACCTCCTCGTGGGATCGACACTCGTCACCATTAGTTTATACTACAATAAATTCGTGCGCTTGCGAGTACATTAAAATTTGCACAACAAAATTCACCAGTCTCTGATACCACTTGTTAAGACTTTTAAGCCTAAATCACAGCAAGACTCACGAATCTTGGTGAGTAGAAACACCAAGAATCCAATCTAATCAAGAAACCCAAAACAAAGAAGCTATACCAGAAACAAAACAAAGACACAGACCAGCAAACGTACAAGGAAAATTTACTCATTATTATTGATCAAGGACTAACCCAATCACAAGTGATTTACAGAAGATTATGCACAGATCACAATGGAACAGATTCTATGCAAAATGATGAACAAATGAAGACGATATTCACTCTCTATCAGGCACCACTCATTAGCCTCTGTTTTATATCAGTGTGCTGGGCTCGTTATAACAGATTATAACGAATTCATGCCACGTCAGCGGAAGATATCAAATAGACCCCATCAACTGAAGTCAATCTGCACAACAGCTCTCTACTTTTCCAGTTTCTTCATTTAAGTCCACATACACATATCTTCACAGGGGCACTAGTCTATTCTTTTTGCTAAGTTGATAGCTCTATTAGAGGGTTTAGATCTTGCTGCTCAACTTGGTTTTTCTGCTCTTGAGGTGGAATCTGATTCGGCCATTGTGATTTCTTAGGCTATTTCAAATAGATCTGTGCAGTGAGATTTTTCTTATCTCCTTGGTCGAGTTTGGTAGAGGTGGTAATATAGGTCAGGATTCGTTTATTCAATTCGATTCGATGTGATTTAAATGAGCTTGGGTTTGAAAAACTGATTTGTTTAATAAATGAGTGAATTCGATTCTATTCGCTAATTAAACGAATCAAATCCAAATTTGAAGATGTTGATTCGTTTATTCTATTAGGATTCATTTAATAAACGGGTCATAAATGAATCGAATACATGTCGATTCTTTTAAAATTTGCTTACTATTCGTTTAATTAAATTACTTTTTTGTCCTTAAATTTATTTGAATTTTTTTTTTAAATTTGAAGGTTAATATCGTAATTTGGATGAACTTATATTTAATCCTAGAATATGGTTTGAGTTATTTGTATTTTGTTGTAGGATATTAAATTTGTGGCTTTTTTATATTTTATTTTGCTTAATAATTATATTTTGTTTAATAAACGAATCGAATCGAATCCGAATCCTGAGATTTCGATTCGTTTAATAAACGAAACGAATCCAAATCCTGAGATTTTGATTCGTTTATTAAACGAATCGAATCCGAATCAATAGAATTTTGACTCAATACATTTATGATTCAATTCAAATTCGATTCGTTTATTCGTTTTGCCACCCCTAGAGTTCGGGCATTGGCTTCTAACCCATCTATTGTTATTAGGCATGTTTTTTGAGAAGTTACATATGCTGCTAACTTTATGGCCAACTGGGCTTGTACTTATCAGACTTGTCAGCGATTTTTCAATCTTGGGGAACTTCCAATTGGCTTATCTATCATTCTTCATTTGGACACTCTCGAGATTCCATATATCCAAAATTAATCACCTTGACTTGGACTGTTTGTATATTGATTGCTAAAACTTTTGCTTCTATTGGGAGGTTTTGATTTTCGCCCCTCCTTCTCTTCATTCTTTGGTTGATTTAATTAAAAAAAAAAATTACCAACTTTGATTGAATATATCCGTTTGCAGTAGAATTTCTATATTTAATATTATCAACCATCTTGCTTTCAATATGGTATGACAGTTGTTTCTACAAAATTTTGATCAATTTACTTCGCTTTAGCTTTTCTTTTACAAGTCAAGTTAAAAGATCTAGCGCATGCAATGGAAAAGAACACCAAACAGGCAGCATGTGTCCCTGAGGATCTACTGCAAAGTGAAGAGTTATACGAGGAATCTCTATGTATCATCCACTTCATTTTCTTAATTTTCTAATTCTAATTTTTGCGTAATGTTCTAATATTGTGACATATATACTGGAGACCAGTGTGTTCCCACTAGAGCCGACGCCTCTGAAGGAGATAACGGATATTACTGCTGCGCATCCATTTTTTTTTTTTTTTCTAAGCACTTTATGTATGTGCTTAGAAGGTTGCTCGGTATGTTATTGATTTCCAGAGCCATGATGGGCACAGCACCAGATGCAGGTAAGTTTATAGCCATGATCTGGAAGCTGTAGACGCTAAGAAAACGATAACTTGGAGTATTCACCGGATATTCTCTTCTCCTCACTGCTCTTAACATTCCAGATGATGGTAAAAGTAAGTATTAATAAATGCCATTTAATCTCGAAAGCACCTTCTTCATTTACTTTGTGTGAAAATGTATTTGTTTGCCTTAAATTTTGTTTTTATATATCACATTTCTTCAGATTGTAGCGATTGATGTAAGTCGTGAGTCATCTGAAACGGGATTTACCTATTATTAAAAAAGTTGGAGTTGATCTAAAGATAAACTTGATGGAGTCCAGGGCCTTACCAGCTCTTGATCAGCTACTAAAAGATGAAAAGATTCATTTTTTTTTCGAAAATTTTAATCTACATTTTCTTTCCTGAACAAGATACAGTTACTTTTTGCTTAAGAAACCTTTTTGGCGTTTTAATTGCAGAACGAAAATGAAAGCAGTTTTGACTATGCTTTTATGGATGCTGACAAGGATAATTACTGGAACTACCGTGAAAGATTAATGACATTGTTCAAAGTGGGCGGGATAGTCATCTATGATAACACACTCTGGGGAGGAACAGTAGCCATGGCAGAAAGAGCAGGTTCCGGAGATTTTGAGAAGTACCAGGCAACCAAATTGGAACCTTGACAAATTATTTGCTAGCTCAGGTCCCGTTAGCTGATGGTTTGTAAGACGTATTTACTGAACCTGTTGAAATTTTGTGGGACGATCCAAAAACCAAGGCGGACACACTGGCTTTGCTGCAGAAATTTCTTCTGCAATAACTGCTTATATACGTGTTGATAATAATAAGCTAGATGTCTTATAGCCTGAATAAAACGATGATGATTGATTCATTTTAGTAAATGGCACATGCTTAATCCTCTCCAAAAACTGATGCACGTTTATTTCATGATCCGAGAAGTCACTTTCACAACAAGAACAAGCTACATCCAATGCTGGTGAATGAATTGATATTTCGAGATTAAAAGCTAAAGACAACTTGTCAGAAAAAGAAATTCCCTATACTTCCATGAGTTACATTCAATACAAGTCACTATGTAACCATAGAAAAGAATCAATTAGCAGGAAAATTCTTGTCAGATACGATAGCTATCCTCTTTGATTCGAAGTTGCGTCCACTTATATAATCTGAGGCAGTTGTAAAACAGGCCAAGTAATAACTTAATCAGGACTGTAACAGCAGTTCATCATGTAAATCTTCACATGGCCAAAGTTCAATTTTTAGCGCTCAGTCTCAACACATTTATTTCTTCTTGAGGCAAATGTTTCAGCAACCAACAAGGGAAAAGCAATGGTTGCGTCACAGTGTACCTGATTAAAACCAGTGGAAAGGAAATGTTTGAATCATATGCATCTGCAAAAGATAATAAAACCAACAAACAACCTATAAAAATAAAATGGAGAAATACCTTCACAGTTTTTGCTGAACCTCGAATTTTTCCCCACGACACAGCCTCATCAGGGCGGGCACCGGAATCACTCCCATCAAATTCCTGGGCTGTATTGATAAAGACAGCATAATCTGCTCCATTACGCATCATATTGGCATTGCAAATATGATGCTTTGGTAACCCACCTCCTAAAATTATCAACCCAGTTTTCCTAGGACTTGCATGAACAGCTTCACCATTAATTGCCCTGATATCTGTTCAAATATCTTTTTAGATAAAAATCTGAAACTGCTAACTAGACATGGAAATAGGAAAAATCTACCTTGCACAATGTCAATGATCAGGCCTGGGCTTCGGAAGGAATGAAAATACAACATATCCCCCAGTGAGCCATCAGTTAAGCCTGGACAAAAGACTGGAATATGGTTCTGCAGAATGTCCCAGAAGAATGTCAAAATATCTTGAAGGCGTTGACTGTTACCATTACTTGGCATTGAATTGAACAGCTTAGAGTAGCATCATATAAGAATAAACCGTACATAGATTGCAGTCTGGCAGACATTGAATGTTTACCATTACTTCGCATTATATTGAACCACATCTCAACCTCAGAGTAGCATTTTATATGAATAAACAGTACAACAACTAAGAGTAGCATTACATAAGAGTAAACACTGCATATTATGCAGATTTGCACTCATGGTATAACATCTAGCGAACACATTTAAATTCCCTACTACTGATGCATTCAGTATAAAACCCATTTATGATTCTGTTGTTACTCAAAATCACAATCCCTATTGGATTGCGACTTTTGTACTAAATAGACATTGCCGTCCCCTTCAAACTAAAATTCCATAACAGAGTGTGAAGTACTGCCACACATGTTGGCTGCAGATATTTCCACAAAACTGCTATGGGAATTTTACCTTGCAGACCCAAACTTCGGATAGTGAAATTTCTCTCAAGTTCCAGAAACTTATTAAACCAGAGATTTCAGAAGAATGTATGTATGTTTGTATGAACATGAGAGAATGAATTAAAAAGATTTATAATCTCCTACCACATAGGTTACTATGCGGAGATGAAAGATTTCAATTTTCATGGTCAAAACTTTTGAGTTACCTGCGCAGTAAACATACCCGACTCACTGGTTTGAGATTATGAAATGTACATGATATATAACAAAAGAGAACCATTTGAGTAAAAAGAAAGAAAAAAGATTAATAAAAGGGAAAAGAAAAGAGAGGGAGATAATATGTTATTCATTTATTTGAAAATAATGAAGGAGCATGCAGAGCAGATACTAATTGCTGAAAGATGTGAAGGAAATATAAATGAGGATAATCATAAAATGTGATTGGTTACGGACAAGAATGTTGATCAATGTGCCATGATGAAAAAGAAGGGAATAAAAATATGAAGCTAAACTTGAATGAATACTTACCTTATATGCCCAGTAAAGATATGAACCCTCATCATTTATTTCTTTTCCTAGCCGAGCAATTACCTTAGATGGTGTCCACGATATCTCCTGTGAAACCAAAAGGAGAAAGAGTACTAATGTTCTTAGAGCTCAGTACATGATTGCCAATGATGGCATATAACTTGAGCATAAGACAAAATGCTTTGGACAAAAGCCTAAGGGTGAAGAATAATTAAAGAAAAAAAAAAAAAGGCACTCCTCTTCGTAATTATAATGCCACTAATTACAGGAGCAAATTATAAAAAACAACTAGGAGATAGTAATTGGCATATCAAAACAATGACTTCTACAACCCGTAATTGCCAACAATAAATGCTTTCATGTTTATAAACTCAATTATTTAATAAGGCAGAATAATTTAGATTTAAATTTAAAAAAATCTTCCTGTCTTTCTAACTTTGGTAAAAGAATATAGAACTAACTAACTTACGGGTTCACATATCTTGATATGACAGACATGAATAAACATTTAGAAAGTGAAATGCTAACATCAAGCGAATTAATTAGAGAAATACATAGAAACATACACTCAAGAGAATATCTTACACACATAAATATGAACAAAAAATTATAGAAAGATGAGAAAGTGCCTCTTCATTTTGTTCTTTCAGCATCTGGTCAAAAATGGGAATGATCCAATCCTCAAATTTGCAGTAGTTGTCATTAGGAACCAACAGATTCCCAATGCGGTTCAATCCTTTTGATCGTAAATAAGCTCCAGGTAGAGCAAAATCCCCTTTAAAGGTAGGTGCAAGGCATTTTACGAGGTCCTCTTCAATACCACCAGCTGTTGTTACCACTACATCTACCTGCAGTCATATTAGAAGTGCCAATTCTAACAATCTAATTAAAATGAAAAGCAACCAAATCATAAAGATGCAAAATCCATTCATTAATCACAACCCAAAAAATAAAAACTGAGCAGGGTGAGGATTCACAAACATGAACAATCAGAAAAAACCAAGTCATTAATATTCAAAGATATCTCTTAACAGCTGAACTAACATATGAGAGAGAGGGAGATTTTTCCACTATCGCCAATCAGTCCAACCAGTTAGCATGAAGAACCTATTTCTTATAAGCAGCTGGAACATTCATAAGCTTTTAAAGAGTGCAGACTAGAACCAGTGAGAAGCCCATATTGGCATATATTACATCGAGGAGAAGAAATCCAGGAGCCAAATGTAAGTCGGTCAACTCTTATCATAATTTCTCCGATATTATGTTCTCAAATTCAACGTGGAAGTAAAAATTCAAACGGAAAACTCTTCATGTTACAAGAATGTGAAAGACAGTATCTTCACTAAAGCATCGTATTATCACACACAAACTCACTCAAAATACTAGTGTCATGATTAGAATGCAGCTAATAATATAATAATCAGGTCTGAAAAATCGAAATATCTTCCTCTATGTAAAATTATCAAACATAAAAATTAAAAATAAGACGCTGACCATATGATGCTGTACAAGATAGCGAACGGTATCTCTAACACCAGAGGAAATAAGATTAGAAGTAAAACCCAGAAACACTTTGCATCGAACAGACTTCCTGTACTCCGGATCCCTCTCTCTCTCATCACAATCTTCCGGTATCACCTCATCAGCAAGCCTCCAATCTAGCTTCAATCCAATTTTTAAAAAATATATATAAAACTTTTTAGCATGATAGTTAAAAGAAGAAGAAGAAGAATTTAACGAATGATTGGAATTGTTGGGAGGAGAAACAAACCATTTGATTGACGACTTCAATGGCGTCACCGAAATTAGAAGCTTGAAAGCCAGTGGAGACCATTGATTTAAGAAGCTGAGAGTAATTAACGCCTTGATTAAAATCATAACCCTCGATTTTAGTGCCTTTGCCTTCGAGGGATTCCGATTCCTTGAAGACTGTAGAGTGAACTGACGCCATGACATTACTATTATCCTCCATAGCTTCCCTTTTTTTTCTCTTTAGTAATTTGAGAGTATAGAGCTAGAAGAAAGCAAACAATTTTATTTCTTCAAGGGAACAAGATGATTGTGATACAATAATTTAAAAAAAAAATTGAAAATGAGCGTCGAATTAAAGCTGGCTGCTCTTTAAGGGTTTGGAGACGGTTGAGGGTGCTGCTCGCCCCTCACTTTTCCTGTATGGAATTTGTAAATAGGAGAGTCAAAAACGCGGAAGAAAAAAAAAAAAATACCCTCTTCTTTTACGGGTTATTATACAGGACTCACCTACGTTGCCACTGTTGTAGCTTACCACGCCTTTTGTCTTTTTCCGACAAAACCGTAGGATGCTTTCAAATTTAATCTAACGGCTGAAATTAATTATTGGTTAATTTAATCAACCACTGGCAACCTTTACAACCGATTATATTCTCTCGTTACATTTCTCAGCTGCCGAACAATCCCCAAGAAAATGACGAAATGAGTAACTAACACACACACCGTAGAGAAAGATGACGGGAGAAGAGATGACGGTAGGCCCCGCTGGCACAAAGGTTCTTCGATTGCTCTATTTCTTCGGCGTCGGATTTGTCTGCGGAACTGCAGTCGACAAGTGGTGAGAACTCATCAGAAGTCATTGTAGAAGAAATAACAAGAGAGCGATCCATGGACTGACGATAACTAGGCACCTGCAGTAGAGAAAGCCGTCAAATGACCTTTTTATTTGACTTTTGATGGATTTTCAAAAGTTTTGGTAATAAAATGTCTCTTAATTTTTCATTTCAATGGCCTATTATTTGAGTTATTATTATGCATAATTGTTGGCAGAGTTAGGGTTTTAGCATTGGATTTTGGAATTTGTATTTTGGCTTTGATATGTTATTGTTGTGATGTCGATCAAGAAATTTATGACAACACTCTCCTCGAGTTTGATACTATAGCTATTGAATTTTTATGGCAGATACAGATTTTTCTTTGAAAAAAATACTTTACAACTGATTATGCATTCATTTAGGAGCTGTAAGCTGAGCGTGAGTTCCATAATTTTCCAACCAGTCATTAGGCTTTCATGGAAAAATCTTGACATTGACCTTTAGGCAGCACTTAAGACTGAAATCGGTTGTAAAGGATCGAATTTGGGGAATTAAAATTTCCGATCATTAGTACATGAAAATGGCCTCACTTGTAGGCAATCGTTAGATGTAATGTATCCAGTTTATGAAATTGAAAGTAGAGTGAGTTCTTTGGTTAAAAGTACCTACATGCACTAAGGTTCGAAGATGTAGGATAAGCAAATTGTTTGCTATCTGCTTTGCTGCACATGTTCTGAAATTGATTATTCAAGATGCCTTGGAACCATTCCGTGATGTGACTGAGAAGATTTGAGGAAGTATTAAATACGTTGAAAGTTCACAATTAACACAAGGAAAGTTCAATGAGATCACCTCACCCAACAAGTTGAAATCAACAGTCAAAAGAGCCTAAAGTGTGATGTTTTTCTCTTAGATTATTTTTTTTTTTTTTTTTTCGTTTCAAAGCTGATAGTGTAAATATTTTGTTTGCAAAAATTTCAAAAAAGTACTTGAGTCAAGATGGTTAGGTATTTTATAACTTCCTTTTTCCTCTTAACTGGATTCATAGAGAGTTATAACATTAACATAAATTTTTCTTTCAAAAGTGATCTACTAGACACTGATGAGATCTCACTTTTGAATCATTCAGCTCTTTGTAATTTCATTACTATTATATGCCACAAGGAATTGTTGAATTATATATATCTTGACATTTCTTCATTGATTGAATTATCTTTCATAATATTCCAGCTTCAAATGGGTACACTGCAGAGCCAATTGGATGCAGAATTCCTTCTGGCTCATATGTGGTCTGTAAGATTCAAAGAGTGAATAATGGTTTTGGCAACTCTTTTGAGACAATCTAAGGTATAATGCCCCCATTATTGCTTTTACTTTATCTGTTTTACCTTACAGCATTTTGGAATTTATGAGAAGCTCAAAATTATTGAGTCAGAATTGAGGATCTGAACTTCTGTAAAGATATTTATATTTTTAAATCATAAAGTATTGCATCTGATGCTTTAGGTGGAACTTAGTTCACTGTAGAAAGGAAAATTATGTTGGGCAAAACTAGATGCTTTTCAAGAGAAAATTTCATTGAAATTTTTCTGAGGATTATTGCTTGGCCATCTCATTTCAAGCTGCTTGAATTATTTCTTTATATCATCTTGGTTGTATAACTATAACTCGTTGAATTTGCTAGCACTTTTGCTGGTTGTTTATTTTATATGAGACTATGGTGGTAAAGTTTGAAAGCTCTAAAAGTAATGGAACCTAGGAAGAGTATGATATAGAATACTGGATAGAATCAAAATAATAATTTTTCAGGCTTCCAAAGATGATGTATTCAAAATAGCTAGTTTTGACTTTTGAGGTAGTATAAATAACTATTAGCTCATATGGTTGCATCATGATAGGTAGGCACTAGTTTAATCACTCCAATTCTCCTGAAGTTGTTACCTGATTTATCATGAAAATAGTATCCTTGCATATTAAGATTTTCCTTCCGGCTCTTTGCAGGTACTTTTTGATCTTTTCCGGCATGATATGCGATTATGGGAAGCATATGCCATCACCTTACGGGCATTCTCTTAATGTTTTAGATAGTGCTCAAGATGAAATTCAAATTGGCTATTATTGGGTGCACAATTTACCATGCTCTTATTTTGCTTTTTCAGTCTTACCCGACATTTGCTGAATACCATGATATGCTTCAAGCCTTGGATGAAAACTTTCATTTTTTTGTGGATTCTGCAATGAGATCAGGGTGGTTTTTCTGACGATATTTGGTAACAAATCGAGACCAACAAAAGTAATTTTCTTAACGGCATGTCTACTTCTCAGATGAATGACTGTCTCTTCAGACTCCCAATTGATGAATTAAGACTTGCCTATCTGTTTTGAGTGAAGATGATCACATTAACACCGAGTCATCGGAATGACAAGGACCTCCCTTTTGTTACAATAATATTGCGTCCATCAGACACAGTTAATTAGTGCAGATAAACGAAGTCTATGCATCATATTCTGTTTTAATAGTTCTCTCTCTTTTTTTTTTCTTTCCATTGTCCGTGCTTTTGAAATTCCATCGTATACTGTTTTAATAGTTCTCTCTCTTTTTTTTTTTCTTTCCATTGACCGTGCTTTTGAATTTCTGTACAATGGTTATATTATTACAGATTGATTATGGAAGTATCCTAAGTTTATGGAATATTTATAAATAAGAAGAACTTAAAAGTTTTAGTTGAAAGAAGTCAGGTGAAGAGGGAGAGAACAGAAGCTAGAGTAGTAAGCATTTGTTATATTTCGTTCGATTATATCTAAATTACAAAGGTTGGTGGCCTTCTTTATGGTGAAGTTCCCACAGGCCATTTGCCCGCAAAACATTCGAAATATGTAAACATTTTGACACATAAACATGCTGAATTAATATTTTGGATCTTTGTAAGTAATGCAAATAAAAGTGAGGTTGGGGGCAGACAATATTTACGTCATGTATTAATAGAAATGAAAACAATTATTCCCAAATAAAGTCACTTAGTTCATCGCATGGGCTTAAGTTGAACAAGCCATTTTTTGTTGTTACTTCGTGATTGTAGTAAGCTGATGGTAGTAGATCATGCTCCCTGTAAAAGACAAACAGAAGCATAAGTTTCTCTCAATTAAGGCACCTGAAATGTATTTCCATGTCTACTAACCTGATTATTCCTCCATGAACTAAACATTTCTGAGGATCTTGAATAGATTTATAGAGATCTCAGACAATTTCCTCATGGTGTGACTGAGCAGAGACAACTCCTCTGTACTTGATTACTTCTGGCCAATACATCGAGGCCACCACCTGTCTTAATCAATTCAATCTTTTAACAGAGTGAATTACTAGAATAAAATTTATTAAAGTTGATCCAAAATCTAAATTAAAAAACCATATAAGCAAATGATTCAAAATCCAAAATCCAAAAACTCATATGCTTAAGGAGTGGACTTGTGACCCTCTACAGAATCCATGGAGGAGTAACTAAAGTAAAAACATTAGAGGTACTTTTGTCCATACTACTAGTATTCCTATGCTAAACATAATCTTGGGGGTAGATGTAGACTAATTAGCTATTCATTGAACATCTCATTTCTCTGCAGTTAAATGCAAAAATGCACTTTGCAACTGCTGCCTAGACCATAGAAGTATAGAATTCCAATTATCAACACGTAAAGCTACTGCAATGACTTGCAATCATAAGAAGATATATACATATGCTGAAATTCAAATATTTGAAGAGCTTAAACATCCTGGTAAAAAATAGACTAGTTCATGGCTACTTTGGGGAAGTTAATTCCTAATAGCAGCAGAAAATTTAAACATACCAACTCCAGTAAACTCAATTAACCAAAACCAAACTCAAAGCAAGAAAAAGCGCAATTTTAACTAACCTAATCATTATCATTGATATTTTAACACACTGATCTTCACATGGAGTTAACAAACATAAGAGTTACTGCCTAATACATATGTCTGGGGTTACTCAAACTAGATACTTATACAACCTCCCTATCAAAATCCCCTTCAAGATGTAAATGAATTATTAAATCCTAAACTCAGGGCAGAAAAAAGAGCCTAGTTTTCTTTTAACATAGAATACTTTTTGATATAAATATAAGAAAGAAAGAAATGAAACTTGCTAATACTGATTCAAGCCTAAACTGCATCTTCACCTCGGTTTAGCCCAGCACTTTCAACAGCTTCATTAAACTATTCACTTGAGCCTTTGCAGTTGTTCCCGTTTAATTTGAAAAGACTGCCACCATTTTGTGCATTTCTTTTTCCAACTTTTGATATAAATTGCTCATGAAGTCATCTTCCTCTGAATACTGTATGACAATGAACTACCACCAACCAAAGAGTTAAAAAACAAATGAATAAGCAAAAGAATTTAAGAAATATTAACCACTGAACAGTTGACTTAGATTATAGTCTGGACCAGACAGATAAATCTTCGTCTTAGCCAAGACCAACCTCTTATATCATATTTAAGCATGACTCATTAGGATTTAGACTATAGCTTATTTACAACTCAGCCAACCTCTTATAGCATATTTAAGCATGACTCATTAAGACTTAGATAATAGCTAATTTAGAACTCAATTAACTCTCCGGCATGAAATCCTCTACCCACATTTCCCTCAAGGAGGTTGTCCACGGTTAAGGAAATTACTTTGCCACATTTAGGCTAATGCTCCATAATTTGGCTGCTAAAAGCATAATGTATTCGACATCAATTTCTCTACACCGATTTCAAATTTACTTCAGCCTCATACGACCGCACTCCCATTGGCAATTAATTTCATGATATGATTTTACTATATGTGGAACAGATTTGAGCAATTTATGGGATTTTGCTATGATTTCGACGATATCCTCTCAACACTGATTCAATCACCTAATTTTAATTATTTTAGATTTTTTTATTATATTTACCTACAGTCTCAGCATACAACCGACTACTTTTGTGTGGGACTCATCTGAGCCGTTAGATGGAAGCCCTCCAAATCCTACGATAGTTATACATGAGGATAAAAAATGTTGTACGTTGCAACAGTTGCAACGTAGGTGGATCTATTATAAAATGTCGTAACTAAATTTACGGTATTAATGTTGTCATGGATGCGAATTGTTCGGTTTGAATAAAAAATTTTATATAATTAATTCTAAATAAATAAGTAATTTATTATTTAAGTAATAAGTAATTATTATTTTTTGTTCCAGTTCTAAATTATATTTACTAATTTTATGTGTGATTTACAAGTTAATGTTGATTTATAAATTTTATACAACAGATACAAGTTTTTATTTTATTTATAAGTTTTTCTTACAATTTACAACTCAAACATTAACTTACCAATTTTTCCATTACTTTCCTAATTTTTTGTGTAATTTATAAATTTTTTATTTCATTTCATACTTAATATCAATTTACAAGTTTTGTGCATTTTTTTAAGTTTTTGTTTTGTTAACAAGTTTTTCTTATAATTTACAACTCCAACATTAATTTACTAATTTTTTCATCAATTTACTAGTTTTATGTGTGGTTTACAAATTTTTTGTTTCATTTCATACTTAATGTCAATTTACAAGTTTTATGTCATTTTTTTCTTAAGTTTTTGTTTTGTTTACATTTTTTCTTCTAATTTACAATTTCATCATTAATTTACCTATTTTTCCATCAATTTATTAGTTTAATATGTAATTTACACATTTTTTATTTCATTTCACACTTAATGTCAATTTACAAGTTTTATGTCATTTTTCTAAGTTTTTGCTTTGTTTACAAGTTCTTATTACAATTTACAACTCTAATATAAATTTACCATCTTTTCCATAAATTTACTAGTTTTATGTGTGGTTTGCAAATTTTTTTGTTTCATTTCACACTTAATGTCAATTTACAAGCTTTATTTCATTTTTCTAAGTTTTTGTTTTGTTTACACTTTTTTCTTCTAATTTACAACTTCATCATTAATTTATCTCATTTTCTATCAATTTACTAGTTTTATGTGTGGTTTACAAAATTTTTGTTTCATTTCACACTTAATGTCAATTTACAAGTTTTATGTCATTTTTCTTGTGTGTTTAAACTTTTTTCTTCTATTTTACAACTCCATCATTAATTTACTTCTTTTTCCATCAATTTACTTGTTTTATATGTGATTTACACATTTTCTGTTTTATTTCACACTTAATGTCAATATACAAGTTCTATGTCATTTTTCTAAGTTTTTGTTTTGTTTATAAGTTCTTCTTACAATTTACAACTTCAAAATTAATTTACCTTTTTTCCATTAATTTATTAATTTATGTGTGGTTTACAAATTTTTTTATTCATTTCACACTTCATGTCAATTTATAAGTTTTATGTTATTTTTCTAAGTTTTTGTTTTGTTTACATTTTTTTCTTCTAATTTACAACTCCATCATTAATTTACCTCTTTTTTCATTAATTTACTAGTTTTATATGTGATTTACACATTTTTTATTTCATTTCACTACAAGTTCTGTGTTATTTTTTTAAGTTTTTATTTTGTTTACAAGTTTTTTTTATAATTTACAACTTCAACATTAATTTACTATTTTTTCCATCAATTTATTAGTTTTATGTATGGTTTACAAATTTTTTTAGTTCATTTCACACTTAATGTCAATTTACAAGTTTTATGTCATTTTTCTAAGTTTTGTTTTATTTACACTTTTTTCTTCTAATTTACAACTCCATCATTAATTTACTTATTTTTCCATTAATTTACTAGTTTTATGTGTGGTTTACAAAATTTTTATTTCATTTCACACTTAATGTCAATTTACAAGTTTTATGTCATTTTTCTTGTTTTGTTTATACTTTTTTCTTTTAATTTACAACCTCATCATTAATTTACCTCTTTTTCCATCAATTTACTAGTTTTATATGTGATTTACACATTTTTTTTTCATTTCAAATTTAATGTTAATTTACAAGTTCTATATCATTTTTCTAAGTTTTTGTTTTGTTTGCAAGTTCTTCTTACAATCTACTTACAATTTACAACTCCAACATTAATTTTCCTTTTTTTTTATCAATTTACTAGTTTTATGTGTGGTTTACAAATTTTTTATTTCATTTCACATTTCATGTTAATTTACAAGTTTTATGTCATTTTTCTAAGTTTTTGTTTTGTTTACACTTTTTTCTTCTAAATTACAACTCTATCATTAATTTACCTTTTTTTCCATCAATTATTACTTTTATGTATGATTTACACATTTTTTGTTTTATTTCACTACAAGTTCTCTGTCATTTTTTCTAAGTTTTTGTTTTGTTTACAAGTTCTTCTTACAATTTACAACTCTAAGATTAATTTATCATTTTTTTCCATCAATTTACTAGTTTTATGTGTGGTTTACAAATTTTTTATTTCATTTCACACTTAATATTGTGCAAATGTAAAAATAAGTTACGAGATAATGGACACTAACAATCTTGCTCAAAGTCAAAATGAGATTATTTGAATTTCTTCAGAAGATATCGGATTATATAATAACTAGGAAATAGAACCGCACTTCGTGTGGTTTTAAAAAAAATAGTATTATTTTTTTATTACTTTGCATTGATGAAACTAATAAAAAATATGAATTATTTTTTTTAAAGATGATGCAGTCTTATAAAACTAATGTTATTTATGAAAGTTAATTATTTTTTTGTTAACATTAAAAATATATATTAATGTGTATAGTTAAGTGTACACAACCTTTTCATCAATAAAAATTATGTTCACACTAATCAACTCTTCATTTTTCTTAGTATTAACAGACTCTCAGATCTTACAAAGTCTAACCCTTATTATCCAACTATCTTTATCATTGTTTAACTTATGAAGAAAATAGTACTTCATGAAGCATACATTACTAAAAATTTTAATAAGTTAAAAAATAAAAACACAAAAACATTTCTAAAGAGAATGTTGGTTAAATATAAAAAAAACTCAAACATAACAAATCTTAAATGCTTAATATTTATAGAGCTTGAAGAAGCCAAAAGATACTAAATAAAAGGTTGCATAATTAAATATATGATTATGACATTAAAATTAGGTCATAGGGCATTGGTGAGGAAAGCGGAAGGAACATTTCTTCCTATATTAATTAGTTGATGTATTTTAAACCACTAAAGTTTATTTGTTAGCTTAATAAAATAAATGAATGTTTCAAAACTTATAATTAATTTATTATTAATGGTTATATATTGTTGAATTTAAATAGAAAGAGGAAGAGACATGTAATCTTTTATAATCTATTAATTATTTTATATTTTTAATATTTTGTAATGTAATTATTTTTTAATCTCAACCACTATATTATATAATACATAATAAAAAAGATGAGAAATAACAATGCCACAAATCTTAACTACTTAATATTTATAGAGTTTGAATAAGTCAAAAGGTACTAAACAAAAGGTTGCATAATTAAATATGAGATTATAGCATTAAAATTAGACCCTAATGATATTATTGAGGGAAGATGAAAGAACATTCCTTCCTATATTAATTAATTTGATATATTTAAGCCACTAAAATTTAATTGTTGGCATAATAAAATAAATAAATGTTTCAAGATTTATAATTAATTATTATTAATGGTTACATATTATTGAATTTAAATAGAAAGAGGAAGAGACATGTAATCTTTTATAATCTAATAATTATTTTTATTTTTAATATTTTATAATGTAATTATTTTTTTAATATCAACCAATTTATTAGATAATAGAGAATAGAAGAAGATGAGAAATAGTGATGTCACATCACCTCCTCTAGTCACAACTATATATATATATATATATATATATATATATATATATATATATAATATTTTGTAATGTAATTATTTTTTAATCTCAACCAATATATTAGATAGAGAATAAAAAAAGATGAAAAATAATGATGCCACAAATATTAAATATTTAATGTTTATGGAGTTTGAAGAAGCCAAAAGGCACTAAACAAAAGATTGAATAATTAAATATGGGATTATGACATTAAAATTAGGCTCTAATGGCATTGTTGAGGGAAGATTGTTTCAAAAGACTTATAATTAATATTATTAATGATTACATATTGTTGAATTTAAATAGAAAGAGAAAAAAATTAAAAAGAATATCCACCAATATTTTAGATATTTTAGATAATAGAAAATATATAAAGATAAGGAATGATATATATTAATAAAGTTACTATTTATTAAATGAGTTAAATACAATTAAATTAATTATGAGAAAATGAAAAGGCAAATTTAAAAAAAAACTCTATTTATTAGATAATAGAGAATATACAAAGAAGCAAAATAGTGATGCCACATCACCTCCTCAATCCTAGCTTTATATATATATATATAGATCGGTTAATTAAAAGGTTGTTATTAGTCTCTCCACGGATCACCAAGATTGGCTTCTTAATTTTATTTGCACACATTAAAGGGCTCATCTCTAAGCAAGTACTGGTAGCCTAGCTCCCAAAGATTTCTGAAATCATTGTACATAAAAGACATATATGCGTCAAAGTAAGAAACAGATCAGCTAAGGAGTGTTAATGCATTCATTAATCAGTCAATTTCTTGTCCAAAGACTAAGATTCTTTTATTACTTTATTCTATCAATTTATTATTGCACGAAACAATTGTGAGTGAGTGCTGAGTGTTAGAAAGTGTATATTTACAAAGGAAAAAAATCGTTATTTTACACTTCAAGTTTCACTAACATTCTTACTTTCATCTATTTAAGTCTCTTGTGATTTAATTATGTGTGTTATATTTTTAATTAAATATTTTATGTATTTTAGGGACATCATGATCATTTCATAATAAACGAGATATCAGACAGCAAAATATACATCACTTTTTAACTCAGGACAGTTGAAAACCTTAAGAGGAGCGGAAAAAAAAAGTGTCAATGTTCACATGTACGGTATTATTCACATATATGGACAGTTTATTGTTCATGACATTGTTCACATATGCGGAATGATGACGTGGTATTGCCCGATGATGTGGCATTGACTGATGAGGTGTCACGATTTTATTAGACTAAAATTCTTATGTATTGTTGATTGGTGACGTGGCAACATGTTAGTGACAAAAAATTGTGCGTACGGTGCATGCATATACACGGGATAACTTACAACCAAACCGTGTCACTGTTCAAACTGTGTCACTATTCAAACCGCGTCACTTTTCAAACCGTGTGGTCAAACTGCCTACTGTTGACCGATGACGTGGCACAATCCTAAGCGTCTAAATTATTTTTAATCTGATGATCAAGATTTACTCAATGTATTTATAAAAAGAAGGCTCCTCCCCCCTAATTTGGCATCCCTGAATTCATTTTTTAGCTCAATTTTCTGTAATTCATTCTTTATATTGTATTTTCTACATATTTTAATAAATTCACATTTTGCCCATAGCTAAATTATGAGTAGCTAATTTTCTTTCAAGTTTAGGTTGAAGGTAAAGTCTCAATATGTACCATGGGCTTTAATTGGTAAATTTATTTTCTCTTCTCCTCTAATTTTTGTGAATATTTTGACTTTTCATCGACAAATAGTAATACTCTTGTCTAGATACCGTACTGGTTTAATCGGCTCCCCAGTACAAGTTATTACTATTTGACATGATAAGCCCTTAGCACCTATATTGATTAGAGCAGTGGTTCATGAGGAGTGGATACCCCCTCATGATTTAATTACCACTAACAAGAAATATTTAGCTCATGGTGCATGTAAATGCAAATCCAAATACCCAAGCGCTTCAATTATAATTTTTTCCACTTTAATTTAATTATGTCATTTCAATTTAAATTTTAGGATATTCCAAATCATTTTTATCTTAAATTCAACCACCCATTTAGAAAATTAATTCTACATATAATTAAAATCCATCTCCTTGTGGGATCAACACTCGTCACCATTGATCTATTTTACAATAGATTCGTGATCTTGCGAGTTCAATAAAATTTGCACAACAGTGAGTATATTTGAACTCATTAAATCACTCTTCACACCCTAAATCAATAAATAATTTTAGTACAAAATGACTTAAAAACCCTATTAATATCTTAAGTACTCGAAAAGTAAAATTAACAATCTAGATAAAGGATAAATCTTGAAAACTGTCATAACACATCTTATTTGTTCATATAAACACAAGTTATTAAACAAACATGGATATTCCAAATCATTTTTACCTTAAATCCAATCACCTACTTAGAAAATTAATTCTACACATAATTAAAATCCACCTCCTCGTAGGATCGACACTCGTCACCATTGATCTATTCTACAATAAATTCATACACTTGCAAGTTCAATAAAATTTGTACAACAAGTGTTTGGCACCATTGCCGGGGAGGTAAGCTATTTTAATTCATAAAATTAATTTTTGTAAATAATTTTTTAATTGTTTTCTTGAAATTTTTTTATTATTTAAAAAAAAGAAAAAAAGTGAATCTATATTTTGAGGTAAGAATTTCTTTTCTTTTTCTCTTCTTTAAAATTTTGTAATTTAATTTTCAAGTTATTTTTCTTAGTAATTTTTTGTTTATCTTATTAATTTATTTTAAATTTATTTATTTCACATATTTTTTTAGTATGTTTTTATTGAAAAGTTGTAATAGTGTGATAAGGTTAATATCATAATTTATCCTTCTTCTTTATTTTTCTTTGTTTTGTTCTCATTTTTTTTTGTATTCTTTGCATGTATGGTCGAAGATCATTATTACCTAATCTCTGGCCTATAGATTTTGAACTCAAAAGAACACTTCGCACAGACAAACACGTTGCAATTAAAAATAAAATTGAAATGGATTTGCAACAACAACAACCACCACATGATAGGTCATTTAAGGACTACTTCAGTCCTTTAGCTAATTTAATCACATGATGCATAAGATACCCAAACGTAACTGCTTAGGAGTTTTAAGTTAAAATCTAGTGTACTAAATTGTCTCCCAATATTCTATGGCCTAGAAAATGAGGACCCATATAATCATTTGAATGATTTTCATGTTATTTGTCAAACTTTTAAATATGAGAATTTTTCAGATGATGATGTTAAACTTAGACTATTCCATTTTCTTTAAAGGATAGCGCTCGTTCAAGACTCAATACATTGCCTACTAATAGCATTACATCATGGGACAAATGGTAACAAAATTTTTGAATAAATATTTCCCAGTGCATAAAACCAATGCTATTCAGAAGGAAATCTTAGAGTTTACCCAAAGAGAAGACGATAAGTTTTTCGAAACATGGGAGCGATTCAATAGGCTACTTTTAAAGTATCCACATCATGGGTACGAGAAATGACACCAATGCCAATACGTTTTGAAGGAATTATTACCACATGTGTAAGAATGTCTAATGGCAACAAATGGAGGAGAACTAATGTCAAAAAGTGCATCAGAGATTTGGGAATTCTTCCAGCGATAAGCGGATAATTCCCAACAACAGAGTCGATCACTTAGGAATACTAAAAGAATTAAAGGAGCAAATGAGGTTCACATTGGTGAGTCAAGTTCGGGAATCAAAGAAATGAAAGAGATGGTTGAAGATCTTTATCGACAAATAACATCGTTAACGACTGCTAAAACAATAGAACCACATGACCATGACACATACCCAAATCAAGTCAATGACATAGGTGTAATTAGAAAACCATTAAATTACAATCTATACTCCAACACATATAACCCTGGATTGAGAGACCATCCCAATTTTTCATGGTCTCAAGGATTCCTATAGAATGGACCAGCAGCTCCAGCTCCACTAATGAAACCAATTCCTCAAGTTCCTTAAGCCTCTCAGCCACCATTTAAACCATACAATTATAATCAAAATTACTCTCAACCTAGATTATGGGAAGATGCATTCCAAAATTTCAAGAATCTTACTCACTACACGATTGAGCAATAAAATCGCACCATTGATGAACTATGAAATGAGATATGAGCAGGCTTCAACTCACAAGTCCAATCAGTTTCAAACCTCAATAAGATGGTGGGATAGCTTGCCTCTTCAGTTCAAACTTTGACAATGACTGTTGAGAAAGACAAATTTCCAAGTCAACCAATATTTAATCCTAAAGGAGTGCATGAAGCAAGTACCAGTTCACCACAGCATTATGGAGAGGTCCAAGCCGTCATGACCTTGTGAAAAGGGAAAGAAGTCGACAACAAAGTAGAGATGCCAGTGACAAAAATAAATCAAATTGTACCTATAAATGCTAAGGAATCATCATCAGAGGAGAAAAAAGAAATCAACCCACGAGAATATGTTCCTAAAGCCTCATTTCCTTAGAGGTTAGCTAAAGGAAAGAATGGAAAATCCACATGTGAGATTTTTGAAATTTTCAAACATGTAACTGTTAATATCCCTTTTCTTGATGCTATAAAACAAGTGTCATCTTATGCCAAGTTTCTTAAAGACCTTTGTATTAAAAAAAGAAAGATTTATGTTCAAAAGAAGGTATTTTTAACAGAAAACGTTAGTTCTATACTCTAACACAAAATTCCTCTAAAATACAAAGATTCAGGCTCCCCACTGTCTCATGTAGTATATGGAACCGCACAATTGAGAATGATTTGTTGGATTTAGGAGCTAGTGTAAATATGTTGTCTTATTTAGTATTTGTGAAAATTGGACTAGGAGAATTACACCCAACTCCATTGGTGTTACAGCTTGCAAATTGGTCCACGAAAATACCTCATGGTATCGTGGAGGACGTGCTTATCGAAGTAGACAATTTTTCTGTTGATTTCATTGTAATTGACACTCAACCAATCCAGGATTCAAGGAAGCACATCCCCATTATCCTAGGCCGACTTTTCTTGGCAATTGCGAATGCTCACATTCAATGTAGGACTGAAATATGTAGTTGTCCTTTGGCAACATGACTATAGAGCTAAACATTTTCAACATTGTCAAACAACCTCACAATGCAGATGATAGAATTATTGACGTGGATTTAATAGAAGTATTAATTGATAATACTTTTCTTTCAAACCTTAGTGATGACCCTTTACAAACATGTTTAACTCACTTTAGTTTGAATTTTGATATTGACAGATCGGTCGATGAGGTCAACGCTCTACTTGACTTAACACAATCCATGGACTACTAATAAATGGAAGTCAAGAGTTGAACAATTAGCACCATTAGAGAAGAAACTCATCCCATCATGAGAATCACCACCGAAATTCGAACTCAAACCATTACCCAACACTTTGGAATATGCATTTTGGCAGAAGAAAGCACTCTGCTAGTAATCATCTCATCATCCCTAAATGACGAACAAAAAGGTAAGTTGTTGGATATTTTAAAGGAGCACAAAAGAGCATTAGGATGGACTATAGCCGATATAAAATGTATAAACCTAGTAGACTACATGCATTACATTCACCTTGATGAAAATGCTAAACCTACTAGGAAAATGCAACGTCAGTTAAATTCTAACATGAAAGAAATTGTTAGAATTGAAGTCTTTAAACTATTAGACACATGTATCATTTACCCAATTTCTGATAGTTCATGGGTCAATCATGTGCAAGTTGTCCCCAAAAAGTCAGGAGTCATAGTAGATACCAATGCTGATAATGAATTAATACCCTCTAGAAGTAACTACAGGATGGCGTGTATGCATTGATTATAGAAAGTTGAATTCTATCACATGTAAAGACTATTTTCCTTTACCATGCATCAACCAAATGTTTGATAGATTAGCAGACCATGAATTTTATTGCTTTCTAGATGGCTACTCAGGATATAATCAGATTCCTATAGCACCAAAAGATCAAGAAAAGTACCACTTTCACTTGCTCTTTTGGTAATTTTGCATATAGAAGGATACCATTTAAATTATGTAATGCACTTACTACAGTTTAATGATGCATGTTAAGCATTTTTTATGATATGGTGTGAACGATTCCTTGAAGTCTTTATAGATGACTTTTCTGTTTTTGGTGATTCATTTTATCAATATTTACTTCATCTAGCACTAGTTTTGTAGAGATGTATAGAGAAGAATTTGGTTTTAAATTAGGAAAAGTGTCATTTTATGGTAAAATAAGGTATTGTTCTCAATCACATCATTTTGAGCAAAGGTATTGAGGTTGATAAAGCCAAGTTGCATCTCATTTCCAGTCTTCCTCCACATAAAACAGTCAGAGAAGTAAGATCTTTCATTGAGCATGCTGATTTTTATAGACGTTTCATTAAAGATTTTAGCAAAGTTCCTGGACCCTTATGCAATCTACTTGCTAAGGATGTACCTTTTTTCTTTGATGATTCATGTCTTGTGGTATTTGAAAAATTAAAGCAGTTGTTGACATCATCACCCATCATTCAGCCCCTAAATTGGAGTTTACCATTTGAGTTCATGTGTAATACATCTGATTATTCAGTAGGAGCAGTATTAGGACAAAGAGTTGATCAAATTCCCTATGTTATTTACTATGCTAATATAACATTAAATAATGACAATTGAACTATTCAACCACTGAAAAAGAAATGTTAGTAGTAGTATTTGCATTAGAGAAATTTCTATCTTATCTCATTGGTTGTAAAATAATTGTGCTCACAGATCATGCTGCTCTTAAATATTTTCTCACAAAGAAAGATATAAAAGCTAGACTAATTTGTTGGGTGTTACTTTTGCAAGAATTCAACTTAGAATTTAAAGATGAGAAATGCACAAAAAATGTTATGCCTGGCCATCTCTCTCGTCTCTATTTTGAAACAATTACAGAACCATTAACATTGAATGAGTCATTTCTAAATGAACAATTGATGAGTATGAAAGTATTATCATGGTATGCTAATATAGTCAATTACTTTGTTATAGGTCAATTTCCAGAACATTAGACCAAGCAAGATAAGGCCAAATTTTTTACAGAAATAAAGAATTTCTTTTGGGATGACCCTTATCTGTTCAAGTATTTTGCAGATCAAATTGTTAGACGATGTGTCCCAGAAAATAAATTTCAAAATATTCTTTCATTCTGTCATAAACAAGCTTGTGGAGGTCATTTCAGTGATAAGGAAATAGCCACTAAAGTTTTACAATATGGTTTCTATTGGCCAACTATATTTTGAGATGTTTATACCTTTTACTTTTTATGTGATAGGTGTCAACGAATATGAAGCATTACACGAAGGAATGTGATGCCACAAAATTCAATTTTAATAGTTGAGATTTTTTATGTGTGGGGTATTAACTTCATGGGACTCTTTACTCATTCTTTTGGCCATCGATACATATTGGTTGTTGTTGACTACGTATGGAAATATGTAGAAGCAATTTTATGTAGAACCAATAATTACAAGGTGGTGATAAGATTTTTTAAAAGCAACATTGTTTCATGCTTTGGATTCCCTCAAGCAATAATCAGTGATGGTGGTACCCACTTTTGCAATAAATCCTTCAAAGCTCTTTTGACAAAGTATTCCATCACTCACAAAGTGGCGACCCCATATCATCGGCAAACCAGTGGCCAAGTTGAGATCTTCAATCGAAAAATAAAGCACATATTAGAAAAGACGGTGAGGCCAGATAGAAAAGATTGATCATTAAGATTCGATGATGTATTATGGGCATATAGAACGACTTTCAAGACCCCGATTAGGATGTCACCATACAGGTTAGTGTATGAAAAAACTTGCCACCTACCTGTGGAACTCGAGTATCGTGCATACTGGGTCATCAAGAAATTCAACTTTGACATGCAGCAAGCTAGCTCAAAAAGAATGTTATAGCTGACAGAACTTGAAGAAATTCGCAATGATGCATACGAAAATGCCAAGATTTACAAGCAGCGAATGGAAGTCTTTTATGACAAGTTAATTATGAGAAAATCTTTGACTCCAACACAGAAAGTGCTTTTATTCAATTCTCGCTTGCACCTATTCCTAGGTAAGTTACACTCTCGATGGTCTGGCCTCTTTATTGTTCACATTATTTTTCCACATGGGGCAATTAAAATTAAGGACCCAAAGAACGGTGTCGCTTTTAAAGTTAATGGTCAAATATTAAAGGTATATCTAGAGTACCAACCACATGGAGAGAACATCAAAATAAATTTGAGTGACCCACCAGATTTGAATTAAGATTTTTTTTCTTTTCGGTGATTTGATTTTTTCTTTATACTATTCTTTTGCTAATTGAAATTATTTTTTCAATAAGTGTGTTTGTTTAACCATTAAGTTTTCTCTTATCATTGTTAATCATGAGTGCATCAGCTAAACAGATCCTCTTAAACATTTTTAGACGACTTCAATGTGTAAAATCTCATCTCAGAAATCAGATTCGATTTTGTAAAACATATCGTATTTGGGCTCTACAACCACCAGAGTTAGTATCTCATGTTGAGAATTTAGAACGAAAACGCAGAGACATTGAGAGAGGTGTCTACAACATTCAATTAGAGCTTGAGGTAAATAAAATAAGAGGACGATTGTAATTTTCTTTGTGTGTTTTAATTTGTTACTTTATTTGTGTGCTTTAGTTTGTTACCCCAGTGAAGTGGCGGATAACAGTACTCCATGACAATTAAGTTGATTACTTCAGTTTCCCATAATAACTGATATTCTAAGGCGAAGGTATGAACAGAAATGAGATTCTAGCAAAGCTTCATAATCGATTTCCTTCACGTCCGCAAAATGCCCTCCTTACAATCCATAAAGCTCGGTCCGAATGCATGCGATTGCTTATGAGGAATAACATACCTGCTGACATTCGTTTGTTAATCGGGGCCAAAGTACAATTGGTAGGTGAGTTGCCTCCTAAATTTATTGTATACATGCCTGGTTGTGGTAAAGGAAATTATGTAAGAAAACGAAGAGATCAAACACTTTATGTTGCTTGTTATAAGTTTTTCAGAATAAAATGCGATAAAAAACCATGTTCTTTAGGAATGATGTATGATAACAGGGAAGATAAGATTTAATTCATTAGGGATAGCATGAATAATGAGTCATTGGATGATATCATTTTGTCTCTTGAAACACATCCCAGTAGATATGTACAAGGAGCGATTCTTTAGGTATGGCTATTATTCCAAAAAGAACGTGCACGATATAGTCTCGGGAATCCGACTATAAATGACCATATTTGCCAGTTTATAAGAAAACTGGATGGGAAGCCTATCCTCAACCCATAGAGTGCGTTCAATCCGTTTCTAAATGTAAAACCAGAGGAATATGTGAGTCAATGTCGCAACTACCTGTAAATATCCTTTTACTTTACTGTTGTTTTATCATTTGTATTATTGTCTTTAATAATTTTTTTATCATTTTTTTATTGTTTCGTTTTTTACTCTCGAGTCATGTGCTTTATGCATTAACACTGACATGCTATCTCATACACAACTGTGACCCACTGTCACCAAGATCCTTAAATATAAGTTTTGTTAAACACTCACAAATTATTTTTAATAAGTATCACAATGGCAACTACTCCCAATAAACAATTCAAGAACATTTGTGTGTTTTCTAAATTTAACTATGGCAAACATAAAAAATTCGTTGAGGCAGCCATAAATCTTGATTGAAGTATAGTAGAGAGAAAATTACACTTGATGTATAGAGGAGGTAACCGAGAGTTATCAAAATTGGTCTCAGAAGTTGCTTTTGTCAGAAGAAGCAAAGTGTTAGCCATCATTCCAAGAGCCCTAAAACTTTTGGGCAGTTTGTCTGACTCAGCGACCGGAGAAGAGTTAGTCGTCTCAGGTATGCAAAAGAGAATAACTTAAATGTTAAATCATGCTGATGCTTTTATTTTCCTACCAAGAGATCTTGCAACTCTAGAGGCACTTATCACATTAGCATCTTGGGCCCATCTGCACATTCACCAAAACCCCATCGATTTTTTAAATGTCAATAACTTTAATGGCTTCATCGCATTTCTAGACTATGCAATAAAAAAACTATTTCATTCCTTCCACAATGAAAAAACTTTTTATTTGTGCTCACACTACTAATGAGCTACTTGATCTGTTACAAGTTTATAGACCAGAGCCAGAGCCAGACCCCATGACCTTTGTGTTAGAGTCTCCAAATAATGATAGTAACAGTAGCTTGCAGTAAGAAGTACAAATTAGATTTAACTTTCCAGCTTGTAAATATTTTCTTCTGTGTTGCACCACCCAGGTGATATCTTCTAAACTATAGTTATTTCCTTTAAAACATTGAGGACAATGTTTCGTTCTGGTTGGGGGGAGGGAATAATTGATAATTGTGGAATCTTGATTATGTTTTTGCTATTTTTTTGTTATAGAGACTAACCGTGGCCAAACTTTTTAGTCGAAAATTGCTGAATATGGAGTGTAATTACTCTAGAAACGCATTTTCTTCATTTAAAAGAAAAACAAAAAAAAATTCAGACATTTTCTTTTTCTTTATTAAGCTTTGACAATCATTTCTTTTTCTAACTTCTTCTTTCTAATTTCTCCTTTATAAATATACACTTTCAATTTTTTGAGTAAAAAATGGTTGAATATGGAGTGTAATGACTCTAAAAATGCATTTTCTTAGTTAAAAAAAATCAAGCATTTTTTTTTTATCATCTTAAGTATAACATTTCTAATTAGTTTTCCTACATCATTTTTACATTTCTACATGCATATTTCTTTTCATATTTAGAATAGGTTGGGGGTAGAATGTCGTTTGAATCTAAAAAGAAAAAGAAAAATTGTGTGATTTTTTTAACATTGGATACATGATAACTTTCAAATTTTAATATTTATATTATTTTTGGTCACATGTCGTAATAAATACCAAGTGAGTTTTTGAGCCTTTCATTTTTCTTGGAGAGTAACCATTTTTGCCCATTTTTCATATAGTTTAGTAGTTTATTATTTTATACATGATCTCTGGATTTCTTTTGAGTTAACCCTCTAAAAAAATTGTAAAAAAAAAGAAAAAAAGAAAAAAATGTGTGTTGCTACATCTAGAGGTCCATCTAACTAGTAGATATGAAAAATTATTTAAAGCCCTAATAGACGATGGAAATGTTATCTTTAACTCGTTTGAGTCTTTTTAACCATTTTTTTGTGAAATATCCATAATTAGCCATTTTGAGCCTTTTATTTATTTTTAAAAAAAATCTTTGTCAACTGATTATCTTGACCCACTTCGATTTTGAATATTACTCGATATCTTACAAGCTCCATCACCTATTTATATTTGAGAAAAATATAAATAATTATCTTATTCAGTAAAGTTGTGTCATACAAAAAAAATTGTTTAAAAAAAAAGAAAAAAGAAAGAAAAAAATAACAATAACAATAAATAAGCAAAATGCACCTTATAATTTCCAAAATATCTCTACTTTTTCTCAAACATATACTTTTGTTTTCCTATTTTGCTTCATTTGTTAGCCATGTCCTAACCTACGTTACATCCTAATAAAAGTCCTTCTTGATTTTAGGAAGCTATAGTTTGAAGTAGAAACTAATTATATGAGCTAAAAAAATGTAGTGGTGCATTCAAAAAAATAATAATAAATAAATTGGGTTGACTAGCATTTTTGTTTGACTTAAGATCGTATTATTTCTAAACTGTGGGCATATTTCTTTCATCTTGGTGAGAGCGTGTGATATTACTTCTTTATTATTTTCTCTCAAATTTAGCATTCATTTGAGTGACTATTCTTATTGAGTTTAATTTACTTGTGAGAGTGTCACTACTTTCAGTGAGATTTTGGGGTTTGATATGTCATTCTTGAAAGTAGTTATGACAAAGTTTGCTGAACTTATGCATGTGGATGGTTGATGTGGGGGTGATATTTACTTAAATTGGAGATAATGCTTGTACTTTTATTTGATTGTTATCATTAGTTTGATTGAATAAAAACAATTGTTTTAAAAAAATTATTTTGGGTTTGAATTTTGTTTTCGCTTTAATTGTTAGGGACTAGCAATAAGCCAATAAGGTGGTTGGGGCGTGTGTTAAGTGTTAGAAAGTATATATTTATAAAGGAAAAAATCGTCATTTTATACTTCAAGTTTTACTAACATTCATACTTTTATCTATTTAAGTCTCTTGTGATTTAATTATGTATGTTTTATTTTTAAGGGAAATTATCATTTGTATACCTTTAGTTTACTTCATTATAAAAAATATTACAACACTTTGAGGGTGTATCAATCGTCCACCCTAAGTTGACAAAATGTATCAGCTGACCACCAAACCGTTAGTTGCCATTTAAGTATTGTTAACATATATGTTTTCATAATGTTGATTTTGATGATAACAAACAAGATTAAGAATTATTAATCTTTTAAGCTCAAATTATTTTTTATACATTTTAAATAAATATTATTTTTACATTATAAAGGTTTTATATTTAATGGAAAAATGATTTTATGAAATTAGTTGTTTTCAAGTTTATGATTTAATTGAAAGAATTTTGAAAACTTTGAAATCAACAAATATTGCTTGAAATTTTGGAGAATGACTTATTTGAAAAGTGTCATAGCATTTTGGGCTATATCATAATTTCAGAAAGTTTTGCGATTAAAAAAATATTATTTAGAAATTCTGAAATTGGACCTATTTGTAAATTTTCACATCATTTTGGGCCATAATACAATTATATAAAGTTTTAGAGTCAAATTGTAAATTTAAAAAATATTCCACTGTAGCAGTCACTGTAGCAAGCGGCTTACCGGATACGACTAAATGGAAAATCAGATATTGGGCAGTAAGCATCTGGAGCATAAACGACTTACCGGATTTTGCAAGCGACAAGCCGGATATTCTGAATTTCAAATTTTGCCTTAACGGTAACATAAAAGTGGCTTACCGGATATGGTAAACGGCAAGCCGGTTACGACCAAAATGTACATAACGACTAGTTTTTTATCTCAAACTATATAAACTCAAAACAAATTCATTTTTGGTAATCCAAGCAAGTATAAACAAGTGCACACAACTTATATTGAGCTTCAAATTCTAAAATCATCATAGATTAAATCTTCATTGATTTATCATTTGTAAATCCACTCTTAAAGAGAGTTTTTGTTGTAATTTTCATTTCTCATCAAATTGTGAGTGTATAAGTGTGAGAACCACTTGAGGTGAAGAGATTGGAGAGATAATCTCTTGTTGTAAAGGTTTATTGACACATTGAAGTCAATTGTAAACGTTTGAAGCCTTGGAAAGGCTCGGATAATGAAATCCTCAAGCCCGGTATGATTGGAGGCGTGGACGCAGGTAGGGATTGCCGAACCACGTAAAAATTCTTGAGTTTGCTTTCTCTTCCCTTGCTAATTTATTATTGTGTTTTCATTGAATTTATTATTTTCGAATTTATTAAGGCATTAGATTGGATTGTTGTGTGGTTTGCTTAGGTTAATTTTTAAAATCCCAATTCACCCCCCTCTTGTGTTGCCTAGTTAGTATTTCAAGTATGATGATGTCAGAAGGGTAATTTGGCTTTTCATATGATACAAGTGATAATTTAAGGGTATATAAGTGATAAAAAGAGAATTTAAGGGTATACAAGTGATAATTTTGAAGGGTAAAATCGTCAATTCACTATAATTCCGTTAACTTTCAAACGGCAACTAACGGTTTGGTGGTCGGCTAATACATTTTGTCAACTAAGGGTGGATGATTGATACACCCTCAAAGTGTTGTAGTAGTTTTGATAACAGAGCAAATATAGGGTATACGAATGATAATTTTCCTCTTTTAATTAAGTATTTTATGTATTTTAGGGGCAACATGGTTATTTCACAATGAACGAAAGATCAGACAGTAAAATTGACATCACTTTTTAACTCAAGACAGTCAAAAACCATAGGAGGAGTATAAAAGGAAAAATGTCATTGTTCACATGTACGGTACTATCCATATTACTGTTCATGACACTGTTCACATTTACAGAACAATGACGTGACATTGACCGATGATGTGGCATTAACTGATGAGGTGTCACGATTCTATTAGACTAAAATTCTTATGTAATGTTGATCAGTGACGTGGCAACATGTTAGTGGACCAAAAATCGTGCATACGATACATGTATATACACGGGATAACTTACAACCAAACTGCCTCACTGTTCAAACCGTGTCACGATTCAAACTGCGTGGTCAAACCGCTTCACTATTCAAACCGTGTGGTCAAACCGCGTACTATTAACTGATGACGTGATGCAATCCTGAGTGTCCAAATTATTTTTAATCTAATGGCCATGATTTACTCAATGTATTTATAAAAAAAGAGCTCCTTCCCCCTAATTTGGCATCCCTGAATTCATTTTTTAGTTCTATTTTCTGTAATTCCTTCTCCACCTTGTATTTTTTACGTATTTTAATAAATTTTCATTTTACCCGTAGTTCAATTATAAGTAGTTAATTTTCTTTCAAGCTTGGGTTGAAGGTGAAGTCTCAATATGTGTAATGGCTTTAATTGGTCAATTTACTTTCTCTTCCCCTCTAATTTTTGTGAATATTTTGACTTTTCGTCGACAAATAGTAATAATCTTGTTTAGATACCGCACTAGTTTAACCGGCTTCCTAGTACAAGGTTATTACTATTTGGCACGATAAGCCCTTTGCACCATATTAATTAGAGCGTGGTTCATGAGGAGTTGATACCCCCCTCATGATTTAATTGGCACTAACAAGGAATATTTAGCCCATGGTGCATGTTGATGTAGATCCAGATACCCAAGCGCTTCAATTATAATATTTTCCACTTTAATTTAATTCTGTCATTTCAATTTAAATTTTAGAATATTCCAAATTATTTTTACCTTAAATCCAACCACCCACTTAGAAAATTAATTCTATATATAATTAAAATTCACCTTCTCGTGGGATTGACACTCGTCACTATTGATTTATTCTACAATATATTCGTACACTTACGAGTTCAATAAAATTTGCACAATAGTGAGTATATTTGAACTCATTAAATCACTCTTCATACCCTAATTCAATAAATAATTTTATTACAAAATGACTGAAAACCCCTATTAATTTGTTAAGTACTAGAAATGTAAAATTATCAATCTAGATAAAGGATAAATCTTTAAAACTGTCCATAACACATCTTATTTGTTCATATAAACACAAGTTATTAAACAACCATGGATGTTGAACCAAAGTGTCAAACTTAGTTTCTGATTGTCAAATTCTTCCTATTAGACATCTGGACCGTTTTTCTATCAGTGGGAAAAATTACTGACATAAAATATAAAGAAAGAAAAAATTTATTGTCTTATTTATCTTTTTTTTTAAAATTTTTTTAGTATCTCTCCTTACATATGACTTTATAGCATATTTAATTTGAAGAAATAAAATAAGAGGAGATGAGAGATAAGGAGAATGAGGGGAAATAAATAAGGAAAAAAGAGATGAATTCTAAATTAAACTAAATAATGAAAGTTAGAATGACTCTATTTTTCCCTTATTTTCTGATCTCTTTTTCTAAGGAACTAGAAATTTAAGATAAGGCAACTAAATCATAAAGATTGAGGAGCAAAAAATTTTGTTCTCCTTTTTAAATAAAAAATTTAATTTTTGATAGATTTTTAATATTAAATTCGACATTTGCTAAATCGGATCAAATATATTAAATCTTAAATCTTGTTTTTAATGGATTTAATTAGGTTTTGGGCATTTAAATTATGATTTGAGACAAGATTTGCATGTGATTTTAAAATAAATTTGAACTTGAATTTGATGCATTTAAATAATCAAAGAGGCAAATTTATAAGTTCAACTTCTCAATAAAATATATTCTTTAAATTTTGGCAGTTACTACGGTAGAACTGCTTTATCATAAAATACTGATGATAACCGATAAATCATAATGTAAATACAAATTTGATATTTATTTGTATAATTATACGGTTATGATCCATGCTCACCGTGGAGCAGCTCAGCCCCACCGTTGGACTTTTTAGACAGACCGGAGGCAACTGCTCGCACTATTCAATCAGCGGCTCTGCCACTACTGGCGTTCTGGCCACATTTTATCTTGCTATTATGCACCGTATTTATTTTTGCAATCTTCGAGACTGCCACTAGGTCATACATATCCTGAAGCTCCGCTTTAACCTTATACCTAATTTGTGGGGATCCATTTTACCTTCACGTAATTGGTATTACTAGTCTATTTTTTTTTTTTTTTTTAAAGACATTGGTATTACTACTTTCTTTGTCGTTCTTGTGTAAAATTATTTACTCCGTGCACCCATTCGTGCACCCACGTCTCCAATATGCAATTTAACCGT
The DNA here is from genome assembly GCA_018350135.1 of Citrus trifoliata. Classification (NCBI taxonomy): domain Eukaryota; kingdom Viridiplantae; phylum Streptophyta; class Magnoliopsida; order Sapindales; family Rutaceae; genus Citrus; species Citrus trifoliata. The sequence continues at coordinate 8,558,710 of CM031384.1, read as the reverse complement.
AGCCGTTAATCTTACCGATTAATCTATTTTATGAACAATAGAAATTCCGCCGTCGATTCGTTATACGTAAGTACCAACCAAACATTATTGTTTGATTTGCTACGTTACAAAATCTTACCGATTATGAAGCACCAAAGCCTAGGGCCTAGAAATTATAATATTCTTTTTATTGGATCAGGAGGCAATTGCTATTGAATAATAATTAAACAAATAAAATCTGAATCTTTATATGATTGTATCAATTTATTATGCGTGTCTATGTTATTGACATCTACTACAAAGTTAGAAATTGGTCTTAATTAATTAGATGTGTTTTCGAATTGGTCTTAATTAATTAGATGTTTTTCTCATTTGGATTATTTGGAGAGGCGTATAATACAGGTCAAGTTTTATAATAAGACGTTATTGACTTTATTTCTTTTATTGGCTCATATTGATCTATGTGTTTATCATCCCTAGCTAATTCGATTATTTAAAATATCAATGATCCATCAATAATTTTATTGTACAAATTCTATAATTGGCTAAAATTATTTTTTTTTATTTTGACGAGAAAATCTTAATAAAATTAGAATAAATAAATTTTCGTCGTTGTCTCCCACTTACATAAAACAAAGAAAAAACTTATAAAATTATAAACAAATTAAGAGCCATTGTCAATCATGTAAATTTAAATAATCAAATTTCATCACTTTCAGTTTAAGATTTTTTTTTTCTTTTATATGTTAGAAAATAAACTTTTGATGGAATAATTTTTTTTAAATAACAGAAATGAAATTGGGAATTAGAAAATATCATTTCCAAGACTATCTTTCATTGGCTATGTCCAAGACGAAACAGACTAAAAGAAACTTTTGTAATTTACAAAATTATTGTAGCAATGAGATGTGAAAGAAAAGACTTCACGTGCTAATTGCGGTCTGTGATATATCAAGAGAAAGTCTACAATGCAACACAACAAAGAAAAGATAAAGGCACTACAACAATCATCTAATCTAGTAATAACATGAATGATTATTATTGTGCACACGTCTTCTTTTCTATTTATTACATATCTTGTTAGAATAGGTGTTTTGGTTCAGTCCACCTCTCATTGATTGAAACCTTTTTGCATCATCAGTTGACATTTTAATTTCTTCTTTCTATATTTTACTGTATTTTAGTATATCACGCTAGAGTAAAAGGTATCTCAAACAAGGAAAAAAAATATAGTAAAATATAGAAAGAAGAAATTAAAAAGCATAACAACAAATATATATATAATCCATGGCCATCATCGCCACCATTTCGAAATTTATATATATTACATCAAATTATCAAACCGGAAGTAAGAACTCGAAAAAGCAACTTAATTACTTTCGAAATTTGATTCCCGTAAGCAGAGATCTTTCGGATTTGAAGAACATGGAAACTACATGCGCAGGTTTATAGGCCAACTTCATTTTAATATATATTGTTTAATTATCATTCTTATTTTAGTATACACGTTTATAAATTAAATTCTTTATATGAATTTTTCAGGAAAAAAGTGGTCAGAGAGTTTTAACTTCCGGTACCAAGGTATTGCTAATGATGATAGGTATACATAAATATGGAAGAAATCCCATACATAAATATGATATCATGAACGACAATCTTGATCTTCTTATTGTTTCTCAATATGAAAGAAATCCCGACCATATGAGTTAAGTGCAATACTATTCTTTTATGTTTTGTTTAACTAAATAAATGATAGGTATACTATTACCTATCAATTATGTCAATGTCTCAATCTAATTTAGTGCAACTTATAAGATTTCTTGAGATATACAAGAGATCTTTCTTGTTTGCTTTTAAGTTAAGTATTTTTTTTGAAAAGAGAAATAAATAAATAAAAGTTATTGTATGCGTCAACATATTAATTATATTTGCCTATATAATGTGTTGCTTTTTATGAAATAAACTCACACATTTGTTGTATAAAAAGACATCATACTACCCTCCGGGTCCTCCATAAAGGATATTAAAGTGTGCCATTCTGTAACCCAAAACTATCATTTCTTCCATCTCTACGATATCCTGTAATGTTACTTGCAGCTTCATAAGCCACAAAAACATCATCAAAATCAAGAAATTGTTTTCTTTTTTAAAGAAAGAAAGAAAGAAAGAAAGAAAGAAAAAGGCTTCATTGTTTTATTGGCCCTCTGGCATATGATCACTTCCCATTGGACTTGGAGGCCGGGAAATCTTGTCATCTCTACTCCTAGAGTCTTCTCCCATGATACTTGTATGGCTTCATCTTTTAAGTCTAGTAGTATTGTGTTTGGAAAATACCCCAAAATAATATCTTCATTCAAGAAAATTGAGGACTTAGTTTGTGGTGCTTTTATGCGATTAATTACATTTAATTAATAATATTCATTGACTGAAATCAGAAGGGTGTTTGAATCAGATGTGAATTTTCTCTTAATCAATTTTTTTTTTTTCTAAATTTTTGTAAGATATTATGGCACATTTTATTTTAATTTTTTTATAGTTAGGATTTAATTTATTTTGAGCTTTCCTTATTACGCACCAAATCCCATAATTGTTTTTTGCTATAACTCCAAAATTGACCGCCGTTAAATAGCATGATTAGCTGAATTTCATATCATCTTGCTGGTGCTTCTTGCCTTCTGCTATTCTTCTCCTCCCCCCCGAACTTTTTTTCTTCTCTCTCACAGACTTAAAACTTTGACAAGCAAATTTGAGCTAAAACGAAATATTAGGACCGAAAAGCCTCCACATATTAAAAAATTCGGATAATTTAATCCTCGTAGATTGATGAACTTGGTGTTCTGATGCGATTCAAGTCTCTCATAGAGCCAAAAAATGGCAATTCAAACCATTTTTTTTTTATCCCATCAATCGAATTACATGTTACATATGCAGCAGCCCGTAATCGAAAATAACTTAATTTCTTTTAAAAATTCTTTATGTTAGACTAGATATGAATCCATTCTTGTTATTGCGTATCTGCAATTTAACTTATGCTGCTAGTTTACCATTTATTTTGCATACATAAATGATCGTTCCTTTTTCTTATTCTCAATTCAATTTTGGCTCCTAGAATGATAGTTAAAAAAATAACAATAATAATTGATGTCGCGGATCAATTATTAAAGTTTGTTTGTGTGAACAAGAAATATGAGAAAGAGTTTGTTAGTTAATTGTCTGTTAGTTTTAGAATTTTGATTAGCCAATAAAACAACGTATTTTATTGTTTAATAAACCAAGTTCATATTAATTCAATCCTAGTCATATTTTGATATTTTTATTACATCGCAATTAAATTTAAGATAAACCACATTTCGGCAATTCGGGCCACATTCTCCACATGAAATATGTTTTTCACGTCGTGATTGAATGATTTGAGTACTATCCAAAGACAAAATAAATTTTGTAGAAGTCTCCGTCGTTAATCTGTCTGTGAAAATGTCAAATTCACACTCTAACAATATATATTTTATAAATTAATGAACACGAAAAAAAATAAAGCAGTTAAAATTTATCTGGGACTAAGCAGTAAAATTGCCTCGGATGTCCTGCATCAAGGGCCAGCTCAATAAAATTTTAGGCCGTAGGCAAAATTTCTAAATTACCCATTTTTATATAAATGAAAGTTAATGTGAGATTAATTTAAACTTTTACGATAAATATGAATGATTTATGTTTTTAGATATAAATCCTTAACATATTTTGTACATGTATTAATTTCAAAGATTGTTTGGGTTATATTCGTGTAGGCTTATTTTTGAGAGATTTTGAAGAATAAGAGATTGTGTTTTAATCGGAAATAACAAAAATTTCGTTGCATAATTTTTTTAAGCATTAAAGAAATAAGTAATTGATGGAAATTTCACTTTCAAAATAGAGAATTCTCCTTAACTAAATCTTAGTGGGCCTAAATTCAAGTACGATTTTATGATAAATAATTAAAAATTATTGAAATCCGACATTTTGAACAAGGAAATAAATCATTTCTGATTTTTTAGCGAAACTATATATTGAGATGGGGTCAAAATTTTTGGAGAGCAAATATAATAACTCAATTTCTACATAATGAAGTTAAACATAAATTAGGTGTGTACATACATAGAGCATGATGTATTTGTTTATTCTTTTAAACAATGATGTATTTATTTATTCTAAGGATAGTGTTTGGGTTGCATTCATTTTCATACCTCATATTGGAATAATAGAACATTTTACAAATTTGTTGTTTTTGTCAGGCATTTCAACAATTAACTTGAAGACTATACTTAGAAAATTCCAACAAAACATCAGCATAAACTACCAATGCGTAGGATCCAAGCACAATTTTGACACATAGGCAAAGCACTCAAAAATAAATAAATTAAAATAAAACCACGAACAAATAAATTTTTCTAAGCGGGTTTGTAAAAAAGGAAACTATGGCTGCGTTGACACTTACAATGATACTCAACAGAGAGAACAAAATTAAGGCTGATTTTATACTTTTGGGGCTGGATGCGTATGTTCAAAATAAACAATTATTTTGAATAATTATTTGATCTTCTCTATTACATAGCCAATGTTTCATTATGGGTGTATCATCTGTATAATTATCGTTTGTCTCTCACTTAGAAACAGTTAAAAGATCATATTAAAGTCTAATACATGCTCTATATATATACATACATATTCGCTGTGTATTGGTAAAATAAATTGTTTTTTAAAAAAAAAAAAAAAACACCTACTGAAATTAACAACAAAACCCATTATTGAACACAAACCCAGCCCCTTCACCAACACGAACCGTTGTAGAGCTTCTTATTTCTCGCTTCTTTTTTGCTTCAAGCAGTTTTCAAAGCGAAGATTGCAGCAAAAGAGGAACGATTGAGGAAAACAAAATTCGGATTAGCCAGCAAACCCAATTGCGGGACCTTCGAATTATGACAAGACTTTGATTCTATTTGAACTTTCGTAGATTTCAGTTTTAAAAGTATACATATGATTTTGAAATTTTAACCAGTTAATTTTTTTAAATAAATATATTTTTAAACATTTATTTAATTATTATGCACCGTTGATCTAGATCCAACGGTGCATAATAACTACAGCATTGATACCATGATTTTTATTACGGCATTATAGAATTTTTCTTTCTTATATATATATATATATATATTAATTTTTTAATTTTAATTGCTACCCATTTTATTAACAGAAATTAATACTGCATTGAATAATGGTGGCTAACAGGCCGTGCTAATAAATCAAACCAAGATCCATTAAGGCACATGGAGCAGCACGACACAACCCACTAAGTAAATGCACGGCCAACTTTTCTTTTTCTTTTTTGAGTTCACATGTCTTGCGTGTTTTTTCAAACCTATGTGCCTAGCATATTTTGTTTAAACTCACAACAACGACAACGACGACGACGACGACAACAACAATAATAATAATATTTTTTATTAAGGAAACTATTAACATTTCATTATCAGTTTATTACAATTTCACAACTATATATTTAATTTCATAATAACCCATTATAATACAACAATACATAAATTTAATTCCATAGATTATAATAACGATTAATACAAATCTATAAACTCAAGTGGCCAAAATATATAAATATTCAAAGAAACTATTCAAATTTCATTTATTCAGTTAATAAATTATAAATATGAAATTGGAAATTTTTTAATATAAGATTTAAATTAATTTTTAAAGCCTATACTAACAAAATATATTAAAAATTTTAATTTTAAGATATTTGTAAAGTCATAACATTTGATATTTATTTTTCATTAAAAAATTTTACTTTAATATATTTTGGCACACATGTTATTGATGGCCTATGGGTTGCGTACTAGCACACCATTAAAGCGTACTTATTATGTGCTTTTTATATGCTGTGTTTTAATTCATTTTTAATCGTATTGTATTTTTAAGGCCAACGTGCCTAAAATTCTTAGCCCAATCCAGCCCACATATCTAAAATTGTAAACTCGATCCAACTCACATGTGTGCCGTACACCATATTACATACTTTAAAAAAAAAATACTCATATCATATTATATTATATAAACACGTGTCATGCACGGGCCACCCGACTTGTCAGCCATCCTTAACGTTGAATTGAAAAGTACAGGCCAAAAAAAAAAAAAAAAAACACTTGTGTTCCGAAGGCTGGCTTTAACGCGAAAGTTTGTAACAGAATCCTTTACTTTTCAGTCTCCACAAACTCCCAAGGATAATGGGCCTTTTAAACACGTAAAAATTCAAATATAGACGCGCTTAAAGTTAAAAGCTTCTTTTGAAGCAAGTTGAGGCTTGTTTTGTTGTTGATCTGAAGTGACAATTTTCTTGTGAAAATGTTCGGGGCAAGGGACTCGAACTAAAGTATCCCACACCCTAGTCATCGTCGGACATGTCTTCATAAATCTTGTTATTTCTGCCAGGAGCAGACAAGTCTTTAAAACCCACTTTTAAAAGTTCTGTTCCATGAAGATAAAAAAAAATTATGAAGAGAGGTGGAACAAACACTGTTCTATCATTCCGCTCAAATAAATACAAAATTTAGATTGTCTCTAATTGAAAGTTTTAACACATTCTTGCAGGCTGCAACTTCATCGAAGAACCTTCGCTTCCACACATAGCAAGGATATCTAATGGAAATAACCAAGAACTTGGCCACCCACATTTCGTCTCAAGGCCTCTTCATGATCCAAAACACCATCTGGAGTTGTTATAACAACATAACCCCACTGCATCGAAAGAAATCAAAACAAAAACGGCAAGACATAAGTTCCTGCATACTGTCTGATTATTTGGCAAAAGTGTCAGATTCATAAACATACCACACAACCTTTCTTGCCAGTGGCAACTACAAAGGACTTGAAAGAGTTATAAACAAACCTGTCTAGTTGGAAGAGCACGCACTGTGTACCCTTCAATTTCGCTTGCTTTAATATCCTGCCTATAGGTGAGAGCCCGACAATCATTAACCCTGCCTAGCAGTTCAACCTTGATCTTGCCCACCCTATGTGGATCATAAACTTGAAAATCCTTGACATATCCTTTAAATTTGTTAAAAATACAAGAAAAGAGAAAATGCCAAGTTACTAAACAATAGCCATTAAAAATTCAAAGATTGAACATTTGGAGCCTCTAACTACAATAAAATTAAAGAACAGAATGAAACTCGTTACAGATAAAGACTGAAGAAGGTCAATAAGTTCCAGTCAAGAGATAATTTTATTTGTTTCATATTTCTTTCTTTCTGAACAATAGATTTAATAGATAAACAAAAATCAAAGTCTCTAATACACAGCATAAACATTTAATGGTAAGAAATTAAGAACAAAAGTACTACCATGTCCATTCACCAAACATAATGAAAAAAAGAATAAAGAAACCTAACTGCCAAAGCCTTAACAAAATGTCCCATGCATCTATGATGGTAACCAAACTTGCAAAATTGCAACCAATTAGTAGGATCAGCAAATCACTCTCAAATACATAAGGTTAATTTGATTGATCTGAAATTTAAAGTGGCATGAACCAGAACCGGAACGACAACAGAATAGAAGCGTTAAATAATATAAAGGAAATTTCTCCCCAACAAAAAAATTAAAAGCAAACAACTTGTTGTGTTCAAAATTCATGTCTGTGAGCAAGCACCCTGATAAAAATTAGGGTACATCATTAAACAAGACAAGTCTGCTACATTTCACACAGATTCTAAAAAATATTCTGCAGCAGTTCAGAGACATTTTTGGTTGTAGAGAATTTCATGCGGTATCTGTCCATCTCAAATAACGTGTTGCATACCATGTATACCCATTGAAATGAGTATGGAAGGTAGACTTCCATGTGATGAGACAATAATGTAGACATAAGCATAATTAAAAAGTAAAAATAGCATTCTCAATAAAACTTGGATCCAAGTTTTATATTTGCATTCGTTTTCTATTTAGATCCAAATAATCTCCATATATCTTCGGCTGTAATGAAATAAAACCCAAGGCCTTGTGGACAAAAATGTACAAAAGTTTGATTTAATTGTTGTACTTCAAAGTTTGCAAGCATGTATCATACAACACCCAAGATAATAATAAAGGATAATAAAATCATTGAAAACAAAAGAACCCAGATCATGCTAATTGCTCCTATCACATCCATGAAATTGCTCCAAATCTCTCTTTCTTCACCTACACACAAATCCGCACGTGTATATATCAATCTTCTTTATAGATTTTCGAGTTTGAAACACATTATGGAAACACTCAACCACCTATCATTCATACATCCAACATGTATTTATTGTAGAACTAGAACATAACCATAAATTGAAACAATAATAAATCTGCTAGACTTTATTTCCTAATATCTGAATTACTATTACCAGTGGCTAGGCTACTGATGCAAAAAAGTAGACAAAATTACAATGAACCCACTTACAGTTACCATTACTTCAGCCCAATTTACCAAGTAAAAATACATTTTAAATAGGAATATGTACAAAAATACATTCACCTCGATATTTCATGATATTAAGGAAAGAAGACATGACAGTAGAGATTGGTTGCAGCTCAACAGTAGCTTTTCCCCTCCTCTCTGCATTTACTATCGCTCTCAACGCATTGTTTAATATCCTCCTCCCCATCTGGGCACTGCTAATACACCCAAGGCTTGGCTTTACACGCTGGTCTCTCCCTCAGGAAAATGGTGGGGGTTTCGAGTTTCGACACAAAAAGAATGCCGTTTCTAATGGTTTCACCAAGTTGTAAGGGTATTTAATTTTGTTTACCTGGCGTTTGAGATTTTAAGTCCGCCTTATTTTTCAGTGGGCTTTATGACGGTGTGCTCTGACTTGGGCTGACGTCTCCAGTGTTTCGTATGAACTGTAGTAATATTTTTTTTTTGGGGGATAAGAGAAAAAATTAATTAAAAAAACTAGAATGAATTTATTTAAATTGAAATGTAGTTCTGAGAAACTAAGTTCCTGTTTGCTATTAAATATATTGTAGTTTTTGAGTTGTAGTTGTTGTAAAAAAAAATTTAAATATAAAATAAAAATTAATATATTATATATAAAATAAATTTTTTAAATAATAATTTTAATAAAATTAGTAAAAATATTATATTTTTTTATTATACAAATACAAAATTAAATCACCTTAATTTTTGAAATACAGTAACTAGTGTTTTTAAATAAACACTTTAATGCTATAATTTTCTAACTACAATTCCAACACAATATAAGAATAGAAGAAGAGATTCGACTTAAACTCTGAAGAAACTTTGCAGCACCGATGGAATAAGAGCACATACAGCGTGGGTTACTGTGTTAAGTAATTATTTTTTTAAAACATAATCTTGACTGAGTGAACCATTTTTCCTGTAAGCGATCTATAAAATTTCTGTCGAAATATCACTTCTCTTTCTCATATAATTAGACATAATCTTGCAGAAAAAAAAAATTACTTATTCCAATTTTAAAATGCTAATCTGATGTCCTAAAATAATTCTGAAAACCCTCATCTAAACACAGTTTTCTTTACATCTGTTACTATGTTCTACGTCTTTAGCTATAGCAGTGGTATACACAAAGTCTCAGTTAGACAGCACCTTTGCTTCTTGACTCTGAAGCATCTCTTTTTCTGAACATCACAATGCACTGAATTATTGAATTTAAAACTACATGAAGAAAATCCCAGATTTAGTGGTACCTACAGTTAATCTCATATGTGTCGCAGCCCCAAAACACAGATGTAACAGGCGAAGATAAAAATTTAAAAAATAAAAAATGCTGCGATGAAATCACTGCAGCACTGCCCATTCAATTCAATAGTTCATTATCTGCAATATACCGTATTTTCCACAACTTTTGTCACAAATATGCATCCCCCTTACTGTAACCCCATCGTAAATCTTGAGTCCATCATAAGCAATACAGTAATACCTTCAAGTATTTTAAAGGAGGATACACGAAGACTGAAAGAATTGGTGTCTAATCATCTAACCAGATGTAGATTGATTGTGAGAAGCTCTTGATGGGAAAAGAAGTTGGCGCCAGTTACCGTCCTCCTAAACAATTCTTTGGTACCTAATATGCATTTTCTACCATTCATCAATATGATACGATACATCCTAATTCCTGCTGGAAGTCTCAATTTTCCTGAACTATGTTAAGCTTTGCTCCATAAAGGTCCTAGGATTTCAGGGTTCTCCGAGAATATCTCCACAAACCAAAGGCCAAAAATGTCAAACCAGCAACAGCAGCTAAAGCCTGCCACAACCAACAATATTACAGCATTAATAAATTTATGAAAGTCAGCAATACTGAGAATTGATGATACCAAACTTGAATAAAGAAAAGCAATGATTAGCAGGGAAGTGGAGATGGCATAGATAATGTAAAAAGCAATCAGTAGTTTCACAATAATATAAATATATATATCACAAGGAAAAAAAAATTCAGCAGATTATTAATTCCACCGAGGAAAAAGATGAAGTGTGCAAAGCAAAAAATTTAAGGAGTTACCGGCATTCAGAGAATAACTGCCAGAAGATACAAATTCATTGATTAAATGTGTGCTCAGTACTAAATATGTGACAAAGCAAATAACAGGCACAAACTGACCTTTGCATCTCCAAGATGATAGGTCTGGTTATGTCGAAATAATGATCTTAAGAACTTAAATCGAGATACTTGTGGCATAAGAATCACTACAGTAAACTGCTTGTTGCAAGGATAAGGCATTATTCTTTGTAATGCTAACTGTAATGTTAATGGTTGCAGAGAATTTCTAACTTTGGATCGCGCTTCATCTTGAATCTGCAAAGGACACAAATTCAATAATTAATTATCACTGAAATTTAAAATAAAAAATAATCAATATTTTAACTTAAACCAATAAAAAGGCAAGAGATGATTTTATACGTTTCTGCCAAGCTTCCGTCCAAGCTTTGGCAACAAAAAGCACCATACAATGATGAGAACTTTAAAATGATTGCAGCAATAGCAGGCTAACCCTCATTTTGTTCTCTTTTCCTCAACATATAAAGAGAAAAATAGAGACAGATGACTCCAAGGTTTACTGCCACTATTATGTTAGACCAATAAAACTTATGTTAGGCGCAAATATAAAGGGACAGGGACAGTTTAGAAATTTTATTTATTCGTTAATTAGGGCTCAAGTATAAATAAGAGATTAAGGAGTCATTTAGGGTTTATGTTGTGTTTTGTCTAGAGCTAGGAATAATTAGGACTTTTGGGAGAGATTGACCTCTCTCTCAAATTGTAGGTCAGGATTGTTCTTTCTTTTGATTCAATCAATAAAAATCAGCCTTAAGTTAGCTCTAAGTCCTATCAAAGTAGTATCAGAGCAAGAATCCCGAGACAATGGCAGCGAAGAAGGTGGATGCACTTGAAGAGAAATTGGAAATGGAGGTTGGATCGCTCAAGGCCACCATTGACGAGCGATTTAACACCGTTCAACAGCAATTTTCATCCCTTGAAGCCATGTTGCTGAAATTGACGGAACTCCACCTTAACCCACCATTGGCAACATCGACAGGCCATGGCAGCGTGGCGGGAGAAAGTTCCGGTGGTACGGAACCCGTGGTCGGCGGCGACGCAGAGGGCAGAGGGCAGAGGGCAGAAAACCACCAGTCTAGCACAGCCAGGGGTGATGGTCACGACAGATTTGGAGGCGGAGAGGTCAGCCCAAGGGACTCGCGACTTGGGGGAGCCTTTCTCGGTGTCAGGCGGGGCGGAAGAAGCTGGGTCGCGGCTGGGGGAGGCAGCTTAGGGTTAGGAATCGGCATTTCGGCACCGGAATGGGGCGCACAGGAGTTGCATGGTCGGTCTTGGCGACTCAGTGGCGTTTGGGGGTGATGCATGGCCTGGGCAGGCCGGATTTTGGGCTGGGCAGGCTGGATTTGGGCCCAGGCAGGGTGGTTTTGGATCTAGACAAGTCAGATTTAGGGGCGGATGGCAAGGAGGAGGGATTTCCGACGAGAGAGGGAGCGGTTATGACTGGAATGTGGCTGGGCAAGGGATTTCAGCCCAATATGGGGCTGGGCAAGGAGAATTTTGGGCTGGGTCTTTGGGATTTGCTGAAATTAGAGTAGATTCGAGAGGTTGGAGACCTCCAATGGCGTGAAAATGGGCGGGGCAAACTCAATTTGGGGTAGATTCCAGGGTAAGGAAACTGAAAATGCCTATTTTCGAAGGCGAGGATGCCTATGGATGGGTGTAGGGGAGTTAATGGAGTTGGCACAGATGATTGAGGATAAGAACACAGTAGAATGGGTTAATAGGAGCAGTTCAGTCAGTTTTCATACCGAAACAGCACGCCATTGGTCCCAGACTATGGGGTTTTAGCGAGAGTTCCAAAGCAAATCATGGGGTTACAAAGAGATTCCCAAAGGGATCGGGTTAGTAGGGCCCGACCAGGGTGACTTTCAAATGCCTCACGGAGAAAGAGATTCAGGATATGAGGGCGAATGAGTTTTGTTTTCGATGCGATGAGAAATTTTCACTGGGACATCGATGTAAGGATAGATCACTACAAGTTCTAACTGTGTGTGATAAGGAGAAATGCAGGGAAGAAGTCGAGGAAGAAGAGGCAGCAATTTCCTAGATTTCACCTTGAGGGCAAGGTGTCTTTTTGGGAGGGGAGTAATGTTAGACCAATAAAACTTATTTTAGGTGCAAATATAAAGGACCAAGGACAATTTAGTAATTTTAGGGACAATGGTAGTTTAGCAATTTTATTTATTCGTTAATTAGGGCTCACATATAAATAAGAGATTGAAGAGTCATTTAGAGTTTATGTTGAGTTTTTTCCAGAGTTAGGAATAATTAAGAGTTAGGATTGTTGCTTTTTTTTTTCAATTCAATCAATAAAAATCAACCCTAATTTAGCTCTAAGTCCTATCATATTATTCATATTCAGAATTCTCTTCTAGATAAGTACTGAAGTGACATATTTTCTTCTCAGCATTGCATGAATGGAAAACCCTCCCTACCCATGTTAGTAGAGTTTGAACCATAGACCTCCGGTACCAGATTCTATTCTGGAACCTTTCTGTAATTCTATCAGTTTAAGCTTTTGTGATAGCGAGTTACTCAATACATACTAAACATGAAAAGATACAAAATGGATACAAACTACAATTTCAGGACTGTAGCATAAAATAACAATAGGCTATCACCTTAAAAGAAGTGCCAACATCTCCAGAGTAGACTCTTGACTGGTAGCTGCATAAAATCCTATCCAGCCAGTGGTAGTTCTCCTGAAAGAACAATGGCAATCAGTAACAGAAATAAATGGCACTGGATAACTTTTCTCCCATCAAGGGAACTAAACTCCATGCTTGATTTGGAGTTCAACTACCATATAGGGTTGAAACATAGGAGTAAGATTCAGAATGCATCTACCTTGCCTTTATAACTTGCCAATCAATGGCCCATTATTAGATACAAACAAATAAAGAAATTAAACCTGCAATCCAGTTTCATGAGCTCTTTGCTCAAGTTCAAGTATGGTGGAAACATCCTCATCAGAAGGCCCTTCCTTTTGAAGACGCGAGATTTCATCCAAGGCTAGGTCTACCTGTAGAAAGACATTGCACAAACCAAAAAATTGAGCTGATAGGCAGTTGGCACACTTAAATATAAAAATAAAAGATGGCAAAATATACAACTATACACATACCAGCTTGAAAGAGATCTCCGGATCACAAGAGAAATTTATGCTAATATCACCCCGTACATCACCAGTTCTTGAATGTTTATTACCGCCAAGGAATACTGAAACACCGGCAGAATAGATCTGAGAAATACAGGACATTAAGAAACATTAGGTCAAAGAATAAGAAAACTAATAACAGCACAATAGTTGGAACTTGGAAGCACAAACCTGTCCATGCTTGAAACGGAGAACCTGCATCATCTTTGTTTCAAGAAGTTTGCTCAAGAAACCCACATAGTTTATCTCTTCAACCTGCAATTTAATTATCCAGTAGATATTCAGATGATAAACTATCATAAGCAGAATTCAAGGCATCAGCTCAACAAGAAAGCATAGATCAAAAGAGAGCCAAAAACCATTGTTCCATTCTTCAGCTCAACAGGAAAGCACAGCTGGACTGAGCATTGTGCTTCGACCATGGGACTGCGGACCACCTCTCTGCAAGTATAATCAATGCATTAGAGGGACATGGATTGCAACTGGAACAAGAACATGTGACAATAGAGCACCAAAATCATGTCTTTGGACTGTAGCAATGTCAAAAGAAAGGTAGGCAGGTAGCTATCAAAACTGAGGCTGGTAATAGAGAGAAGATAACAAAAGGGAGGTTGGCAAGTGAGTTAGCATGCATGCATTCAAGGCAAGACAAAACACTTTTAACTCTTGAAGTTGAGAACAGTTGAGGCAACCCAGCAGGTTGAATAAAATTGATCAAAATAGATGATATATAAACCTCTATATAGCCAGAAATACAAACCTAATTATTGATGAGGGAAATGTAAATGGTAAGCCTTTAAGATTATCACGGTTAAAATGGAGAATTGGTTCAGGAGGCTTTGGTATTCCGCCCTGCATTGAAAATCAGAACACCCAATTAACGTGATATTTAAAATCTCCAGGCAGAAGCAGTTAAGCAAGAAATTTTCAACTCACCAAATACTGCAATATCAAAGGAATTCCATTTGAAGGATCAATGTTGCCAACAATCACAACAGTGAAAGTTGATGGATCCTTAAAACAGCTATTGAAATAATCACAAGCTTTCAATGGATCCACTTTTTGAAGGTCACTTATTCGAATAGGCTGATTCACCAGAAATAACCAAGAGTTAAGGAGGGTATCTCCATTAAAAGAATTCAAAACAACAAATGAGGCATACCCTAAAAAAATAAGAGTTTCCATAGTTGATCTCCTTCACCCGGTTTGCAAATGCAGTGTATGGATCCCTCTCTTGAGCACGAATCACCTCCTCTGCCATTTGCATCACTATTTCGACTTCTTCCTCTCCTGGTGCTACGTTTGTAGTGAAAAGTTGATATACAAGCTGCCATCACAACAATCATAATAAAAGAGGGAAAAAAAAAAAAAGATAGGTCAAGACACCACAGTAAGATGAAACAGTCATTTAGCATATTGATCACAGAGAAGTCATACAATCATCCCCCCAGCCTAGTGACCCCAATGCAAAAACAAAAACAAAAACAAAGAGAAAAATAACAATTGATGTCCAAGAAAATATTGCAAAGAATTTTGCAATCACTAATCATCAACACTAACAATTATTTTCATACATTCACACATGCAAATAGATTTCTGAGAAGAAAATATTAGTATATTGCAGTCTCCTATATGTCAATATTTCAAATAATAATCTAAGGGTGGGAAAAGAGAAGGAAATCGATGTGATTAATCCAATAAAGCAAACCTGCAATGCAGTTTCCAGATCCGAGGGTGAACAGTCACCAGAAAAGGTTCTCATGTATGCTCCAACCTTTGTTCCACCTTCAACTCTCTTTCCAGCAAGCATGTCCATTAACATTGATGGTCTATAACCAAATACACCAATTTCTCCAGCAATGGTTGATCCCATGGAGCATGAAAGATACTCACTTTCTGGAAGTTCAGACAGGCCCCCATATGAGAAACCTGTAAAAAGAACCTGTTGAAACAAACAGTTGACAAAAAATTATAATGTTTCACATCAACTGACACTAAAAAATGATTATAGGAAACTTGAATGCCACTGTACCTGGTCATCAAGAAAGTCTGTACACTTATAGCATACTCGCATGCCATTTGATAAAACCAACTCAGTGGCTCCTAAATTCTCATAGTCAAACTGCTGTACAATATTCCTGAAAGAAATAAATGGACCAAACTTAGATTAAGCAATTAATAAGTTATGAAGACCAAGACCTTTGAAAACTGTTATTTGGGCCAACATCAAATAAAAGAAATAATATATGAGAGCATCAAGTTTCCAAATTGAAGAAAAAGGAAACTAGTTGAACCCTCAGGAGAAATTAGGTCAGTCACATATAAGTTAAATGAGACATCATATTACTCACCAACTGAGATTATTATCCATAACCCTAAATCGAGTGATTGTTTTAAACAGTACAAGTTTTCAACCCAGAAATGTGCAAACCCTCTTGAAGCCATATGGCATCTTCCCAACTTATACACACAGAGAGTAAAGATTCAAAAATGTGAAACAAATAGGAGGGGCTGATGAATCACATGGGGGATGGTAAAAGGTGCGATCGTCAAAAAGAGAAAAGAGAAAAAAGAAAAGGGAAGAGATAAATAACCAGTCTTGGACTGGGAAAGAGAAATCACATAAGAACATACTTCAAGGAGTAAGAGACAAAAGTTGGGTTCCAAATAACCGGAAAAAATAGATTAGAAATCATAGAACTATGGTGGAACATTGGAGACTAACCAGGAATCACTCATTTTCTAAACCACAATTACAGACCCAACCAACAGAGAACACATTTCACACAATGCGCCTATAATACAACAGGACAAACTCACATGCTAAGAGGTCTCTTTATGGCTAAAACACTCAAATTTCATAAATTTATTTCATTGTGAAATCACAATCAAAAGTGCTAAGCTAAACAAGAATCTCCCATTAGGTAGATTACATAATCCAACAGATTATGATCTATACCTAGTCAATTACACTGAATCGTACAGCATTTTTTGATTCATAGAGAGGGAAGAAGAGTTTGAAATAGGTGGCGCAGTTATAGGAGGTGCTACAGGGACCATATTATCATAATTACGTATACCATAAAGACTATAAACAGATAATACGGTAGAAAAGGACCCATTCTTACCCTGGACTGGGTTTTGTACTAACAATTTCTTCAGGTATGTTTTCCTCATCCCAAGGAGAAATGTTTTTTTCCTCAAGATTTTTAATCTTCAACACAATATTTTTCAGATCATCAATTGTTGAAAAAGTTTGAGGTTCAATTGTCTTTATGACACAGCTGCATGATGTTTGTAACTTCTCTGAATATCTGGAAACCTCTAATGCCGATATATCTATGCACATAAAAAGCCCGATTAGAACAACTGTAAATGATTTCCTACTTGGCTTATTACAGTAAGCCTCAACATGAGCTAAAAAATATAGTAATGTTTACTCACGAGGTAGAAGAGTTTTCTGGAGCCGAGCCTCATATTCAATCCCAATAATAGGTTCTTTGCAGAGAAAATGCTACAAAAAAAAAAAAAATACTTACTTTGGCTGACCGAATGAAAAGTTTCACATGAAATGGTTGGAAAATTTAAGGATCTACGGTTATACTTGTAAGCATTCATCTCGCAAGTTGGTTGATTGCATTTGATCACGCTCTAGATAGGCAGATTCAACCTCTGACATCAGCAAAGCTCGAGCTACAGATACTTCCCGTTCTGAAAACCCATGTAGCCGTACCCTTGCAACCTAATACAAAATGCTTTAGCAACGAACCTAGTGCACAAATGACTTTAAAGATTTTTTTTTTTTGTTTCATAAATGTCAGCTGGGAGGAGGTTTTGGGTTAATTCTATAGAAGGATGGATTCTTTGGGATTGTTGGATGGCTTTAGTACAGATTGTTTCCCTTCCCCTTTATATCTGTTTTTGAGGATTTTACACATGGACATCTGGTCTACCTTTGTAAGTTTTGTCTTTCTTCTTTAATGTACTTTAGTATCTATTCCCAACAAAAATAAATAAATAAGTAAATAAATAAAGACAACTACAAAACGGACCCAATTGAGATTAAGATAAAAGCACACCTCAATGAGCATTGACTCTAAGGCCTTCAAAGTCCCTCTTTCTTTACAAGAGGAGGACATTATATAAGCCTTTAATGGGCGAACCAGATCATCTGCAGAAGCTGAGCATGAGAAATAAGGGGGATCCTTTCTGCGCGATAATTTAAAGAACCTCTGATTTAGAGCATGTAGGAACATGGATTCTGTGAGCATTTCCTTGTAGTCTTTTATTGTCTTTAACTCGTTCACTGGCATCTTATAGCTAACAATCACTGCTGACTGGTCAAGCAGAACAAATAAAAATGTCAGAACAGGCAAATTAAGATGACTATTTATGTATCTGCATATGTAGTTAACAGGACAAAAATATATAAACAAACAATTTTAAGACTCAGCATACTAACCCCACCAGCTTCAGATTCAATGAAACATGAAAAATGAGGCTCCTGATGAGAAGGAACTGGAAATTTTGGTATAACCGGAGGATCAGTTGCTGACTTTTTCTGCCCAAAGTGAGTGTTTATCAACTCAACCACACCCTTTGAAGACATGGAGAGAGGGACATAGAAAGAGAGAGAGAGTTAAGAATCTTGATTAGCATTCATATGTTAACTAAAACAGGTGAATATGCATATTACATATACAAACCTTAGTATCAGGAAAATCTCCAACTGCTATCACTGCCATATTCTGCAAACGGTACCACTTTTGATAAAATCTTTTTACAGTGTCAGAAGAAACCGTCCTAATTACCTTCTCTAATCCAATGGGTAAGCGCTCAGCATACTGCAAAAACATATAAACGGATAGAAATCAAATTGTAGCTGATCAGTCATAAGCTAAACCAAACATATGTAGTAAAATTATTGATTAAAACTCTGGGCATGTCTCTAAACAGTGAGCCAGACGAGAAAACTCTCGTGTACCCATAATTAGAGTAAGACCCTTATCCTGACAAAGTCAAAATCAAACTCTAATGCTCAGAAGAATAAAGATACTCCAATCCCTCCTTTCCAAGGGCCCACTTCTTGTACCCTCCCCTTGTGGCTGTATACCAAGTCGTTACAACCAAATGCAACGGACACTAATAAGAACTCTATTTCTTGGCAAAATGTTAGAAGGAAACCAGGAATATGGTCCGAAAATCATATAATAGATCATAGATAAACTAAATTGGCTCATCCAGTTACACAGGAGAGATAAGTAAACAGCATTTTTACACTGCAAGAATGCAACTGATATCTCCAAGAAATAACTAGCTATAAATCAGAAGGTAACTAACAAGCGAACAAATGACAACCACAAACAGGTTACAAGACATAGCGCAGCACCTTTGATCCTTCCATCATCAGGACCCAATGTGCATCTTGCATTCTCCCACTAGCATTCCGGTTTCCCCTGTACTCTTCCAATACGGCGCCTCTTTCTTTTTCCAAGTCATCTTTTGAAACTCGAACCTGCATTGCAAAAATTATTAGACTAAAAGAAGTAGCCAGTACAGATGTAATCAGACAAACAGTTATTTGGTACCTCTGTACTGAATTCTGCCAAGACTGAAATGGCCCGGGACAGAAGTTCAGGCTTGTCAACAGGCACGAACAGCTCATACACAGTTTCATCCGCAGATGTTACAGCATTCTGACAGGCACCAAATTCCGCTCCAATACTTTCTAGAAATTTGATGATGTCATGATTCGTGTATTTCTCAGTAGCACTAAATGCAAGATGCTCGACTATGTGTGCAACTCCTCGCTCATGCTCCTCTTCTAAAACTGAGCTGCCATGAACGGAATAAATTAGCTTCACTCCAACATGAATCTCCATACATTCCCGTGATTGAACCTAGCAACTTCACATAAGCAATTATAAAGTAGAAATAGGAACTCAAATCGCTCCACAACTTAGCCACAGTAAACGACTTGTAGGCCCTAAACCCTAAAAGCAACACTCCATATTCATGTACAAGTTTTAATCAACCAAAGGAGCTAACTCCCTTTCAGTTCCACAACATAACTAAAGTCATCGACATTTTCCACAAATAACTCCCAGAATGTCATAATTGCACTAAAACGTACAAGGTGATAGGCTTGCATTCCACAAATTGCCACAAGTTCATCAACTTAACAACACAAATTAGCATCAACAACCTCAAAAGTATAACACATACAAGCGAAGAAAATTATGCAAACAAGTCCAATCAAATAATTACCCGGCTTTGACAGCGAGAGCGAGAGCAGCGCGCATTCTCGGCTTAGAGTTGCAACGCACGTAGTAAAAAAGGCCATTATCGAGCCTGCCGTAGTCAACTCCGAATGGCTGTTCGCCAAGCTCTTCGTTCAAGTCGAAGCTCACCAGTTTCAGCGACCGGAATCCGTGCTTCTTCGCGATCTGCGACCCCTCCGCCGGTAGCAGTTCCATTTACTCTGCTTTCCACTTCAGCTTTCACTACTCTATCTCAACTCTCAGGATAGGCAAATTGAACTGAAAATGAATTGAATTGACGTTTGTTTTCTAACCCACCAACTGAATCACGATTTGTGTTGAATGAGTATTTTGGGACCGCCGAACCGTAACTACTTATTTAATTGCATTTTTTTTTTCGTTGTTTAAATTTTTTAGATATTATAATATTTAAAATATTCTTTATTTATTTAATAATTTTTATTTTAATTTTTATGATATATATAATTTTTTTATAATTTTTATTGACAATTAAATAATTAAATTTTTAAATAAAAATATTATTTATAAAAAATTTATTAACAAAAACTTTACTTAAATAAACTATATTTTAAAAAACATACAATTGAGTGTTAATATGTATTATTTATTCTTCCATTCTGTAATTCTTTGACCAAAATTCAAAGAGATTTCAAGTTATGAATTATACCGTCCTTTAAATATCAAATATTGAAAACATGAGGACTTCAATTATTATTATTAGTAGAAAATAAAACTGCATTTTATGCGGGTTTGAAAAAAGAATTTAATATTATCATTTTTTTTACTTTATATTTGATGAAACTGATAAAAAATATGAATTATTTTTTTTTAAGATGAGGCAGCCTTAAAAAAATAAAAAAAAGCTATTAGCTAGTAATACAAATAAAGAAGTATCGCAAGATAAAGAATAAAATGAGAGAATATATTACAGAGTGATTTTATTCATTCCAATTGTGTGTATACAAAACAAAAAGATGAGCTCTCCTTTTATAGTTACATAATCACTACATGAAATTAATGAAAAATTATGGATCATAATTTCTTGTAAGATAGTGAGAGTTATAGGAAAGCTAAAGGTTGATAATGAGAGATAGTGGGGAGACTGAGAAATATATATTATGAACATCTATATTTATTTTAATAAATTCATAACACTCCCCCTTGGATATTCATTACAAAGAATATGCTTTATTAAAACCTTTACACAATTGTTATTGTATAATAACAATCAAATTAATGATGAGAAGATGAAAAATCAAATTTAAAAAAAAATTCTCTATTTATTAAATAATAGATAATATATAAAGGTGAAAAATAGTGATATTACATTATCTCTTCAAGTCCTAACTTTATATAGTTATATAGATAGATTATTTTACCTCTCATTGTTCATTTACTAATTTTCAACAAGAGTAAACTTTACTCTTCATCAAAAGAAGGGTAAGGGTAAACTTTATTATGTAAGAAATGTGATTTGAACAAACAAATCTTTAAGTCGATTTTTTTGCTATCTTTTTATGCAAATATAGGAAAAATTACCAACTAAATCACTGGTCAAAGCCAAATGAGATTTAAGTAGGGTGAGTATGGATTGGGCTTGATTGGATTTGTGAGAATCAAATCCAGCCCATTATTGATTAAATTGAAAAAAAAAATTAATTCAGGATAGTTTGGTAATGTTGAAATTTTTAAAATAATTATTCTTATTTATATTGTAAAAATAATTAATTGTAAAGTGAATCAGTTAAACATATAATAAAATTTATTTAAAAAAATATAAATTTAAAACGCAATCATGTATATTTGATAAATCTTACATTTAACTGCTATAAAAAATAAATGACTAAATTAAACATAATATTGAATAAAATTTATTTACATGTTTATAAACTTGTATATAAAATATTTTTAATGTATATATAATAATTAATAATTAAAATAAATATTTTATATTATTAATTAATTGTTTATTTTTATCTCAATTTAATTGGTAATAATAATAATAATTTGTTTAAAGTTAATTATTTTATTTCCTAATTATTAAGGATAATTTTGAATTTTTTTAACATATATGTGTATAGAATTGTATTAAGTATAAAAGTGATTCTCAAAATTAGATTTTAAAAAACTATTCTTTCCCTCCTTTTCAAAATTAATTGTAGAAGGGAGTCATTTTGCCAAAAGTGAGTTCTAAAATAATTTATCAAACATCAAAATTAACTTTTAGTTTTTTAAAATCACTTTAAAACCTTCCAAAAGTAATCCCAAGGGAGCCCTCGATCTAACTTAACCAAATAGATATATCTAATCTAAGCTTATGCAATCCTTAAATCATCAGATTAGGTTGGGTTAAAAGATTCTCTTTATAAAGAATATAAAGGATTCAAAATTAAGTTTAACCATTTGTAGTTTAGTTTAATTTTTCTATGATTTTTATTTTTTTTTTACGTTAGGTTACTCAACCCAATCATTAATCAAGATAAAAAGAAAGTGATCTTATCAACACATCTAAAGCTGATTGGGTTGAATTGGATTGAACTAGATTCATTGGGTTGTATTGACTTTTTAACCCTGAGATACATTTGTGATTTGATTCAGTATTAAAAAAAAAAAAAAGAGTTGAACTACTAGCACTTCTTCATTAATGACTCTTGTTGTATTACAATGACATCTAAAGACAAATACTAATAAAATTAAATCCACTTATATAAAATGTATATATTTTTTTAAACCCTTTTTATATACTTTTATTTACTTTATCTAACTACTCTCTATTATTTTCAACTCAAATGATTTTTTTTTTTTATCTTTGTAGCTAATTAACTTGATGGCGAAGTGTCACTGTTGTGTTTTAAGATTGGCTAGTAGTAGCCAATGATCTAGAAAATAAAGAGTACTATACATAAATTCAATTTTTTTCCTTTTTTTTTTTTTTTGAATCCATTTCCAACTGAAGAAGAAATGGGGAGCATTAAAGGTAGCTTACCGAAAGCATTTTACCCATAATAATCTACAATAGCAGATATTGACTTGATTGTGGCTTGTCGATCACCTTGCCAAACCAAAATCGCCAACATGAGCTTCAAACTTTTGGTTGAGAAGGAAGTTGTCGGAATCTATATCATGGGAAAAAAAAAAAAATCAATTTTTTTCTTCTTTTCCTTCTTTATTCATATTGATTACTAACATTTTTGAAAAATTAGTGTTTTGAATTTCGTAGAGAGTTTGAACGATTTAAAATGAAAAGGGTGTTTATTTAGAAAAAAATAGAAAAGAAGAAAAGTTTTTTTTTAAAATTAAGTGAAGTATAATTAAAAGAGGGGTTATATGAAGATTTTGGAGGAGTGCCAAATGCCAATAGTTCGAATCTTAGAATAAAACAAAAAGAATCATTTGATATTATAGTATTACTCTTATCTAATTTAAGTTTTTTTATAGACAACCAAGAGAATATTTGATAATGCGCTTTTCATCAGGCATCACCATTTGACTAATGGCAATAAAAAGAAAATAGTAAAATATTACACTTTTCATAGTAGCAATTTAGGACTGGTATAAGTAATTATCTTGATCAAGATTGGGGATTTCATTTTACTCTGTTATCTACTTCAGCTTTCTCTCTCCGGATGAGCAAATTGAATTGAAAATGAATTGAATTGACGTTTGTTTTGTAACCAACCAACCGAATCACGATTTGTGTTAAATGAGTGTTTTGGTATGACTTATTTAATTACCGTCTTAACTACTTATTTAATTCCATAATTTTTATTTTTTCATTGTTTAATTTTTTTAAATAGAATTTTTGAAAGATAAATAGGAAGTCAATTTTTTTATAAAATATTATACTATAAAATATTCTTCTTTATTTATTTAATGATTTTATTTATTTTATAATATAACTTTAAAAAATTTATTTATTAAAATATTATTTTTATAAAAAAATTTATTGATAATTAAATAGTTAAATTCTTTAAGTAAAAATACTATTTATAACAATTTTACTAAAAAAAACTTGACTTTAAAAACTATACAATTAAGTGTTAATATGTATTATTTATTCTTTCATGTAGTCGTTTGTCCAAACTCTAAAGAGATTTCAAGTTATGAATTATATCATCATTTAAAAATAATATTAAAAGCATGAACACTTCAATTATTTTTATTATTACTACTATTACTACTACTATTATTATTTATCTATCACCATTAATTTACTAATTTTTAGTGAGAGTAAACTTTACTCTATATCAAAAAAAGGGTAAGGGTAAACTTTATTCTTTAACCAAAGGTGATTTGAACAAACAAACCTTTAAGCATATCCCTTTTTTTTTTTGTGCAAATGTAGTAAAAGTAACTAACCAAATTTTAGTCAAGCCAAACGAGCTTTAAGTAAGATGAGTATGGGTTGGGTTGGATTGGATTTGTAAAAATCAAATCTAACCCATTAATAATTAAATTGAGAAAAAAATTCAACTGAGGGCAGTTTGGTAATGTTGTAACACTTAAAATAATTGTTATTACATGTGCTATAAAAATAATTAGTTGTAAAGAGAATCAGTTAAACGTATAGTAAAATTTATTTTTAAAAATATTGTGAATTTTAAAAGTAGTCACATGTGTTTGATAAATTTATTGTTAAACTGCTATAAAAATAAATGACAGAATTAGATATAATGTTGAATAAAATTTATTTACACATTTATAAACGTGTATATAAAGTACTTTTAATTGTGTACATATAATAATGGATGACTAAAGTAAAAGTATTAAGGAAAATTTTGAATTTTTTTTAATATATGTGAGGATATATATGAAATTATATTAAATATAAAAGTGATTCTCAAAATTAGATTAGATTGAGGACTCGTTTGGTATTCCTTTTAGGAGGTTTAAAAGTAATTTTGAAAAGCTAAAAATTAATTTTGGTATTCGATAAATTTTTTTTAGAAATCACTTTTGGCAACATGACTCCATCAAGTGAGATCAAGCTTAAGAAATTCAATGGACAACAAAACATTCAGGAACAAGTACTAGCTCAAATCATCTCCATTGTTAAAATTTGTGTAAAGTTGATATGATTTAATGTATGAATGATTTAGCATTTTAAAAGCTTAAGATTTTGTTTAATAAATCACCATTTTTCATTAACTAAAGGTTTTATAATTACAAGACAAGTAATTTTATGAAATTGGTTGTTTTAAAAAATATGGACTAAAATAAAAGGTTTTTCAAATCTTTGATATCATTAAGTATTGTCTTAAATTCTAAAAATAGAACTATTTGCAAAAGTTTAAAATGTTTTGGGACATAATATAATTTCTAAAAAAGTTTAGGTAAAACTGTAAATTTTGGAGTAATAGTGGCTAGCTAGCAATATTTAGTGGCTAATCGCCTAGAGTCCAAAAATTTTGGCGGCTAACCGACCAAATCTAGCGGTTTACCGCTTAGACAAATTTTCAAATTTGATTTTACACCAGTAACTTGTCACATTAGTATAACGACTAACTGCCTCATTCTACCGACAATCTGACAAGTTTCTAGGAAGTTAATAGTGGTTAGTTTGCTTGTCCAAATTATATAAGTTTAAATCAAAATCAAATTTAATAAGTTTTTTAAGCAAAAATAAGATCATACAACCTACCTTGAGCTTTCATTTTGTTAATCTACATACATTGAGTTATCATTGAGCTGTCATTTGTATATTCACTCTAAAAGCAAATATTTGTTGCAATCTTCAAATTCATTATCAAATTTGTGTGCGTGTAAGCGTAGGAAACACCTGGAGTTGTAAAAATTTATTGACACTTTTGAATTCAATTGTAAGAACTTGAAGTGTTGGGAGGTTTGGATAATGAAATAATCAAGCGTGGTTTGCTCGGAGGCATGGACGTAGGCGTGTTTGTCAAATCACGTAAAAATCAATGTGCTTGTTTTCTTCTCCTTTACTTCTTTTAAATTTATGTTTTGTTAGATTTATTATTATTCATATTCCTTAAAGAAGCAATTTAAATTATAGTGTGTTTTTTATTGTATAATTTTTTTTATAATCTAATCCACTCCCTCTTAAGTTGCATAACTAGTATTTTAGTGTCCATATCTCAAAAGGTTGTTATGCCAATATTCTCTTTAAGCTCAATTTAACAATTATTTTAGAGTAATAGTTCCTTAGAGGCATTTTAACAAAAAATTAATATGTCATAGTTTACAAACACTTGATATCACAAGTTTTCATCTTGTTTGAATTTTTTTTCATCGCCAAGTTTCAAACATACTTTTAATTAATAACTAAGACACTATTAATTTCAACATAATGATAATAGTTTAGGAAAAGCAAGCTATTGGTATTGGTGTTATCCAATATACTATGATCTGGACAAGGTGTGCTATCCCCCAGAAAACTACACTTGTCACTCGAATCACAAGTGCTTGCAAGTCTAGGTGAAGTGGGCACTACTCGCGATGAACAATTGTTGCCCGGATCTTGGATTTTGTCTTCAAGAAAGTGAGACACCCATTTTTATTGGATTTTGTCATAATTTTACTAATTTATGAATTAATTGCCTCACATTAACCATTTTATGTACCCACATTGTAATTAAATGAACCAAAGCACTCCTCTGTACCAAACACAACCAAATAAATAAAATTGAACAAACATTAACCTTAATTTCTTCTTGCTCTTTAAATTTTTAATTAATTTTGTCATTAATGCTTCCATAAAAATTCTTTTCATGAATATGGATAGGTGATACTTGGATAATAATTTTTGTCCGATGTATGTGAGATGAGTGAAATAGAGTGTATGTTGTTGAAGTATTGTAAAGATGGGTTTTGGCCATTACTCGAAGGTTTGGGTTTGTTTGTTTTAAATCTTAGGGGTATTTTGATCCTTAAGATTTGAAAATAAGTGATATTGTAACAAAAATAGAGGTGTGGTCTTTTTTATAGTGAAAGTTAGAAAGTGCCTAGATGGGTGAATTTCCCAAATTTTTGTTGATTAGAATTAAAAAAATTGATATAATTATTAAATGGGTCATGTTTGTGTCAACTTGTTTATTAATCATATGACGTTCTTATAAAGAAATCTCAACGTATGAATCCATGACACGAATAAATGTTCATATTGTCATCAACGTATTAATGTCACATGAATTATATATATATATAAAATTCAAGAGTCATACTTTTAAAAAAAAATTTAGGCACAATATCTTAATTAAGGGGCAAGATTAAAGCTGACATGACTCTTTTTAATTTTAAAACTAACAATTTAATGTAGTAGGTCCCCATCTAATAAAAAATTATGGGTCCGACTATATTGGAGTTGCTCCAATATGAAGCCAACTAATATAATCATAGCCACTCCCTATGGCCGCTAGGATTACATGTACTTACAATACATGTATTGTACATGATTATAGATTACTTGTTGAGAGGGCAAATATATCCAAATATAATAAGGATACTTCAATAAAGTTTTAAAAAAGATCTATGAATAACTAGCATGTATATTCAATCCTATATTTGAATTTGAGTGTATTGGAGTATTAATTTGTGGCCACATGTTGGAAAGAAAAGCGATGGGGCTTTAGATTAGAAGTCATATAAAGATTAGTAATAATGAGCGAGTATATTTGATCTCATTCTGACTTTCATTATAGTAGGAATAATAATTCGTGGCTGCATATCGCAAAGTAGAGCAATGGGCCCCAGATTCATAAACGCAAGTCATGTTGTAAAAAGACTGGCAAACTAATTGGCCAATGAGGGTCAGATTTCAAAATTGAAAGGAAAAACATGTACGACTGTGTTTCTTAATTATAAGTTTTAAAGCAAAGTTAGTTTAATTTAATAATTTATTTTATTGACATAGTTTCTGTTGATTTTAGAAATCCTACATAATATGGGCAATAGGAATACATAATCTGCAAATAATTTTGGTTTGGAAGTTATTTGTTGATTTAATTTTATAAATTATTTGGAAGTATTTGACCTATGTTATTGTTGAATCGGTAGAACGAGTAAGGGAAAATAAAGTATTGTTAGTTATAAAATCATTTATTTTTTGT
Source organism: Citrus trifoliata (assembly GCA_018350135.1). Lineage (NCBI taxonomy): Eukaryota > Viridiplantae > Streptophyta > Magnoliopsida > Sapindales > Rutaceae > Citrus > Citrus trifoliata. The sequence goes on along the minus strand of CM031384.1, from coordinate 8,530,605 downwards.
TGGCTTATTGTTTGTGTAATATTATGAAAAAACTGTGAATGGAAGTGTTATTCTTCGTGATTTTTTATAGTTATTTTATCCTTTTAGCAGAGAGGCTATTCAAAACATTAAAACAAAGAAACAAGGGCATGCATTACTAAGGAGGTACGTTCTTGAACTAAAAAAGGAATTGTCATATATGACAATTGACAGTTCATATATAATATAAGTTTTAAATGATATAAGGATAACATGACAATGTGTGTAAGCATAATCATTTTACCTAATATGTGGTAAAAGCTAAAGTATTGTAATTGGGGCATGCGTTACTAAGGAGGTATGTTCTTGAACTAAAAAAAGAATTGTCATATATGACAATTGACAGTTCATATATAATATAAGTTTTGAATAATATAAGGATAACATGACAATGTGTGTAAGCATTCAAAAACCTTTCTTTGGATCAAAAGCTAGTGTATTGTAATTGGGGCAAGAAATATGATAAAAATCTTAGAGAGAAGGCCTATTTCATGTCACATTCACCTTGCCAAACCCAATTTCTATGTCAACTGGCATGCCTTTCCTTCTTATCATGCACTTATTGGTGTTTATGCTCACCGCTAGCGTAAATTTATCACTCCGTGACCATAATTATGCAAATCTAAAGTCAAGCAAAGTCTAAATTCTTCTAATGATTCTTTCAAACCTTCATAATATATTCACTATCGTACAATCTTGCAACTACCTCTTGACATGCTTACTTACATAATTCATACATTTGTTCATTTCACCTAATTAGGCATGTAATCTAGAGCCCATTTATTCTAATTCTCTTGACTAATTCAATAATAGTAGTCTTTTTCTTCATTCCGCATGATTTCAAGATTGAGTTTAAACTATTTTTCTGAGTTGCTATAGTATGCTTGCCAAAAGAGTCTACTAAGACATATTTCTTGGAATTGCATTGTCATTCTCTTGTACACATATCTAGCACATGTTCTTGATACCCTAGGCATTGCTTCTACAAGAGCAGCATCTCCCTATTCTTGTCGTCACTCACAATGCAAAAACATTCTTTAGCATTGAACATAAGCACTTTATTAAGTCGTGCCATGAATTCAGCCCATGTATCCATATTTTCTTCTATACCCTTAGAAAATGATGTCGGACATATTGTGTCATTTGCATCTAGACTACTACCATGAAATTCTCTTCCAATTGGCGAGCCATCTAAGAAAATAAGTTTCCTACATTTTATTAAGAATCCTAATAAGTTTCAAATAATGCCAAGAAAATTTCATTGCACCTACGCTATGAATCCAACCATTGTATATTGATAATTACATGGTTCAACTTATATGCCTTCATAATTGCCTCAAATAAATTGTAGAATTCTGTAGCCTTCTGTATAGCATTGCCCAACCATCTCTCGGGCAATTTTCCCTGCATTCATTAATAAACTGTTTTTGTATTAGTTTCCTCCTTCACCCATAACATTGCACCACCTTGATCATGGTCCCAGATATGCAAATAGTGCTACATGAGCCACCGTGCTATTTTTGTGAACATTGGTTCTCTTGAGACATAATCGAGATTTGGTCTATATTTAGTGACGATAAAAATTAGATACCATGTCATCCTCTTCCTTTAATCTACCAATCACATCTAAAGTCAGAGCACTCACAAAATAAACAATCCCTGTTATTCTCCATAATGCACAGTCCTGACATAATCCTTGAATCAATCTCCTTTAGTAAATTTCTGGCCTTCTTGTAAAACCATCAGCCTTTTGTTGTTGCTGGTGTTACTACATTGCATATTCCAGATAATATTGCATTATATAGTCTTTGTTGCCTCTACTTTGCCAATTCCGTCATATTCTATTTCTCTATTTATATCTAATATGTTAGGCAATTCAATTTCTTCATCATCTGCCTAGTGGGGCTGGTTTGCATTTGTCTTCTCTGATCTAACCAAGTTTTCATTATCTTTTGCCAAATTATTAAATATGAATCTAGCTATTGGTAATTTTCTTTTGTTGCTTCGAGATGTTATGTCCTTCCTGTATATAATTACTGATCTTCCCCTTCTATTTTCATAAATGGACTTTAGTGTTGACCTATACAAGTATACAGTCCTTCGATTTTGATAATAACAAATCATGCATCAAAGGTAGAATAAGAAATGCATTGTTCATAATCTAAGAAATTCAAACGCTCAAAGCTTTACCTAGACATAAATAAGCATCAAGGGTACTAAGCTTAGATATCTTGTTTTTAAAAACTTATATGAATGCATAATCAAAGCACTTAAAAGCTCATTATAATCTTATGAAATGAGTTACTAAACTATATTAAAAATGGTTTAAAAGGTTTTAAATAACAAATGTTGTTTTTAATTAGAATAATAAGAGTTTTCTAAATTTCATATAAGTTTTCTATCAAAATTACACTTTCTATGACTCAAATGGCTAACCACTAAAATTCATGTAGTAAGCTGATAAGAATAAGAAAGGTTTCTAGAAACAAATAGCATGCCACAACACTAAAATAGTAAAACTGATTAATTGCAAAGAGCAAACCAAATTCAATTAGTAGAGTCTCTAGAATTAAATGGTAAACCAACAACTCTTAAGTCGCAATCCAATTGTGCACTTATTCTTAAAATAAGTTGCCATAAAGCAAACGGTAATATGTTTCATTACAAGTGGTAAATTGATCATTGTCAAAAAGTTAATAACAACTAATTTTATTATTCAATCAATAAATAGCCAAGGAAAACTCATTGAAAAAGTTAATAACAACTAATTTTATTGTTCAATCAACAAATAGCCAAGGAAAACTCATTTCAAATTGATTTTTTTGGAAATCTTTATCATAGTTTGAAAGAGTCTTAAGCTTTTATTTGCTTACACACATTCATTGATTTATATTTGAGTTATCATTTGCAAACATACTTTCTGAGAGTGTAATGAAATAGAAATGTTATAGAACTTGATTGAAAGAAGAAATTAGGTTTCTGAATAACGAGAAATTTTATTAAAAGTCTGAATGAATAAACTAGGGTTTTTGAGACCCTTTTTATAGCAAGTCTAAATATCGCGAATTTACCAAAATAGGTAAATATGAAATAAAATATGATAATTAAATTGTACTAATCAAAATAGAAGGAAAATAAACGGCACTCAAATCCAAGTTCTAGAAAAAAAAGATAAAAATCCTAGAAGAATCAAGAAAAATAAGAAAAAATCTTAAAACTATAAAATAACTAGGAAAGAAGCAAAATTTTCAGCTTGACCACATGACATAATAGCTTAGGCAATATTGGGTTTTGTTCGTCTTGTCGTAAGCTTCAAAATTATATAATATATGCAAATTATGGTCTTCAGAATGTACTCTGCTCGCGACACATAACATCCTACATCATAGTTTAATCTTTGTAAACTTTAATTTCATTTTAAAAATTGAGTGCTAGTGAGTGTGGAAAACACTTGAGAAAAGGATGTGTGACCATCTCTCATTATAATTCATTAACACCTTATAAGTCAATTGTAAATATCTTGAAACTTTAGATAGTGGAATCCTCAAATGCGATTGGCTTTGAGGCGTGAAAATTGGCTGATTTTACCGAACCACGTAAAAATCTATGTTTGATTTCCTTTCCCTCGCCTCTTTAGATTTACTCATTATTATATTTATTGCTATTAGCTAGTTAAATTGTAAATTGATATTGGATTTTGATTTTATTATTTAGTATTTGAAAAAAAAAATCACACCCCTTCTTAGGTTGTTTAGTTAGACATTTATTTGGTATTAAAGTAAGGTTCTCTTATTAGGACTTAATTGTCTGGAGTAAAATATTTATGGCAACTCAAAATGACTCAATTTTTAAAAAAGGTAAATCTACTACTAGATCTCTATTTTTTTTTAATGGAAATGCCTACCCTTATTAAAAAACTACAATGGAATTTACTTGCAAGCACTAGACTATGAATATATAAGAAGTTGTTTGTGATAGTCTATTCATACTTATAAATAAAAATAAAGAAATGAAAGAATTTCTAAAACCTTTACATGAATGGAATGAGTCGGAAAACAAAACAACTTCTTTGAATTCCAAAACAGTGAATGCTTTAATGCTTATAAAGTTCGGAGAAAACTTTAAATTGTCTATGAGTGGACTTATCAAGTTAAAGATTCCAAAATTAGTAGGTATATTAGACAATATGAATTATTTTAAATGGAGCAAAACGAGAGTATACATACTTTGTATACTCGATTCACGGATATAAATACATTAACTGTTGGATTTTTTATATTTGCAATTTTGTATTGAGCAACGTTTTGGCTCCTGAATTAGTTATAGGCCGATAGTAACTTAAAAATGGAGTATTGGTTTTTTTTCCCCCCATAGGGAGCTGGGAAAAATACTATATTCAATGTTAAATTGATGTAGGAACTGGTGTTACTTGTACCCATCTAACCTTTCAGTACAGGTTTAAGTGAATGAACGGGTTTCAACTATTGTTGTCTTTATTATGAGGTTTGGTTAACTATTGTCGTTGAGATTGTTAGTCGTTTTAAATCCAACAAATTTACCTTTTTCCTTTTACGTTATTTTAACATTGTATATGTTTATATTCCTCAAGTTTGTCTAGGGCCTTTTTAATGCTGAAATCATCAAATGTGATGATAAGAAATCCAAAAGACTTAGAAGAGTGGACAATCACGATGCTGAGGATAGGATCTGTTATTTACTTAATTCAATTTCATGCCAAATTTTTTCATATATACCCACAACATATGCCGTGGTGATTTCCATTCTATTTCTAAGATGGAAGCTTGTTTAGACGTCACTTCATAATCTTTGCTTCGATGATAGGTTATGCTTAAGGCCTGCTACTTTGACTAATATTGCAGTGGCTGGGTTTGAGCAATTTGTATATATAGTGCTTCTTCAAAGTCAGCCGGTAGATATTGACAAGTTTTCTCTCCATTGTTCTAGACTAACTGCTTTGTCTATTTTTAATTTTTGGGTTTCTTCTATAGTTATACACAATGTCCGTTAGATTGAACTTGGTCTTGGTAGTCAATGTTGCATTGAGTTACCTAAATAGTATTTACACTTTCAGAACACTTGAAGTTCTTAGATTTGATTCAAAATTTGTCATCAAAGTTCCTCTTATTCGAAATATGTTTTTTTCCAAATATGAAGATTCTTCGTGCTTTACTGCAATATCCTAATAACAATGTAACTGAGAAGTTGTTTTCGTTTGCTATTCGTTTAAAGATTTGTCAATACTGGCTTATTTGAGTGCAGATAGTCCTACAACTAACTTCATCATTTTGCCCTCTATACTGAAGAGGTTGGCTTTTATGGTGACCATAAAAGATTATTTTTTCACTCGTATTGAGCACAATGTTATGATTAGGGCTCTAAATCTTGAATATCTCCGTATTGTTGATGACATTTTAATATCCTATATGGTGCATGAACTACATTCCTTAAACAAAGTGTTATTAGATATTTTAGCTCTGGAATCAGCACATGATGATCCTAACTGTGCTTTACAACTGTCATAGGTCTCATCAAGACCAAATTTCTCACTTTATCTGTTGGAATTATATCAGTAAGTTTTCTTTTACTCCGTTTTAGGCTATCTAATACGTATGAGAATTCTTCAGGTTTCATTCTATATATATATTTTTCTTTCTTTTGGTTTTTGTACACCATCTAGCAGGGAGGACATTGTCTTAAAATAGACTGTTGGGACAATTTTTGTTATTGAATGAAATTCAATTGCAACAAATTGTTTATTTCTTTCTTTTGATTTTTCCATGCAAAGGCGCTTGAATGTGCTTATGAGAATTTCTTTCCTTCATTTCCCAATTTGACCTATTAAAAGTGAAGCTTTGAGAATTTGGATAGCAAGTTCTTCCTATCATCCTCAGTAGCTCATCCAACTTATAGACTGTTGTCTTATAGAAAGTGAGGATCTAATGAACTTTAAAACTAAATGCTACTCGATTTTTTAGTTTGTGATATAGTCTCTTTCTTATCAGAAATGTTGGGTCAAATTGAGTGAAGAACAATTTGGATAGATTGAAAAAAAAATGTGTCCCATTGTTTGTTTTAGCATGTCAATGAAATCAAGGGACATGACGATAAAAAAGATGAACTACGATTGGTAGAGTACTTGTTGAAGCATAATGAAGTTTTGGATACGATGATCATTTTGTGCAAGGAATTATTTCAGAAAAAAGATTAAAAAAAATGGGGTAGAAACTATTAAATTTACAAAGAGGCTCTGAGATAAGTGAAATTCAGCTCAGTTTTCAGTTAAGGTCTCTTGGTTGTTTTGGTTTCATAAAGTAGTATAATTGCAGATGCTGTCCAAAGAAAAAAGGATGAATCTAATTACAAGATAATATGTTTTCAATAATAAAATATTATTTATGTTGCTGGTGCATTGTATATATCGTGTTTTTCCCTCACACTAGCCTCTTTGTTGTAGCTCCTTGAAATTCCCCTACTTCAAGATCTTGCGACATTGCACCCATTTGACTGTTCATCAGATGATTTGGGAATGCTATCTTTTTTTAGATTCCTTTTTTTTTGTTCTTAATATTTTTTTAATTTATTTATTGTGGAAACTATGGTCACATTTTGCTTCTTTTAAAGAGATTGAGCCTAATGAATATGGAGTAGTTTTTGATTCACTATTTAAGGATTTTCTTGTGCCTCTAACTCCAACTCGAAATGAACTAGCTACTCCAAAGTACTAGCTCCAAAAGAACTTGTTGGATAGTTCTCATTTTAAATACTTTGTAAGCAGTTAGAAGATTCATGCTTGTTTATTAAAAAGAAAGAAAAAAACCAACAAAACAAACAAACAAAAAATGCGTCTGTTTCATATGAATACTTTAATAAAATGAAAAAAAAAATTAAAATACAATTGGAGAAAAATACCCTTTAGGTTCCATTCTTCGTACTTTGGTAGACTTGTTCTATTTTCATTTAACCTTTACAAAACTAGCATTGAACCCGCCTCGGTTTTACTCACTAACATATTAATGGAAAATAAAATCTATCGTTCATTCATTGCAATGTTAGATGACAAATGACTATCATGATTCTTTTGAAAAAATACAAAGTTTTAGTTTACTGAGCATTAATTTCTCAAAATTGTATATCAATAACAACATTTTACATTTCAATACTAACAAAGGACAACCAATCCTATAGTAAAGCTAACGTAAGTGCTTACACCGAGAATGAAACCCTGCAAAATCAAATGAGATAATCAATTCTCTTCCTCAATAAAATGTTTTCAAGTCATTGAATTACTTACCAACAATTGGAACGTAATACAAGTAATTCATAATTAAAAAAAAAAGAAAAAAATACAAGAATCTCATAATCCACAACTAAGAATTAAAGAGAAACTCTCTAACGATGTACTAGAGCTATGCATTAGTCATATCCATCAACTGGAAAGTTAAACATATATATATATTTAAAGGATATTCTCTAATCCATTTCAAAAAATTAAATATGTAAATGAATTTCCAAGAGGTTAGCAGATAGACATGAAAAATCATTAAACATGAAAGAATAGGACAAGTAAACGTCACACCTCCCATGGGCCCACGGCACAGGCCCCTAGTTCCGCCAAGCTTGGAAACTTGCAATAACAGTTAAAGTCATCGGTTCCCTTGCTAAAGCTCCACCTCTACTGTAAGTTTTGATGCGTAAATTAGTAAATGAATTTGGCGGCATAAGTAATATAATAAAGAGTAGAGTATTGTTTTATAGAAATTGTATATTTTATTAGTTATCGAAATTATTCTAATTCTAATTTATTTAACAATTGAATAGGTGAATTTAGATTAAAATAAAATAACTAAAAGTTAAATAAAGATGTATGCAATAATAGAAATTGCCAAGTGATTAAAACAATAGACATCCGATTTCACCATAACCAATCTAATTTAATCCTCCATCTATGCTATTAAAGTTTATTAGCCATGTTGACAGTGAACTTCCCTAATCTATTCAATATCCTCTCTTGAGTAATATCAAAAATACCTCCACATATTACCCTATTATATCTCTATGTGAATTTAAATATGCAAAGATTCATTAAATTCCATGAAAATTTTTTAAAAAACTGCACGAATCACATTGGCATATTTATGTTTTTTGTTCAATTCATGACATCTATTACACAGAGCAAAAATACATAAATCTCATCTCGGTCTCATTATGTATTCTCAAATTATTTAACTATTAACAAGATATTTAAAAGTATTAAATACAATAATAAACACTCAACTATAGAATAATAAATTAAAAGTAACATAGATTCATAAAATTAAATCTTTATAATTAGGGTACATCGTAACTCTATTAAAATAAATTAGTTCATGAGAATATAAAGAGAATCCATGAATTTATTTGAGAACATTCAAGCAAGATAATAAAAATGAAAGAAAAAAAAAACTCAAGAATTAAAGCACCATCCTCCTCCAAATTGCTCCTGCTACTCTCGGCTTTTGCTCAAGACTTGCGGCTGCTGCTTTCTTCTTCTTCTTTTCTTCTTCTTCTTTTTTTTTTTATTTTTATCTTGGCTCCAATTTCGTGCGGCTGCCCTCTTCACTTTTCTTTTTATATTGTAGCGGCCCTGAATCCTCACATGGAAAGGAAAGAAAAACAAAAGCCCAGCCGCCACTTGAGTTCGTGCATGCTTAACTTGTAAAATTTAGTTGGCCAATTTGCAAAGCCAAAGCCCATCACGTGAATCATTCAAATTGCCAATTAATTCTTTAATGCTCCTCACGTGCTTGCCATATTTGTCGTTCATGCATGCTTAACTTGTAAAATTTAATTGGCTAATTTGCAAAGCCAAAGCCCATCACGTGAATCATTCAAACAATTAATTCTTTAATGCTCCTCACGTGCTTGCCATATTTGTCAACAAAAAAATTCAAATCTTCCTGATTTGGCTTTCTTTTTCTTTCCCCATTGTTTCGACATTATTTTCATTATACTCTAATTTGTTTCCTCTTTAAACTTCTTTTCTCTTAAATATTTTTAATATTCCTACAAAAAAAATATAAAAATTAAGATAAAAATTAATACAATAAAATATAATTTAACATAAAATTAAGTTATGAAAGTATTAAAATAATAGATAAATTATGAGAACATCAAGTATCTTATGCAAAATGTGATAGAAGGGCATTTGTAAACAGGGGCATCCATTAAAAAAAAAACAAATTACTGATAGCAATGCACAATCTCTTTCAGATTCGAGTTACCAACATAAGTTGACTTGAAATTAGGTGAATGTCAGCATTGGGCAATATCTTCTCAATTTATGAAGCAATCCCTAATTACTTCGACCTAGGCCTTCCTCTCCTCTCATGACTTTCTCTTTTAAATTGAGTTATTTAATTAATGAAAGCACTCACATATGAATTGCAGAACATTTCAGAAAACCTCATATCTTCTTACAGTGGAACATTTCAGAAAACCTCATATTTTGCAATTACAACATTTCATGTCTTCTGAAATGCACAAATCACAAAATAAAAGTCCTTAAAGGAGACGGATGCTGTGTTTAAAATAACATACTTAATTTGGAAATTAATTGTATAAATTTTCAACCTTCAGGAAGGAAAGTATGCTAATATTAATTTTCAATATTCAAAATATGGGGCATGAAATGACTCAATAGTACAAATACTACTTCAACCTAAGAAATCAAAACTTGTCTGAAAGCAATTAAGGTGCGTTTGGGATTCAGTTGTAACTTAAAAGTTATAACACTAAAATGTTTGATAAATACTTGTTATTGTACCTTCCAAGATATGTTGATATAATTTTTCACTTGTATAATAGAAAATATATTATATCTTTAATTTAATAATTTTGTAAAAATTATTATTTAAAATTTATATTTATTACATATTAACTTTTATTTCATAATTACAATTTTTTTTCCACAACAACTATAACTTAAATCCCAAACAAGACATTAGTCCATTTAGAGCTTTTCTTGAACTACATGCGTAATCACTTATTATTGTAAAAGGTTGTGAATCATAAAAACTTGATGCAGCAAAAATATTCATGCCAAAGTTGCAATTATGAAAACACAGAAAAACTAATTTCAATTCTTCTTACTCGATCCTCCAGTTCTTGTAGATAGGTAGCTTTTTTTTGTCCCAATTCTATTTCTCAGATGAAGACGCTCAGCCTACTTAATAATGGAAATATCAGGTCGTAATATAGTTCAAAAGATTAAATCCACAAAAGTAGCAACAATGCTTTATTCAAACAGAACTCCAACAGAGATTTCAAAGCAAGATAGTGTTTGGAATATATTCATTTTCATACCTCATGTTTGACTAATAGAACAAGTACAAGCATTTCAAAAAATAACTTGAAGACAGTACTTAGAAATATTTCATCAAACATCAACATTAAATACCAATGTACAAGATCCAAGCACTAATTTAACACATCGGCAAACCATGCAAAATAGATAAATTGAAATAGAACCACAAACAAAGAAATGACATAAATACTTGGCATCCAATCTCAATTTCGCAAAATGAAACCACTGTTATAGGGCATAAGTTTCAGCAAGCCAGATCGAAGAAGCTTACAAGACACGAACCAAATGTAGAGGCATTTATTCCGACTTTTCATTTAATTTGAAAACCAGACGATCTGATTTGTAATTTTTACAGATTTGGCCCCATCGCTCTGCTTTGCAATATGCGGCCACGATTACTACTCCCACCACAATGAAAGTCATATTCGGATCAATCATGCACGCCTATTATTTTCAACCTTTATTGGAACCTTTTTTGGAATATCTTTATTGCATTCGGTTATTTTTACCTAGCAAAAATTTCCGATCAAAATTTTGACTAGATTGGTCCGACTTGAAATTTTTGGACTTTGTCCCGAATTTAAAGGTCAAAATTTGAGCTCAAACTTAAAAATTAAAATCCAACTAAATTTGAGTCAGGGTTTGGGCCTTAACTGACCCGACCTTAGCCAACCCAACCCAACCCAACCACTTAATAATAATTTTTAAAAAAGTGTGTTTTTATTTGAATTTTGTGTTTTTATTTAAATTAGACATGGTTTTTGTTTATGTTCGGTTAGTTATATGTTTTTATGGTTGGGATATTAATTAGAGTAATTTTTATGTTTAATTTTAATATATTAAGGGGGGATAAATTTAAATTATTTAGGGAAATTATCATTTGTCCACCCTAAGATTATATCGTTATCAAAATTACTACAAAACTTTGACAGTATATCAGCCGTCCACCCTTAGATGACAAAACATATCTCCTAACCACCATTCCGTCAACTGCCGTTTACAACTTAACAGAATTGAAACAAAATGACGATATTGCCCTTAAGCATGAAATTAATGTTAAAAAGGCAAAATTGCCCCAAAGATTAAGCAATGCCAAATGTAGCCGTTGAACTCAACAACGGTAACAATTTTGGCTATATAATTAGCCAAAAACAGCAGCACAAACCTCATTGAAAGCAAGTAAAAATTAGCAACTCCTCAACAACAACAAATCAGCACACACCTCATTGAAAAAACCCAAATTAGATACTCCTCAACAACAACAACAACAACAACAACACACCTCATTGAAAGAAAGCAAAAATTAGCTACTCTTCAACAACAACAAATCAGCACACACACCTCATTGAAAGAAACAAAAAAATTGCTACTCCTTAACAACAATAAATCAACAGCACATTTCCTTGAAAATGGTCTCCAGTGAAGCATCCAGTTCTGGTGTCAGTGGATTTAAAAAATATAAAAAAGTGAAATGTCAGCCAAAATATTGCAAGTGTGGCGTGCAAGCAGTGGCCATGGTGTTAACTGCATTGCAAAATCCTAATTATTACTGTTTGGTCATTCAGGTGGAAGTATTGTGGAGTGAAGCACTGTGATTTTTGGGAATGGTTCATTACGGAATCTCTCATATATTCGACTAATAATGATGAGATGGCATACGAGCAAAACCTGAAGCTAAATGATGATGTGGTGAAAATAAAAAAGAGGCTAAAACTCATTGAAGGAAGGCTTAAATATATCTTAATTCTGCTGGTGTGTGTATTTGTAACTGTCTTTATGAGAAAGTAATATGGCTTGTAATAAAGTTTCAACAGTAATGGTTTAGCTCATGTAATGTTCCTAACAAAATATATCCTTAACAATAATGTTGTCAATAATCAATTGAAACATTAATAATGTAATTAATTAACATCCAAACTATGCAAATAACATATCTTCTTCAAATTCTTGTTCAATAAAAATCCAAAACATGGTTTAGCTCATGCAAGAGCATAGTTAAGTTTAGGAAACTGAAATTGACAAAATGAAATAACATAACCAACATAAGAGTTTAGGAATCTAAAATTGACAAAATGAAAAAACATAACCAACATAAGTGTTTAAAAAACTGAAATTGATGACATGTTTCCCAACAAATTGAGTATCAAACTCATTTTAAAGCACCTGTTACAGTTGACGACTATGATGGATTCTGGAATTGGTTAGCTTGGGATGTGTTGACATATGTTTTCCTTTTCCTTCCTAAATTACAAAAGAAAAAATTAATCAAACTCTTATGTATACAAAAGAAATTGATGACATGTTTCCCAACAAATTGAGTATCAAACTCATTTTAAAGCACCTGTTACAGTTGACGACTATGATGGATTTTGGAATTGGTTAGCTTGGGATGTGTTGACATATGTTTTCCTTTTCCTTCCCAAATTACAAAAGAAAAAATTAATCAAACTCTTATGTATACAAAAGAAATTGATGACATGTTTCCCAACAAATTCAGTATCAAACTCATTTTAAAGCACGTGTTACAGTTGACGGCTGTGATGGATTCTGGAATTGGTTAGCTTGGGATGTGTTGCAATATGTTTTCCTTTTCCTTCCTAAATTACAAAAGAAAAAATTAATCAAACTCTTATGTATGCATTATGAACTGTGAATTATATATTAAAACAAATTAATGAAACTCAACCTCTTTTTCTGGTTGTTCTAGCAACTGTAGTAGTACTTTTATTTTTATTTTTTTTTGATCCAATATTGGAGCCCTCGCCTAGCCCACTTGCTTGTACTGTCTGCTGAGATGGCTGCCTTGAAAGACTTGCTGGCTGGCTGAAAGAGTTGCTGGTTGGCTTGAAAAACTTGCTGGCTGGGCTGAAGGAGTTGCTGATTGGCTTGAAAAACTTGCTGGCTGGGCTGAAGTATTTCTAGTTGAGAACTGTAAACAATATAAACAGTCAAGTTAAGCATTTGCATACTGCTAATCAATATGCTTAGTTAGCGTGACCTTTAGAAAAATGCAATGACTATTATGTTAAATAACAATGAAAACAATATAAACAACATACTTGAGAATTAGTACTCCTTTCTCGTGCTGCCTGTGCAACAGAAGGCCTCAATGGACAAGATCTTACATTGTGGTTGGAGCCACCACAAACTGAACAATTGACAAAGAATCTCATGCTGCATTTCTTAGGTTCAGTTGCTGCTCTCTTTCTACATTTCTTTAGCCTCCCAATCGTTTTTTGCACAATTGGGGGATCAATTAGTGACCTCTCACCACGGTCCCATGTACGCTCATCCGAAATTGGACTAAACATAACCGAGTATGTATTAATGTAAGCTTGCTTGATGAAGCAAAATGGTATGTACTCCTCAATTTCGTGTCTTGCATAACCTGTGTAAGCCATGGCGTGAGAGCTAGGTAAACCAGCAATTTCCTAATACCTACAGTCACACGTTCTGTCATCTAATTTCACAACAAACTTCCTAGCTGGATAATAAGATTTATCTATGACTTGAAAATTCAAGTCTCTCGAAGGGTGCACGGTTATTTTCTTTCCTTTCTTGTAAGATGTATCTAGCTCTTTATAAATCCTCAGAGCAACAGATTTTGCTCAAGCTTTTGCTTCATTTTTTCTCTTTGTGAATCTTTTCATAAGTTTACACCTAATCTTCTCAAGCATCGATAGCACATGCCTATCTCTATAAGGCAAAATCCAGCTGTTGAAACACTCAAATGCATTATTGTCAGTTCTCTCAACTTTACAATTTCTGTCATATGCATGCATAAACCAAGTGTACCCTTGCAGTTCTCTTTCCAGCCAATTATAAGCCACTATCTTTTTTTCCTTAATCAACAGTCCCTTTTGCTTGTCACTAATGAATGTGACATGCCTTCCATCATTTAAATAGTTGTGCAAATGTTCAAGAAACCAGGTCCATGTTTCAGTATTTTCAATTTTGCACACACATACAGCCAATGAGATAATCCATTTGTTAGCATCTGTAGCAATAGCAGCCAATAACACTCCTCCATATTTCCCCTTCAGGTAGCAACCATCAACTCTAATGAAGGGTCGACAACCATTGAGGAAAGCATTCTTTTGTGCAGGAAATGAGACAAAGAATCTTTTAAATAAATATTTCTCGAGATAACTCACTGCATCGCATAACACTTTGCAAATAGCTCTTGGATCAGCCTGATGAATGGCTGCAGCATACTGAAATAACTTCTCATAGCCCTTAGAATGATCACCGTACACTAAAACCCTTACTTTTTCTCTAACCCTATACATTGTTAGCTTCTCAATCTTCAATCTAAATTTTTCCTGCATATAAGTCTTAAGAAGAGATATCTTGACATTAGCATCAATAACAACATGCCCTTTTATCATTTCAGCAATCCATATAGAAGTCACCTTCACAGATTTCTTAGTAAGCCTACACTCATGCTTTTTGTGGTATCCTCGCAACCAAAATCCATTTCGGTCATTCAATCTCGCACCATTAACAAACCATGGACAATCAGCTCTTTACAAGTTGCATAATATCTCCTCGGTTCACTGTATTTGATGTTAATATTGAACTCTTTCCTAACCATCACCTCATGCAGCACTTCTTTGAAATGACCTACATTCCTCAACACATCACCCATCCTAAGCCTATGTACTCCATCAGCATCTAACTTATACTCATGCTTTTCTAAATAATTTCTAAACTGCACACTACCTAAATTCATGTCCTCATCTGAAGAATTAACAACCATTTGGAACTCCCTAGTATTGCCATCCAAAAAAATGTATGTATCGCTATCACTATCATGTTGGTTTCCCTCATCACTGTCATCATTGTCCTCTACAAATGCGATATCATCAACAGACACAGTAGGTGGTGGTTGCTCACCATCACCCTTTTCGCCATCATCATCATCATTACTGCCAACCCCTTTATCTGACCATTGTGATAGCAAATCATCTTCAACAGGCACAGTAGTTCCTCACCATCACCCTCATCATCATCACTACTGTCTAATCTCTTGCATGACCAATTTGATAACAAGTCATCTTCATCTTTAGTTGGATGCCTAACTTTGGAAGTACTCTAATGCTTTGCTCTATTAAACTGATCATTCAATGTAGTTATAACTTCTGAAGGCAGATGTATCCCTAAGTTAAACATCAACGATTGCAGTAATGGAGAATCTAGATATTGAGCGTATAACACTGGCACCACTTCAACTTCAAATGTGTTTAAACCCATTGAGTTATGAATCATGAATAATCTTTTTAACCTAAAATCAGAATCCATTACAGCCTTTGCTTTGTTATCTAGATTTATAACAGTTAACAAGATTTGTCCAGCTTCGTTTAACCCATGTACTCCTATTATCTTTAATGCTTCAACCCTTATTTTATCAACAGAACAACTTTCAGGGTAAATCAAACCTACACAATGTTTTTCTCCTTTGAAATAAATCACTAACTCCATTGGGGACATATGCTGTCATATCAAATGCAACAAAGAATAACCTAATTAAATCCAAACTCAAGCTTTTTTAAAAACAAAAATAGGAAATTAACGAGATTCTATAGCAAAAAGGACTTCAATTAACATACAAAACTTTCCTCACCATTTTGTTAGTTTGTACAGTCTAAGATTTCTAACATTAGTTAAAAAATGACAAATTCAAATAATTTCTTATAAGTTCTTACATATATTGATTAAATAATAGATGCATTGCAAGAAACAAGTATCATATATGAACATACCTAACAACTCAATCCTTCACTTGTTGTCTTCAAGCGTTATCAGCTTACGCTTTGATTAAAACTCTAATTCAACCTCCACAGATGTCAGCTATACTTGTTTGATGGTTAAATATTGAACGTATTTGGTGAAAAGAGAACAAAAATAAGTAGGAATGGCTAGTATGCGTGCAAGCTATCTCTCGATGAAGGAACAAATTGGGTGCGTGGCTGCAATGAAGCTTTTTGATGCGCCAATGTGAAACGTCATCGTTCTTTTTTTCCCCCTAAAACGACGTCGTTTTGCATGGATGAAACGACGTGTCATCCCATAAAACGACGTGTCATCCAATAAAACATTCAGTCGTCTGGTAAATGGCTGACATGTCATATTTTCTCATAGCTGCTTCTATCTTAAAAGACCATATTACGTTTATGACATCAGCGCTTGTAAACTGGCAGTTGACGGAATGGTGGTTGGGAGATATGTTTTGTCATCTATGGGTGGACGGCTAATACACTGTCAAAGTTTTGTAGTAATTTTGATAACGATTTAATCTTAGGGTGGACCAATGATAATTTCCCAATTATTTAAACATAAAAATTTAAAAATATTTATTTTTTAAATATTTGGTCGAGCTCAGGCAAAACCCTAACTTGACTAGGGTCGAGGCAAGGAAGGTGAAAAAATCAAGCTTTTTATTAGACTTATACCCTTTATTTATGAGCAAGCTCGAGCCCGACCCAACAAATTATCATGCCTACTCTCAACAGCTAACCCATAATCCTGTACAATACATGTGTTGTAAGTACATGTAATCCTGACGTTCAAAGAGAGTGGCTATGATCGTACGATGATATTACTTAGAACTATATTGAAGGAACTCCAATGTAACCATGGCTACAAATTATTATTCATTCTTCCCTCTATTACTTAATATAATTCTTTCTTTTTTTTGTCAAAATATTACTCTATTTCATCTCTTTTGGATTAAAAAAAATTCATATTGTTTTAACTAGATTTTCGCTAGAATCCTATTTGAACCATTAAGTGGTTGTTCTTATTGGATCTAGGTTAAACAAATAAATTTATATTTGAGGGGAAATTGGGCTATATTTGGTTTTAGGAGTATTTTTCTACTATTCATATAGCTGAGATGATTTGGGAGATGAGTTGAGGTTATTTGGGAGGTAAGCTATGGTGATCTAAGTTTGGAATATTGTGGATAGTTTAGTGGATCTCATGAGAGTTAATTTAGAGAGTTAACATAAGGAGTTCAAGAGAGATCTGGGAACAGCTCTGATAAACTCGAGAATAGATCTAGAGAGCTTATCTGTGGATCCCAGTAGAGCTCATGTTATAACTCAAGTAAGCTCATATATGAAATGCAATATGCACATCAAACCATCATAATAACAAGAAAATAAGTATAAACAATAAATAACACAATATTTTTTGTGATATAGCCTTTTGGCCTACATTCACATGAATAATCATCTCCAATCCATTATATGTGTGAAGTATTACATGATTTGATTTACAATATCAACAAAACCTAATTAAAGATTGTTTATGGTGGATAATAACATGAGGGAGATAAAGGTCTTATTGAATATTAAAGAGCTTTTTAATAGAAGAATAGTGGAAGAGCTTATTTGAGAGATGAGGTGGCCAAGATCTTCCATAGAAGAAGATGAAGCTACTTCTCAAGAAATTAGATCTGGAAAAAAGGGCTTAGGGTTGGATGGAGCAAAAGAGAGAGATAGAGCTAGAGATCCCTTACAAAATTGAATGTGTAGAGTTTACATAGGAGAGTTCTTGACGATATTTTGATAATTTTAGACAACTAGTGAATTTTCATTAGTTTGTCCTCCACAAGTGAAGTTATTTTAGTATTTTTACCTCTATCCTTTAATGGTGACATCTATGAGCTTAGAAGGTAAGGAAACCTCCAGCCACCTTTTTGCCTCCACAATTGGACATATAGTAGCCGCTTAACCTTGTGGTTCTGTTATTTTTCAGGGGACAGCTAATGCAGTCCCCTCCTATTACTTTGCTCAATATTTTTTTTTAATTTTTGATTACTTTTTCATCCTTAGTAAAAAAGAAGATATTTTGTTCTCTCTGATGATGGCGTTCATTCTTCGCCTGTTGGCTCCAATCACCAAAATTTGGGTTCTAATAATACCCATAATATTGGGTATATTTACAGAAATTATCTTTCTCTTCAGAGAGCTTATCTTCTAACTTTTGAGAGTTATATTACCATTCGGTCAAACAAGCTGACTTCACTTGCTTGATTTTCTTTGTCACGTGTCATCAAGTCATTGTACCATGTCAGCATCCAAATTTCACCCTAAACACATACTTAATATTATGCCTATCTTATTAGATTATTTCCCTCATTTTTTATTCACAAGCGCCTTATGATCAGAAATTTGTATTGAACTGTAAAAGTTTTATAACTAAAGATAAAACTTAACTTTTGCAAAACAAAATAGTTAAGCTCTTACAAAATAACATTTTAATGTCCAAACATGTGCAATAAAAAGAAAATCCCAAAGCACCAAATAAATGAAAAAAATGTATCTAATCAATTAAATAGTCTTATCTCAAATATAAAAGTTTTCTTTAATATTATTGTAAACTTGAAATGAGTTAATAATAATCAAGTTGTTATAATCAACAATGAATTAAAAAAATAAATATTTTAAAATAAAATAATAAATAAAAAAATAGAGTAAATAAAAGTTTAGATATTTAATTTTTCAATACGTAATTATTTAATTCGAGCATTCTCTTAATTAATTAACATTTAAAAGAGAGTTTAGTATTATAATTTTAAATTTTTTAATTTATTATTGATATATAACTTAGGAATTTATAAATTTGAATTTATTATTTAACATTCTTATTTTTTATTAGTTTTTAAATTTAAATTTAAATTTATTACTCTTAATTTATAAATTTATTTTTTTTTAAAGGGACAAAACATGCCCTTGACTTTTTTTTTTAAAATATTTATTCAGTCTCTCACGTGGGAGGTGCGAACCAAAATTTGTGGAAATGGACCGAATCACTTTTTTAACGTCCCTAAAATAATAATCGATTCCAATATCTATTGAGAAAAAAAAAAGACTCAGGTGAAGTTTGTTTTTTTGTTTGAAATCTGAATTAGTGCGAATTCTGAATAGATCTGAATGTCTGAATCTGAATAATATGTTTATTTTTTCGTCTGAATCTTGAAAAATAAGTATTAAGTTGTTTATTTTTTTCAACTTAAAAAACTGAAAATATATATTTTTACATTTGTATCCTTATTAAATTTGAATGTCAAATAAATAATATATTAAATACTACAATATTTTAACATTTATTAGTAAAACTAATAATGAGATTATTATGTAGGGTAAATATTTATGGGTGAGTTTTGAGATAAACATAAAAAATAAATTATAAAACATTGATATTTTTGACATTAACAAATATTTGACTTAATTCATATTTCTTCATTAAATAAAAAGTTAAAAAAATTAACTTATTTTATTAAGTCAAAATTATCTAAAAAATTTAATTAAATTATAAAAATAAATATCTCTAATTAACTTAATTAATTAAATTAAATTATTTTAAATCATTAAATTAAAAAAAAACGCAGGCTCAGTTTAATTTTCATTTCAGCCCGTTACAATAAAGCCCTCAAAGGCTCAATCACAGTACCATAAGAAGCAACCGTCTAGCCTTGGCGGGTCACCAGAAACGGCAAAAGCCTCCCTAAAACCCTCTCCTTCACATTTCATAATCTCTGAGGCGCATATTAAGAGAGAGACAACGATAGTTTAAGGCATAACGGTCTGCCTCTAGCTAAAACACGCCGGTGCTCCCCAAACCCCAAATTAAATCATCCCCAAGCAAACAACAATGTTTATCCTAAACACTTGCGCACCCATTTTACCGGTCATCGACTTTTCCCGCCATTTGAACAACCGTTTGGCCCCATTTTCGGCAGTCACACTCTCTACACAGAACCACGCTCCTCGACTCATCAGGACTCCTGTTTTTGTTTCCCAAGCCCAGAAATTGCAGGGCGAGGTCGATATAGATGTTGATGTTGAAGTTGAAGATGAAGATTTAGATGTTGAAGACAAAACGACGTCGCGAAAAGCATACAGAGGAAGGAGGAGTGAAGAAGGGAAAGATTACGATAAAGACCCTGAATTTGCGGATATTTTGGGGAGTTGCCTTGACGACCCGCAAAGGGCGAAATCCAAAGTGAGTTTTTGTTGTTCTTTGCTGCCTATTAATTAATTGTTTAATTGTCTTTTAGGTTAAAGTAATCAATAGAGATAATTTTTTTTTTGTTGGCTTTTTGATCTTTTTAAGATGGCAGATAGATTGAAGAATAAAAGAGACAAAATATTGCACACAAAGAGTGGCTCTGCCACTCCTGTCAAAGTGATTTTTAACAAGTGAGTTATAGTTATTCTGTCGTTAGTTATGCACTGATTGCACTCTCTGATGCATCTAATTATTTGAAAATTCTGGTTCTAAAGTAAAATGTATAATTAACTGTGCTGATGAAATGATGAGAGTGCCTGTACTTCGCCTGATTCTCTTGTGATGGTGTGAATAAACGCCATGTCTTATGGGTGATCAAATCAATTTCAAAAAAGTTACGAAGAACTCAACTTGAAATGCTCATCAGGTTTGATGTCTTTGTGTGTTTGTTGATTATCTTGCCAATTAGGAAGGAATTTAAGTGCAAACTGTTTGATAGCTTCAATTTCAGTCTCTGGTTATGTAGTACGTTTTGAGCTTCAGAGACTTTGTAGTTTTGTTTGCGTTTGGAGATGTCTAGGCATTGGAGGAGGTGTGTAGAAAGTTGTAGCTTGTCTCATCTTATAAGATTATTTACATGAGTGAGTGTGTTAAAATACAATGCATATCCAACTAAAGACTAGCCAAATTGAATCTTTGAATAATGGTGTTTGTACTGGCATGAGTACAAAACAATAGCCAAAAAGTTGTGTAGAAAGTTGTAGCTTGTCTCATCTTATAAGATTATTTACATGAGTGAGTGTGTTAAAATACAATGCATATCCAACTAAAGACTAGCCAAATTGAATCTTTGAATAATGGTGTTTGTACTGGAATGAGTACAAAAAATAGCCAAAAAGTAAATTTCTTTTGTCCTTTAGTGAATACTTTTTGTCTTCTAGAGAGGTGTGCGCAAGCATTAGGTCAAATGTTCCTTCAACAAATAGCCACCTAAAGGAAGTGCTGTATGGAGCAAATGAGGCTTCTAAGCTAAACGGTGCAGCGGTGGAATTACACTACAAATATGCCCATTAGCTTCATTTGTAATAAGAATCAAAATTGTAAAAAACAGTTTGGAGAAAGCTTTTAGTAAACTGTTAAACTGTATCAATATAGAATAGAACAGAGAAAGCTTTTGCTCCTATTCTATAAAGGAAATAAAAAAGTTCCTTATTAAAATTTCAATATTTCCTCTATTTTAATGTTTGCATAATTTTAATTTATTGAACATTTGCTTCGTCAAGCTAACATGCTTATTTATTTATGGTGTAACTTTACCGCTACACGGTTGGCATAGAAGCCTCATTTTACTCCACTAGGACTTGATTTAGGTTGCTGTGTTGAAGCAACACTTTTCCTTTTGCTTGCCGCTTCATGCTAGCTTTCTCTAATCCCTTTTTTTTTTTAATTCAGATATAATTAGGAGAACATTACTTATACCAGTCAAATGACAATTTAACCATTTGATACATTTCTGAATATTGCATCTGTGGCTGATTAAATTCAATTTGCTTGTTGGTCAATATCTGAATTTCCGAGAGGACCAAAACCGCTATTGAAGTACCTATCTCATTCCTGGAGTTAATTCTCTAACTCCTCATAAGTTGGGTTATTTGTGGTTTCAAGGCTCAGGATCATAGCAGGATCATAGCCATTTTCCTAGCATGGCTAGATATAGTTGCTTTGCTTTTTCATTTATATGTGTTGTAGTTTTTGTTGTTTTATTCTATTATTATTTTTACCCCCTAATATGGAAGCAATTTCAAATGTAACTGTTTCGTTAATTTGCCAACCTGCATTGCCAGATTTGATTTCTCAAACTCCTACATATGGTTTGAATTCTACAATGCGCCGTTGGAGAAAGATGTTTCCTTAATTTGTGATGTAAGTTATGTCTCCATATCATTTCACTTTTACATTTACAAAGGCATTTCAGAAATTCCTTGCTAGAAGAAAATAAGAATTTCAGATGATATGGCTTGTTTAAACTTTGCAGGCAATTCGAGCGTGGCATATCATTGGGCGTCTTGGTGGATGCAACTCCATGAATATGCAAGTAAGTTTTCCTTGGTGATTTAAGCAAGTAACAATGGAGGATTTTTTTTTTTTAATGTCATTATTCTCTAGTAAAATTGCTGATAGGTAGACTTTTTGCTAGGAAATGAAAATGACTATGAGCTATATAAATGGTTTAGTTTTTGGAAATGTGAAGTTTGAAATGTTTAAATTCTACTTGCTGTACAAATCTGATGCCTCATGCCTGCAATTATTGTATTTTTGATATTTGTTGCCTACCCATACTTCATTGTCCTTGCAGTTGTCACAATCTCATATGGATAAAAGACCAAGTTATGATGCGATTTCTGGAGCAAATGTTACACCAACCACATTTTACAACATAGGAGATCTTGAGATTCAAGACAACTTGGCACGTATATGGTATGGGCTTGCTTGTGATCTAGCAAATGTACTTCTGTGTCTATCTTGCTTTAAGGAATGGATGTGCTAGTGGTTCTTGCTAATGAATATTATATCAAAACCTGAAATAGGGTGGACATTGGGACCACTGAACCATTGCTTCTTGATGTTCTGATTAATGCGTTGACACAGATAAGCTCCGAGTAAGCTCCCATTTCTTTGTTAATCTTGATAAGTTCTAACTACTATAAGTCTGTATTCAAATCAGTGGATTGGTGTCCTTGCTTGAATATATGAGACTACTCTAAGTGGAGATTCCTACTTGGTGGGCATTCCAAGAGGATAATAAGTTAATAACTGGAAACTATTTCGCACTTTGTAGCGATTGACTTTTGCTCTTAGCAGCAATCAGCAGGATATTTATGTAAATACAACACGGATAACTGGCATTTGCTTTCTCTTTGTTTCACGTGTGTCTAATGCTATAAATTTCTGATGGTTTTCTTTGTTATGTTCATCAGCCTAATTTGTGGACTTGCAGCTTTATATATTAAACGTTTCTGCTGATTCTAACACATTCTAACTTTTACAGCTTTGTCGGAATTAAGCAACTTGTGTTTGGTGGATCTGAATTTGAGAATTGGAAAGAGAACTTGAAATCAGAAGATGCAGGTTGCAGTGTTCACAAAATTTAGCCTTCTTTCTCCATATTCAGAGGAGATTATGACATTCATGATTCAGTGTTATCTTTTCCGATGCATATATGTGCATAAGAAGAGATGAGAATCAAATGCTGCGATGCTAAAGAATTTTGTGCAGATGTTTGAAGTGGCTTTTGATGATGGTATAGATATTTGCCACTAGAACTGAGTGCAAGGATGTATAATTTAAGCAAATAATGCTAAAAGTGTACTATTAAGAGAAGTTATCTAGTTTGCTTGGGTATCCGGTAATATGTGAATTCACTTTATCTTACTTTTAATCTTTTGGTCAGAGATTACATTTTCATTTACTATTTATTTAAATAAGTTAGCTCCGACCAGGTTGTTTCAGATATACCAAAAAAATGGAGTGATTAGGATACAAATATGGACTAAAAAATGGAGTACAAAAATTAAAGCCAACCCGGACATCAGCATATATAAGAACTGGAAGACACTTGTGGAAGAAGATATAAGCCACGTCGTCTTCAAAATGGACAAGAGCATTAGAAATTGCAGTAAAGGCAACATAATCTTCATATCAAGCAGTGTGAAACCCTGGAACTAGTTCACCCTACAGTCAATCTCCAATAAAAGTCAAGTCTGTTTCAAATATGAAGGGAATTACATCATAGTTTCTAAAGCTGGCAGCGAAGTCAATAGGAATATAGGATGGTTCACTGCACATATGAACTGTGGCAATTGCCAATTTCCTCCAGAAAATTGGATGGCAAAAGCTACGGTGATCAAGTTTAATGAAAAGTTGGTAACTACCACTAAACATAGGCTACTACAACTGTGAGTACAGCTTAGTTGTTTACAGACTAGTTTTGGTTGAGCTCAACCTACACCAGACTTTCAGAAGACAATTTTTTTCAGACCGGTAATGGAGACACCTTTTGTGCAATTAACTTGATCTCTTTGATCCTTTCATCAACCAACTGCTTCAGCTGCTCTTCTTGACTTGGTTGATTTTCATCCATTTGGACACCACTAGTTTCAACATTCTGTGACTTGAACATGACAAAAGACATCTCCGGATCATAAGAGCTAGCTACATCCATTATGCGCTTGTCAGTACTGCCTGATTCTTTTCCTAAGATATCTTCCCTCACACGATTTGAAATGATTGTGGTATAATCCTCCATGTACTTGTCAACAGGATCAAGGCGAAGATATATTAAAATCTCCCAACATTGGAGAAACTGTTTCTTGTTGATTTTCAACACTTTCCTGACTTCCTCTACAGTACTGGCAGGTGGCACAAATCGCGGGGCAAGGATTTTTTTTGATAGTTTCCCTTGTTTCAGATGCGAAACAGCTGAGTTAATTGCATGCTGGATTGGCTCAAAAGCAAGCAGGTGTTGTATGTCGATACAAGTGCGAACGTGCTGGAAGGAATCTAATGGCTCTTCAACTGTGAAGTCATGGACATTTTCAGCGACTGCAACATTGCTGAGCACCTCTGTAAGGAAACTGCCATAGCCCTTGCGCTGGTAAGGGGGCAATATCAAAATCTGCCATCAAAGACAAAAGTCAAGACATTAGTTGAAGAGAAAACATTTGATCGCATGAAGAACTATCTGGCATTTTAATCAACTAAAACAACTTGGGCTCTTTTCATCCACTTTATCTACTGACTGAAATAATGATATTGATAGAGATGTACCTGACTGAGTCGCATGCGTGTGCTGTCAGGGTAATGATAGAAGCGATATATTGCTGTAAAACCAAGAAGTCTATGTTGAATATCTCCTTGCTGATCCATTTTCTTCCGAATCAGGATATATAACTCCCATCTTGGATCAGTAACATCAATAGGGTTGCTTCCTAATTAAGATGAAAAAGCTTATTAGAAATTGAACTTGAATTCGCACTCAAACGAGAATATGCAACATTGTTTCATTGGCGTTGAGAAGTGACAGTTTACCATCAACAAGAAGAAGAACAAGAGGTATTAAATGACTGTAGAGATGTCCAGCTTCCATATTTCCCACCACCATGTGAACAACCTGACCCAGATGAAAAGCACGTGGTTGATGGTCATTTGCTAACAAATAAATATGCCGATGATAAGAAAAACAAACCGGAAAAACATTTATTTCACAAATTACAGTACATCCTAAAACAAAATGCATCTAACCCTGACAAGGGATACAGCAGATCAAATGGTGTAGGCCAAAACTCCAACAAAATCAGCATTTTTGAAAACACTAAATAAGTGCACACCACGGTGCAAACTAGAACTTCAGGACAGAAGCTATCATTCTTCCCATATATCAAAATTAAAAAGCTTAATCTAAGAATCACCTCTAAATCAGAAGCAGCTGCTTTTAGATTATTATTACAATGAGTAACGTGTCCATTGGAAACCTTGTGTTGCAATATCTCCCCACTTGATACAGCAGATCTGGCAGCAACAATGAAAAGAAAAACTCAACTTCACTAATAAGAAAAACCAGAACACCAAATTGTCGTATGGATAATTCAGGACCTAGACATGCAAAGATCTCAAATATACAGTACCTAGTAAAGTCTTTCTCTGTTGAAAACTTTTGGAGGAAATCATCTTTATTCTCAACAAGAGTCTCAGCAAAAATCCTCTGTGGAAAATCATAATTAAAAAAAAAAACCACAACGGATATCAACAATCAACAGAAACGTTTAATAAGGAGGCAAGTGCATACCTGAAGAGCAGATTTTAGATCTGTAATTCCTTTGCCCCTCTAACAAAAGCAAATGAGAAGCAATTATAAAATACTATCTACAGATAAAGGTAAAAGAAAATCCAACTGAATCAGAGTTTAAACAAAAAAAAAGAAATAGTGCATACTTGAATCTAAATTATAGTTGGACGCTGAAGAATTAAGTACTTACATCAGAGGTGCTCTGAAATGTAATATCAGCAAATGCATGAAACGATATACTGCTAATCCATATGGTTATCTACACAAAAGTGTTAAAAAGACAAAATCTGTTAAAAAGAAATTCATTATAGGGAATCAAACACTCATTTTGGCCTTCAACTTGATATGGATGTAGATTACCTTCAAACCTTGGTAACCGTAAATCTTCCCATCTTCATCAAAAAAGCTGTTTAAGTCAACTGGATCAATCGAGAAACTGTCTGAAACACCTACTTCCTCTTTGCTAGACACTAGGTAGCAGAAATCATGTAAACATCCATTCTAAATCAAAATTCAACGAATAAAAAACGTAATAAGCAGAGCATATAGAAAAATAATGCAATGATGACAAAACAGAGTAACACTTTATTCCAAAGCTACTTATGCTCTGAACCAAGCAAGAACAAAAAATTATCCATATTTCATCAAACAAATGTGAAGTTTTGCGGATTGGTCCAACTCAACAACACAAGATATCCCACAATTTCAAATAGTCCAGTAACCAAGTCTTCTAAAATGTATCATCCTAACGAATTTCAAAAACTAGAAAATCAATTCACAAAACAAAATAAAAAGATTCACCAGCTACATGAAATTAGAGTGAAAGTAATTGATACCCAGATAAATTTTAATGCATTGGTTAGCCTCAACTCCTTCATCTGCACCACAAAATCAGAGCCAGTTACCTAAACCAGATTTTTTAAAAAAAATTATTAAAAAAAGCATTTGAGGAAAAATCGCAGCTGAGTAGACTAACCGACATCCGAGAATCCGACTCGCCTTCGCTTCTTGGGTTCGGAGACTGGATCGGCAGAAGGGTTTTTCTTTTGCCCCATTTTTGGGAGAGCTAGGGTTTAGCAGAGGAGCGGGAAATGAGAAAAACTGAGGCGGGAAATTGTAGCGTACAAACGGGAATAACTTAAGAGGTATTATATGGTCCCTCCTGACGTGCATATCTCACGAGCACAATGCCGCTCCGCTCCCGCTCTATTAAGTTATGGGCCAAACGGACCAGTGATTCAGGCCCACCCAAATTTTTTACTCTCAAATAGATTTCTCTTCTCGTAGCTATTACTGTATACAGAATTCGGGATGCGTTTTTTGGACTTTATTATATATAATATTATTTTATATTACTATTAAAATTATATTAATATTACAATATTTAAATATTAATATTTTAATGAGATATTACCAATTCCTAAAATTATTTATTAAATAATTATTTTTATATCTTAATTTTTTAATATAAAAATTTAATAATATAATATCATTGAATAATAAAAATTTATAATATTATATTCTATTATATTATAATATTATATATAATAATTACATATATTATATTATAATATAATTTATTTTTATACATACTTATTATAATATAAATGATAATATAACATAATATAGATTATATTATATTATAGCACAATATAATATTAAATTTTTATAAATAAAATAAAAAATGATATGACATAATTATATTATATTATAATATTTTTATATATTAATTTTCTGTATTAATGTCGAATACCATTTTTTTGTTTAAATTTGTTTTTAAATTTAGTATTTTATTAAATAATAAATGATTAAATAATTTAAATTCTTTTTCCATATTTAAAGTAAAATAATCAAAATGATTTTGTATAATAAAAAGTAAAATAATGTATTATCATTTATTTGTTAAATATTTAAGTTTATTAATATTTTATATTTTATTTAAATATAAATATAAACAAATATCTATCTAGTGGCTTAAAGAAAGTCTTATTATATATATCAATCTTTAAATTTCTAAAAAGGAAAATGACAATTTTCCTACTAGTAGTAACTCCTCAAATGCTCTACATTCCACGATGACCCATCTATGTCTTTAATCATGTAATTCTTAGGTTTAACAATCTCTAGCATTTTTATAAAGCCCTCTTAATTTGGGTCAACACCCCAACAATTTGCTTGTATTCTAGAATACACTCCTAAGAATAAGATCCTTAACTCGAAAGCTTATTGAGTATACCTTTTAAATTAAAGCATCGAACTGCCCCTTTGCTTATATATTGTTGCTATTAGCTAGGCTTGTTCTTTCCTGTCTTTCAAAAGGTCCAAGCTAGTTAAGTTGCCCTTGGTTTTGTTCTGATTGAAAGTATCACACTTTATATGATGGCATCTAAATTTCAACTGGAACCACTACTTCTACGCCAAACAAGGGAAGATAGAGTTTCTCCTATCATTGTAGTGTGTGTTGTTTTGTACGACTGTGTCACAAATGATAGTTCTTATACTGAAGACTTTTTAAGCTTGTCCAAATAGATCTTCAATCTTTGATTATTTTATTAACAACCTCAACGTGTCTGTCAGCTTAAGGATGTGCTTATAAGGAGAAAAAACTCTTTATTCCTAAACTTTTCTAGAACTTTTTGAAGTATGGATTGTCAAATTACTTTTTATTATCTGTAACAATGGCTCGAGGGATACCAATACACATGATGGATTTCTATAAAAATCTTGTTGTCTTTTGCTCTGTAATCTGCATCAAGGGCTCTACTTCTGCCCATTTAGTAAAATAATTTATACCCACTGCTGAAAACTTTATTTACCCCTTTCTTATTGGCTTTGGGCTAATGATATTTGCACCCCATTGAGCAAACAACCACAAAACTAATGACTAAGGTGAGATATTCTTAAGGCTATTGAGGTACATTAAAGAACCTGTGACACCTGTCACACCGCTAGACAAACTTTTGTGCATCCTCTTTCATTGTGGGCTAGAAATGTCCTTAACTGATTGCCTTTAGATCTAATGAGCCTTTAGATTTAATGAGCTAACTTGTGAGTCATTACCACCAATGCCCTCATGGATTTTTGTCATTACATAATTTGCCTGGCTAAGTGATAGGCATCTTAAGTAAGGTAATAAGTATCATTCTTGTATAACAGATCTTGTAAAATAATATATTGTGCTAATCTCAACTTTACACTTTTTTCTTCTTATTTGTCATCATATAGCCTTCTATCCCTTAAATAACTAATAATGGGATCTATCCAGCTCTCAACTATGTCAACAACGTCAACCATATTGTTCTTTTCTTGACCAATGCTTAATTCTAGTAAGAATTCTATAGGAATGAATTTGGTTAAGTTTGTGTTAGTAGCTAATGTTAGTTTAGCAAGAGCATTTACCTTACTATTTTCTTCCTTGAGACTTGTGTTATGGTGTACGCCACAAAATCTTCCAACAATTCTCTGACTTTCTCAAGGTACTCTAATATTTTATTTACTTTTACCTTATATTCAAATATGACTTGATTCATAATCAACTTTGAATGCTGAAAATTTCTAGCTCCTCTACTCCCATTTATCATGCCAACCTGAGTCCAACAAGTAGGCGCTTACAGTGTCCTTCATTATTGGAAGTTTAAAATCTAAATCTAAGGACAAAACTTAAGTCTGTGTGTCTTGGAGTCACTAAAATCAATCCTACTCCACTTTCTTATCGGTTTAATGACCCATTCACAAACAACTTCCAAATCAGCATGTCAACTTTACCGATTCTTTCTTTCTTGATTTGGCTGCTGGTAAACTCCATTATAAACTCTGCGGCAGCTTGCCCCTTAATCGCTGATTTTTGGTTGATATTAGATATCATGCACTCCCAGCTCTATAGCCCACTAAACCAACCTTCCTGACACATTTGGTTCTTGTATAACTTGCTTAAGCTACTAGTTCATAATTGCTATTATGGTATGAACCTAGAAATAAGATCTCAATTTTTTGCCAAATAGTACTAGTGCTTAGGGGCGACAAAACGAATAAACAAATTAAATTTGAATAAATCGTAAATGAATAAGGTTAAAATTCTATTGATTAGGATTTAACTCTTTTATTAAACAAATTGAAATCTTAGGATTTAGATTCAACTCGTTTATCAAATGAATATTTGATTCAATTTATTTAATTCTTTTAGTAGAATTAGTGAATAAATCAAATCAAATATGAATTCATTTATCCTATAACAAATTTATAACAAATCGAATTGAATACAAGTTTTACACAAAAATATAATTAATTAAAAAATTAAGCAAAATACTATAAATTTAAAATTAAGCAAAACAGTACAAATTTAACATCCTATAAAATAGAAATAATGCAAACTATATTTTAAGAATAAAATACACAGTCATCTAAACACCAAATTACAAATTCTTAATAATACAAATAAAAGTAACTAAAATTCAAAGTATAAACCAAAGTGATTTCTTTAATTCTATTCATTTTTTCTTTGTCACGTTGAAAACAAGAATCCTACTTTTAAAAAGTAAATAAAATGATATTAACATGCTACAACATTGAAAAAATTCACTTTAATATTTCAAATATCAGATATCCTATAAATTAGTAGTATTGTTAAGGAAATAATGATTAAATATGCAAATTCAAGAAAAATAAACAACATAAAACTTCACTTATCACACTTCCGCATTGTCATTAGGATCATTGGCACTCTTTGTAGATGGAGAAATACTAGTGCTGGTGGTCATAATATTTTGAGTAATTTGGGCCATAGTGACAAAAAGCTTTTTTGTAATACGTAATACCATCAAGCATAAGAAAAGTTGAATTCCATCTTATAGAAACATTTTGTCTTATTCATTTCTTGACATCTAGAGATACTTGCTTAACCCACTCCATGAATTTTCTTTTTTTCTCATTTTTGACCCTTTGAGATATTTCACAGACTCATGGGTCTTTTCTATTTCTTACTCAATTTTGTTCAATTCTTTTTTAACAATCAAATTAATAATATTAACACAACATCGAATACATAAGAAATCCCCATCACACATCAAAGTATTCCTTTATCTCAATTGACTTTTAACATTACAACATAAACATCATCATTTGAAGCAATGTCAACAATCAATGAAAAAACTTTTTCTCAATACCTTATTCACATAATAATGAAAATGAATTTTGAATTAAGGCAATTTTTTTCTGAATACCTTATTCGCACAACAATGAAAATTTATAGAAGTCCACAAATTAATAATATAACATATTCTGCAAAGAGCTTCTTTTAACATGATTTTAATTTTCATTTTTTTTCCATATTATGCATTTTTGACACATCTGCTTTCCTAGTGTTCCTACAAATGTTGGACACGTCATTACATAAATAATTCTAAATTCTTTTAATACCCTCCTGCTTAATAATTTAAAATGGTAAATCATGTATGAAAATGGCATAAGACAAAAATTCATAAAACATGTGAGCTTCAAACTTTAGAACATGAGTTGAGTGTCCATCCCTATAATCTAACATCATTTGTGTGGGATTATGCTTTTTAAATTTTGCAAAAGTATCATAATGTCTTTTGAAATTATTACATTCTGCTCTTGGCTTATTGTCAGGATATTTATCCCTTGAAACCTTACACAACAATGTCTAAACTTTTGATGTTTGTTTCCTTTGTTGTGGGGTCATTTTTGTTCCGCTAGAGTGAAACTTTTTTCAATCTTCTCTTCCATTTCGGTTATATCATTTTGCATCATCATCTTTAACACTTGAATCATTAATTGTGTAGATTGAATTAATTGGTTTGTGTCCATTCTCCTATGGGAAAAAAACAATCAAGATGAATTAACAATTTAACTTAAATAATAGAAGTTAATGTTCATAAATCAGTAAATGCATGATGGAAATAAGGATTTCCACATAAATAAGATCATATGCCGCATGCATGTAAACTAATAATGTGATTAAAAATCATAAGGTAAATCCAACACAAACACTATTTTAGTAAAGAAAGGATGGATATATTTAGGTAAATAAAGCAATACATGATAAACATGGTAACTACGGGAAATAGATATCATCAAAAATTTGGGTTGAATTGAAAAATAACAAAAAAGACCACAACAAATAAATATCTTAGTAGGAAAAAACAAATTTATGGTTTTAAAAAGAAAAGAAAGAGAAAATTAACTAAAGAAAAATGAATTTGGGGTTGAAGATGGCTGGTACATATAAAATTTAAGAAAGAGTTTAGTTGATTGCATTTATGGTAATTTAGAACCAATTTCACAGCTAAACCATTGACATTTTCAACGAATCAGAATAGCAACAAATTGCCCTCTATGTACTATCCAAATATCTCTTTGAACATGATCACTTTCTGTATGATTTAGTGTTGGTTAGAATAAAAAAGCAGACAATCCCTTGTAAAAGCTATTTACCGAACTACTTAAGTCCATACAGCAAAATCTAGAGTCAATCCGATTTCAATACAATTAAAGATTAAAGTTGATTAAGTTGACCATAGAAAAAACAACATTAAGATCTCTCTTTGAGTATAAATAAAATTGCATATGATCACTTTTACTCCTTCCCAAATAAGTATTAAACAAAAGGTTTAAGTAATCTTAAAATTGTCAGAGAAAATATAAAAAACACAATAACCTTTAAATGATGAGAAAATTTCCAAAAAGACCACCGAACGTGGCAATCTTCACATAAAAAAAAAAGCTTATAAGCCCATTATAATTGTATATATGCTGAGAAAATTTGTAGATCTTAATGAATAATTAAGGAGACCACCAACAAGTAAAGGACTTAGTCTATTCTATCCAAAAAGAGGGGAATAGGCATTTGCTTGAATTGCTTTCCAAATAAACAACATGCTCCCCCACTTATGTCGGCCCCATTAATTCCTTTGAGTTTCATTCTTGCAAATGTACTCCCTAAGCGGGATACTTAACTCGTTTGCTATAGCAAAATCTCTACATCCTAATCTAGAATTGGTAATCAATATTTAGAATTTGCAATCACAAAAAAAAAAAAAACCTATATATAACTCATTAGGTGAGATGGTGCTGGTTTCTCTAAACAATAAACAAAAAGAAATTACTATGGAGGGTGGACAAGAGAAGGTTGCAGGCTAAAAAAAGAAGGGAAAGAAAGAGGACAAATGGTAAAATAAAAAAATTACTGTGAATGGTGGATAAGAGAAAGCTGCCGACTAAAAGATGAAGGGAAAGAAGGAGAGGAAATGATAAAGTAAAAAGAATTCGGGCCGAGTATATCTTAATTTTTGTTTCTCTTATAATAGTTTGTCTTGTTATCCTTAAAAATTACTATATTAACCTTCAAATTTTAAAAAAATTTCAAACAAATTTAAGGATAGATAAGTAATTTAATTAAATAAATTTCAAACTAATGGATCGTACTTGATTCATTTATGATTTATTTATTAAACTAATTATAAACAAATAAATGAATAAAAATCCTTAAACCTGAATTTGATTAATGTAATTAACTAATCGAATCAAATTTACCTATTTATTAAATGAATCAATTTTTTTTAAATTCAAACTCATTTTAATCGCATCGAATCAAATTGAATAAATGAATCTTGACCCAGATTGCTACCCCTATTAGTGCTAAGGTGATCTTCTCTATTACTGGGCATAGTATCTCAGAATTTGACAGTGTAACTAACATATATAGTAAATAGGCTTTTATAACATATCTTCCTTTCTTATCAAAACTAAGCTTGTTCTTGATTCTGAAACTAGTTCATAATAAAGACCCTCTCCTTGTACTAATTTAAAAAGAATTGGGGAACTTTACATGTGTTTTTTCAATTGTTGGAATGATTTTTTTTTCACACTCCTTTATCCATACCAAACATTTTTCACCCTGAAGAGTTTTGAAAAATGACAAGCGCTTATTTATTGCTCCTAATACTAAGTGATTCAAAACAACAATTCAATTTTTCAGTCTTTAAACCTTTTAATTGTCTATGAGACTCCATATCTACAAGAGCTTGATTCTTCTCAAGATTAGCATGTATTCCTTACTAGCTAATCGTGAACATAAATTTTTTTCCTTAATATGCCCTAAAAGCACATTTTCTTGGATTCAAATTCATACTGAAATAGTTCAGTATCTTAAACACCTTTTCCATGTTTGTGATATGATCTTCAGTTTTTTTACTTTGAACAAGCATGTCATTTGCATAACTTCATATTTCTTCCAACGTATCTATCCAATATTTTGTTAACCAACTTTTGATATGTCACCCCTGTGTTCTTCAAATGAAAAGTTATTAAATTATGACAATCTAAATCTTTATATGTAACGAAAGATGTCTTCTTCCCACTGGGAAGGTAGATTTGAATCTGGTTTTAACCAGGATATGCATTCATAATAGTAAGTAACTCATACCTTACAATACCATCAAATCATTGATTAGTCATTGGTAAAAGAAAGCTATCTTTGGGATATGTTTTAATTTAATCATTAAAGTCTACAAATTCTTCGCTTCATATTCGAGATTATCGCCATATTGGACAACCAGTTGGGATAATGCACTTCTTTGCTAAATCTTGCCTTAGTTATTTTTCAGCATATTATACTATTCTTTCATACCTTTCTAAATTAAAAGACTTTTTTTTTTGCTATATTGGTTTATACCGATATCAATATTCAGTTGATGGCCTATTACTTATGTGTCTATCTTAACTTGTCCTCATGGGACCATACGAATAAATCAGAATATGTTCTGAGAATGTCTTCTAATCATACATGTATTTCTAGAGCTAATGACATGACAACTCAAGTTGTCTTATTTTGATCATCCTACTGCAGTTGGTTAGTAACTGGCTCTTATACTAGTGATCCCATTTGCTCTTTTTTTTTTAATTCTAAGATTAAATATCATCTTTAGACATTCTCATTTGTCCATCTTGCCTCTCGAAGCTATATAATAACACTTTATGGATCCAAATCTTGTTTTAGTAGGAAACTTTATTATTAGGTAACAAGCTGAGGTTACTACCTAAAAGATTTAGGGATGGTCTCCCCATAATATATTATATACTAATAGATGCTTTACCATAGAGAAACTCATCATCTTGCTTGGTGTAGTAGTTCCCTAATGGTAATTGGCAGGTCTGCATTGCTTAACTAAACAAAACACTCTCCCCCAAATCCTATTAAGGAGTTACATATTAATATTAACTTTTCTCTTCCTGTTTCCTTCTTATCAAATGATGCTGCATAAAGGATTTATGGTGAACTTTCATTCTCTACCAAGAAACTGTAAATCTTTTGGTATGCCAAAATCATTGAAATGACTAGAGCATTGTAAATATGATGCTATTGTGCTCTATCTTAGCTTTTGTTTTCAAGGAAACTCACCAAATTAACAAGTAAAGCTCCAAGTATAATTTTGGCCTCTCTAGGATGACTTTTTTGAATTCTATTAGAATCGTTTCCACTTGTGGGCCCACTAAATATAGTTTTTAAAGGTGCCCCACCCCAATCTCTTGGTTTTCAATTTATTTTATTACTATAATATTTTATTGAGCATTGAGTAGGTCTTTATCAGACGTTCCTCTACATTTCTTCCTTCTCATAAATTCTATAAAGTGTCCTCCCTAAATTAAGGATTTTATCTCTTCCATGATATCATAACAGTCTTCAGTGTTATGACTATGATCTTTATGGTATCTGTAGTTTTTGCTTCTATCTCTTTAATTTGGTATAGACTTGATCTCCTTGGATTTTCATAGTAAATTTAGAATTCTTATTTGCATAGACTGTTGGTCTCTTGATATATTTAGTGGTGTGTACCTATGGTACCTACTTTGCGGAACTCATATTCCTTTATAATCTTACAATGCCCTCATTTTTTTTATGCTTTCAATAGGTTCCTCATTTCTTTTCCTCTTTTTCCTTGACCTTTTTAAGCCTATTCCCATATTCTTTTTTGTATTAGTCAACTCATTTGCATCAGAGTGGTTTTGTGGTCTCAATAATAACTTAGTTATGGTTATTAATTTATTTTTTATGAGTGAGTAATCAAACTTCCTAGTCATAAACTAACCATAATGGCAATTAAGGCCACTGCATCAATTTAGTTCTCCAACTTTACTCATTCTTTGTTGAAGCAGTCAATGTAGTCCTTTTAATGACACCTCTTTCCCTTATTTTATCGACAAACGATAAGTTGGAGAAAGATGATACCCTTTGGCTAACACAAACTGACTCTTAAATATGTAGATTAGCTTAGTATACCACAAAGACATTGCTCATGTAAGCATTAGAGAGAAAGGCATCCACATTGCTGCTCTCATTGCACCTTACAACTCCATGCATGACTTAAAAGTCTTGAGGTGTTCAATTGGATTTCCTTCTCCATATAACTTTATTTGGGCATTTTGAAGTTTAGAGCAAGTGGTGCATTTGATATCTTCCTAGTGAAATAAGGTTCGACTTCTTCAAATAGGGGTCCAATATCACTTTTTTTTTTCTATGTCATTTATCCTTTTCTTCAGCTTTCTTAACTTTGCTTTAAGGCCTATTAAGTCAGTGCTAGACGTTTTTTCCTCATTCTCAACAAATGGAGTAGGCTCATGGTTCATTTGGTTCTCTATGTATTGGAGCACAATGTTTATATTTGGTATCTATTGGGAAATTGATGGGTGAAGCAGATATGCAACTAAAGTGAAATTGAGAAATAATGAAAAACAGAATCATACAGGCATACTAAAAATTAAGTGGTTCGATTTTTAACCTACATCCACGGACCAATATAGAAGGAAAATATTTTACTAGTGAAAATGAATTATAAGTATTGTAATATATTAGCTCACTAGCCAAAACACAAATACACCCAAACCCTCAAATCACTAATCACTCAAGAGTTTCTTAAAACTCTTATCTCTCTATAAGGAAGAAGAAAATGAGCTAAGGAAATTGAATTCCGAGGGGGGAATGAAGCCTTCTATTTATAGGCTTCATTCCCCTTTCTTTTTAATTAAAATAATAATTATTTTATTATTTTATTTTTATAGTCAACACAGAACCACAAAAAAATGGTGGGTCGTGGTGAAAATGTTGATGGTTTCGTGGTGAAAATGTTGATAGTTTGGCACCACTCTTCTAGTATGCGGTGCCAACC
This sequence comes from Citrus trifoliata, assembly GCA_018350135.1. Lineage (NCBI taxonomy): Eukaryota > Viridiplantae > Streptophyta > Magnoliopsida > Sapindales > Rutaceae > Citrus > Citrus trifoliata. Next base: position 8,493,179 of record CM031384.1, on the reverse strand, counting down.
ATGACTTTGACATTCTCCCACTTGTAGATTTGATTGAGGATCAATTAATCTCCACATTATCCTTATACTTCACCATTATCATGTTGCTTACGTCTCTACAAGGTCATAAGAGGATATGCTCCATATAAATTTGTTAGCAATGATTGGTTTGGTCAAAACATCTACTAGGTTTTCCTTGGTATGAATTTTCTGCAAATCTACACTTCCATCTTCTACAACTTCTCAAACGAAGTGATACTGTACCCCTATGTGATTTGTCCTAGAATGAAAGGCTGAATTCCTTACAATATGCAAGGCACTCTGATTGTCACAAAACACAAGAATTTTTCTGTTGTTTATGCTCGAACTCCTCCAATAACCTTTGTATCCAAATAGCTTCCTTACAAACTTGTGTAGCTGCCATGTACTATACTTATGTTGTAGATAAGTCCACAACGGTCCGTAGTTTTGAAACCCAGCTTACAGTTGCTCTCGCAAGTGTAAACACATAGCTAGAGTGGATTTCTTTTATCAAGGTCTCATACAAAATCTGAATCCATATATCCCTTAACAGTAAACTTTTATCCTCCATAATATAATGCAACATCTGAGGTTCTTCTAATAGATCTCATAATCTTCTTCATAATTATCAAATGTTCTCCACCATGATTCGTCATGTATCGACTGACTACTCCTACTGTTTGTGCAATGTCTGATCTAGTGCATATTATAGCGAGTATCAAACTTCCCACTGCTGATGTATACGGTACTCGAAACATCTTCTTCCTCTTTACTTCATTGGTAGGACACATACTTGAGGATAATTTGAAATTAATAGGAAGTGGGGTATAAATTGGCTTACAATCGTGCATGTTGAAGCGTCGCAAGATTTTCTTTAAGTAGTTCTTTTGATAAAGCCAAATTTTCCTTATATTTCTGTCTCGATGAATTTGCATCCTTAGAATCTTATTTACTGGTCTCAATTCCTTTATTTTAAACTCCCTAGCCAATTATGCCTTCAATTCATGAACTCGATCTTTGTTGGGGCCTGCAACTAACATATCATCCACGTATAACAGCAAAATAATAAAATATTCAAACCTCTTATAATATGCTCAGTGGTCTGAACTAAGTCTGTTGTATCTAAGGCTCATGATAAAGTAATCAAATCTCTTATACCAATACCTTGGCGCTTGTTTGAGACCCTATGGAGATTTGTTCAACCTGGAAATCAAGTTCTCATTTTCCTTTTCAGCAAAACCTTCTAGTTGGAGCATATAAATTTATTCTTCAAGTTCTCTATGAAAAAATGCAGTTTTCACATCTAACTACTCTAAATGTAGGTTAAATATCGTGAGTCAAGCCACCAAGAAAATATTTCATTAAAGTTAATACATTCTTTCTCAACATATCCTTCCACCACTAATCTTGCACGATACCGCTCCACTTGGTCATTGCCATCATGTTTGATCTTGTAGATCTATTTATTACTAATGGTTTTTCTTTCATATGGTAGTAATACAAGTTCCCATATTTTGTTCTTGTATAAAATCTCAATTTCTTCCTGCAGTGCTGTCATCCACAAAGTAATATCTTATTTAAAGCTTTATGGAAAGTTGATGGCTCTCCATCCTATGTTAAAAGAAAGTATATAACATTGATCTCTGTGACAGAATATGAGTGCCACACTGACGTTCCTCTCTCACGCGTTAACCGACAAACTTTTAAAATCTCAAACTCGACTGATTCTTGTTCCTTGTACTCTGATGTTGTTTCAGAAAAATCTAAATTTTTTAGATTATTTTCCACATATACCGATACAGTGTTGGTTTATATTCTAATGCTATTGGTGTCAATGTGCAAGTGTACACAACAAGTAATGTAATGATAAGTATTCAAGATTGTCTCTACAAGGATTGATGTTATCAGACTTGCTACAATAATCTTAATAATACAGATTTTGTTCTAAATTAAAATAAAATAATTAATGAAACTAATATACTAATTAAAATAAAAACGTAATAAATAAAATGCAACAAAGTAAATTATCGCGTCAAACTCAAGGATAAAACCAATAGGAATATAAAGTAGTTGAGTGATTAAACTCTCTTAATAATTTTGACTATTTCCTGATGTTTAGCTCGGTTACTACAGTATCTACTAGAGCACTGGGTAGAATCCTTATGTATTCTCAGTTGCCGCATGTTGGATATCTTATATCTATATATAATCTAACAGTGATAAATTATTATGCTAACATTAGATATATCATTACACACTTAGGTTCTAATTATCCTACAAGGTAAATCCCTATATCTAATTCATCACTAATCTTAAATCAAGCATGACCCATTTTGGACTTAAGTAAAAGTGAATCTAGGAAACCCAATCTAAAACCAAATATTGCTATGATATGTTCTACTAAGATAGACCCTTTTGTCGTTCTTCTTTAGCTAGTATCAATAAATAGTTGATCAGCCAAAATAATGAATAAAAGTAAATGCTATCAAAACAAAATGGTATAACAAATATGCAGCAACTTATATTTTCAGTCAATAAACCGTCAAGATTATTTATCACTCAACCATAAATAAATTTAGTTCATGATTTGCAAAAGAAAAATAAAGAATAATATTTCGTCCATGAAACACATCCTTATAAATTAATAGAAAACAAGAGAAGAATAAGAAGGACTGAGCTCCTAATTGATTTTTGCAAATTCTCCTCTTGTGCAGTCCTTAATTTTTTTCTTAAATTGTCTTTTTCTTTTATTTCTTTATGGTTTTTCTCCTTGGGTGACAACTCTCTCTTTTCCTTATGATGTTTACTCATTTTATAGTTGAAAATTAGGGTAAACGGAAGTCCAGGTCGCATATATTCTAAATTAGGAAACTGCAGATCGCAACATTCTGTAAAATTTTCTCTGTCATCGTTCTAGAATTGCTACAGCAATGGCAATAGTTGCTACCGCAACGATTAGAACAATTGCATTGTTCTAGATTTGTTTCAATTCTTCTGTAGTCAAGTTCTTTCCTTATTTTTGCAAGCCTATTGCATCAGATTCCTTCCTTGAAATTTGTGCTTTCGGTCACCAACAATTATGTACACAATTTAAGCACAAATTATTCTAAATGAAACAAAATTTATTAAAAATAAACTAAGATGAATGTTTATGCAAAATATAACAAAAATACAATGGAAACATATTATTTAATCTCTGAGTATTATTAATTTAAGTCTAAAAGTGCCATGATAACTCTTATTTCATAGAGTTATAACACATTCTCTGATTTTTCTTTTACAATGCTATCATCACCATCTCTCATTTACAGTTGATCTTCTACAAAGATAACATCTCTGCTGATGACGATCTTATGGGCAGTGGGGTCCCACAGATAATACCCATTTACTCCATCAGTATATCCCAAGAAGATATATTTTTTAGATTTTGGATCCAACTTTACTCTTTTTTGGGCATTGTACATCACATACACAGGACATCCGAATGCATGTAAGTGATAGTAATCTTTGGCTTTCCAGTCCACATCTTCATCGGAGTCTTCAACTCAATTGTTGTAGATGACGATCGATTTACTACATAACATGCATTTTTGGTTGCTTCTACCCAGACTTAGGTAGACCCGCAATCTTCAACATAGCTCTTATTCTTTTTGTAAGAGTTCTGTTCATCCACTCTGCCACTTCATTTTGTTGAGTATATGACACCTTGAACTGCTTCTGTATACCTTCTTGCTTACAAAAAGTAAGAAACCCGCCGTTTGTATACTTTCCACTGTTATCTGTCTTCAAGCACTTGATTATTTTTCCAGATTCATGTTCAACCTGTACTTTGTATTGTTTGAACACTGGAAACACATCTGACTTTTTCTTGATTGGATACGCCCAACATCTCGTGGAATGATCATTAATAAAAGTCACCAAGTACTTTGCACCTCTCATGGACATATCCAGCGATTCATAAACATCAGAATAAACCAAGTCCAAAATACATTTAATTATGGCATTGGATCTGCTGAACTTCAATCTATACTGCTTACTTGTAACACAATGTTTGGAAAATGGTAAGTTTACTAATTTGAGCCTCGGAAATAATGTTTACTTAGAGAGAATCTTCAAACCTTGTTCTGACTTGTGACTGAGTTTGATGTACCATATCATCGTTGATTCTTCTCCATTTAACGCGACACGCGCATCAGCTTCCTATAGTGTTTCCCCCTTAAACATGAATAGATTCGCACAAATCTTTTCTGCCTTCATCAATATAAGCTCGTCTCTAGTAATCTTCATGATCCCATTTTTAACATGAGTTTTGCACCAATGACTATCTATTTGTCTCAAAGATAATAGATTTTTCTTTAGGCCATTGACATGTCGTATCTCCCAAATTGTGCGAATTGTAATATCAAACATTTTTATTTTGATAGTACAAATGTTAGCGATCTCCAAGGCATTGTTATCTTCTATATATACAGATCCTCATGTGATAGGTTCATATGTGTGAAACCATTTTCTCTGAGAGGTTATGTGCCGAGTAGCTCTTGAGTTTATGAGCTAGACGTCAGATAGCCGTTTTCGGCCTTTTGAAATAGTTATTGCCTCGCTGTAGAGAATTTCACTATCATCCGAGGTACTTGCTGCACACCCTTGAGTATTTGATGACTCTGGCTTTTTGCCCCATCTCTTCTCTTCTGGTTATTCCAACAGTCTTTCTTGATGTGTCTTTTCTTGCTACAATTGTAACATTTAACATTTTTCTTACTTCTGGATTTTGATATACCACGATTGTGACTCTTACTGGGGCCACGTTCCATTAATCTCCCTTTCATCACCGATAGTGCTTCTGCCTGCTACGAACTCGCCAATCTATCTTTCTTATTTTTCTGTCTGCTCTCCTCATTTAATACGGATGCAATAACATCGTTGAAAATTATACTGTTCGCCGGATTGTTGTTAATTAGATTGATGATGAGTTGATCATACGAATCTGATAGCCTTTGATGTCTGCTCTCCTCATTTAATACGGATGCAATAACATCGTTGAAAATTATACTGTTCGCTAGATTATTGTTCATTAGATTGATGATGAATTGATTATACGAATCTGATAGCCTTTGAAGTAAAAACTCTACACATTCATTTTCCTCTATTTTAATACCCAATATTGTGAGTTGTGAAAATAGAGTCTTCAAAGTGTTGATGTTGTCAATCATGTTAGCCTATATGACTATAAATATTGATTTTCATAATAACAAACCACATGTGTTAGTTAAACTAAGATTTATGAATTGTGCTTTTATAATAAGAAAATGATTTTTAGAATTAAAGTGTTTTAGACCAAAATGAAAGTATTTTATAATCTTTGATATTGTTTTGAATTTTAGATTTGGTCATATATAAATATATTTAAATCTTTTCAGGCCATTCTATAATTTCATATAGTTTGGGCAATATTCTAATTTCAGAAAGTTTTGGGATTGACAAAGCATTATTTAGAAATTCTGAAATTAGATCTATTTCAACTCTTTCATAACGTTTTGGGTCATAATATAATTTTATAAAGTTTTGGGCCATAATATAATTTTATAAAGTTTTGGGTTAAATTATAATTTTAGAAAATATTTCTCTGTAGCAGTTACTGTAGCAAGCGACTGACCGGATATGATAAGCAGCTATTCAGATTTTAGGCAATAAGCTTCTGGAGTGTAAACGGCTATCCAGATATTGTAAGCGGTATACTGGATGTTCTAAAATTTAAATTTTTGCCTTAACGGTAACATGCAAGCGGCTAACCGGATTCCATAAACAGTAAGCCGGTTATGACCAAAATGTGCATAATGCCTAGTTTTTTAACTCAAACTATATAAACTCAAATCTAATTCATTTTCAAGCTCTCTTGCAAGCAAAATAAAAAAGCACACAACGTTCATTGAGCTCTCATTTTGCAAATCATAAAATCTTGAATCATCTTTTTGTTCTTCAATTTGTATATTACTCTTTGAGAGAGTTTTTATTGTAATCTTCAATTCCTCATCTTAATTGTGAGTGTGTGAGTGTGTGAGACACTTGAGTGAAGAGATTGGGAGATAATTTCTTTGTTGTAAATATTCATGGACACCTTGAAGTCAATTATAACCATTTGAAGCCTTGGAAGGCTTGTATAGTGAAATCCTCAAGCTTGAATTGCTTGGCGCATGGACATAGGCTGGGATTGCCGAACCACGTAAAAATTCGTGTGTTTGTTTCTTTTCTCTCTTACTCATATGTTATTGTGCTTTTATTGAACTTATTGCTTTCAAATTTATTAAGGTGTTAGATTGGATTGTTGTGTGGTTTTCTTAGGATAATTTTTAAAAATACCAATTCACCCCCTCTTGGGTTGCTCACTTATATTTCATTTGGTATTAGAGTGAGGTGCTCTTGTTTAGACTTAACTGTCTAGAGTTAAAGATCAATGGCAACTCAAAATGATTCCACATTTAGGAAAGGACAGTCCACCACTAGACCACCATATTTTGATGGAAACAATTATCCATATTGGAAAACTAGAATGAGAATTTACTTGCAAGCCTTAGATTACGAAATTTGGGAAATCGTTAATGATGGTCCTTTCATGCCTTTGACTAAAAATAAAGTCGGGGAAGATATTCCAAAATCTTCACCAGAATGGAATGAATTGGAAAAGAGAAAAGCTTCTCTAAATTCCAAAGATATGAATGTCTTGTTTTGTGTACTAGATAAGAAAGAGTTTCATAGAGTATCTAGTTGCGAAAGTGCTAATGAAATTTGACACAAACTTGAAGTTGTTTATGAAGGCACAAATCAAGTGAAAGAATCTAAAATAAATAGGTACACTCGATAATATGAATTGTTCTAAATGGAATAAAATAAGAGTGTATATTTTATGTATACTAAATTTATGGACATAGTGAACACTCTAGGAGCCCTAGGAAAAACTTTTTCTAATAGTGAGAAAGTTAAGAAAATCATTAGGTCGCTACCTAAGGAATGAAGACAAAAAATGACTGCCATTGAGGAAGCCGAAGATTTAAATGTATTACCTACTGATGATTTAATTGGTTCTTTCATTTTATATGAAGAAGATTTGGCAGCAGAAAAAGGGCATGATGACAAGAAGAAAAGCATTGCTCTCAAAGCCTTAAAACGTGAGAGTGACGAGAAAAGCGAGATGAATTATGAGGAGTTGGCTATGTTGACTAGAAGATTCAGAAAATTTTACAAGAAGAATAACGAGTAGAGAAAGTTTAGAAGTCACAAAAACAAAACGGAGAAGAAAGAGCCAATTACTTGCTATGAATGCAAGAAGCCCAGACACATACGACCGAAATATCCTCTCCTCAACAAATTCAAGAAGAAAGTTATGGTGGCCACGTAGGATGATAGTGATGAGAAAACAAGCGATGATGAAGAGCAACAAAAGATGGATAATTTAGCTCTCATGGCCTTTAGGGAAGAATTATGTAATGAAATTGATGAGGTAAGTGTTCTTCCTACATATAATGAGTTACATGATGCCTTTAAGGATTTGCATGATGAATTGATGAAGATTGGTAAAAAGAACATATGTCTTATAAAGAAAATGATAGAGCTTAAAAATGAAAATGAATCATTTAGTGCAAAGATTACACACCTAGAATTAGAGAATAAAACATTACATGATAGAGTTGCATTATTTGAGAATTCTACCACTTCACATGAGCACTTAGAGTCACACGTGAATGACTTGAAAAATAAAAATGAAATGCTTAGAAAGAAAAGTAATGAACTAAAGGAGATTGTATTAAAATTCACAAATGGACAAAAGATATTGGATAAATTGCTAAAACTCACAAAAATGTGTATTTGACAAAGAAGGCATTGGTTATAAGCCAAATTTGAAACAAAAGTATTACAAGAGTTATTTTGTGAAGAATACATCTATTAACAATCAAATTGTATGTCATTATTGTAATCAAGATGATCATATGAAAAATAGATGTCCAGTGAAGAGAAATGCATACTATGGTGTGAAATGTATTTTGGTTCCGAAAGGAACCATTGCTAACTCTTAAGGACTTAAAAACCTAAAACTTGAGATTTTCTCTACAAGGCTTAAAGAAGAAGAAGAATAAGTGGTACTTGGACAATGGTTGTTCAAGACACATGGTAAGAAATTATTTTTGGTTTTCAAGTTTTACCAAGATCGAAAATGGTGGAGATATATCATTCAGGGATAATTCAAAAGGAAAAATCATTGCATTGGCAATGTCGGTAATGTATCCTCAACTCTCATTGAAAATGTGTGTTTGGTTGAAAACTTAAAACACAACTTTCTTAGTATTAGTCGATTATGTGATAAAGGATATAAAGTTATCTTTGATGAATCAAAATGTGTTATGGAAAATGCATGTGATGGGAAAGTTTTGTTTGTAGGAAATAGATGTGTTAATGTCTATACCATTAATATAGTTGTGTATCTACAAATGATAAATATTTCTCCGTATTGAATGATGATGGTTGGTTGTAGCATAGAAGATTAGGTCATGCAAGTATGGATTTAATTTCAAAAATTGTGAAAAATGATTTGGTTAAAGGTCTTCCATAAATCAGATTTAAAAAAGATAGAATTTGTGGAGCTTGTCAATTTGGAAAACAAATCAAAACTTCTTTTAAAAGCAAGAAAAACATTTCTACTTCAAAACCACTTCAACTACTTCACATAGACTTGTTTGGACCTTTTAGATATGCCAGTTTAAATGGCAAATATTATGCATTTGTAATTGTGGATGATTATTCTAGATACGCATGTGTATTATTCTTAGCTAATAAGAATGATGCCTTTGATGTATTTAAAGTTTTCTGTAAAAAGGTTCAAAATAAAAAAGGGATGTAGTATTTTTTGTATTAGAATTGATCATGGTGGAGAATTTGAAAATTATGCTTTTGAGAACTTTTGTAACGATTTTGGTATTGAGGATTAATTTTCATCACCTAGGACTCTTCCACAAAATGGAGTTGTTGAGAGAAAGAATAGGTCTATTAAAAAAATGTCTAGACTATGTTGAATGAAAATTCTTTGCCTAAGTATTTTTGGGTTGAAGCCGTCAACACCGCTTGTTATGTTTTAAATCGTGTGTTGATTAGACCTAATCTTAATAAAACTCCATATCAGTTTTGGAAAGATAGAAAACTCAACATTGACTATTTTAAAGTCTTTGGATGCAAATGTTTTGTTTTGAATACAAAAGATAATCTTAGTAAATTTGATCCAAAATATGATGGTATTTTCTTGGTTATTCAAACTCAAGCAAATCTTATAGAGTTTATAATGAAAGAACTTTGGTTGTAGAAGAATCTATGTATATTATATTTGATGAGTCTAACCTCTCATCTACGGAGAAATTCGTTATTGATGATAATGTAGAAGAAGAACAACAAGAAGAAAAATCAAATGACAACAAAAAAGATGCACCACATGGAATTCAAGAGAAACATTATGAAGAAACAAATACAGAGCAAAATGAAAGTACTTCTCAAACACTCCTCAATGGGTGGAGGTATGTTTTTTCTCACCCCAAGGATGTAATTTTAAGAGATCCCTCACGAGGTGTTACAACTAGATCATCTCTTAGAAACACATGTGAGCATGCTACATTTATTTCTCAAATTGAACTAAAATCCTTTACGGATGCAAAAAATAATGAATCTTGGATTATGGCAATGAAAGAGGAATTGAATCAATTTGAGAGAAACAATGTATGAGAATTAGTTCCTAATCCGGAATATCAATCCATCATAGGTACTAAATGGGTATTTAGAAACAAAATGGATGAATCCGGTGTGGTTGTAAGAAATAAAGGTAGGCTAGTGGCTCAAGATTAGAACCAAGAAGAGGGAATTGATTTTGATGAAACATTTGCACCTGTAGCTAAACTAGAATCGATTAGAATGCTCTTACCTTTTGCATGTCATAAAGATTTTATTTTATATCAAATGGATGTCAAGGGTGCTTTCTTAAATGGTTATATTATGGAAGAAATGTATGTGAAACAACCCCCTCATTTTGAAAATGAAAAATTTACAAATCATGTGTATAAGTTATCTAAGGTTTTGTATGAATTAAAACATGCACTTAGAGCATAGTATGATAGGCTTAAAAAATTCTTGTTAGATAATAATTTTTCGATGGGAAAAGCGAACACAACTCTATTTGTTAAGGATAAGAACCAAGATATAATTATTGTTCAAATTTATGTTGTTAACATTATTTTTTTTTTATACTAATGAATTGTTGTGTAAAGAATTTTCATCTTGTATGAGTAATGAATTTGAGATGAGTATGATTGGAGAGTTGAAGTACTTCTTTGGACTCCAAATCAAACAAAATAAGGAAGCAATTTTCATAATTCAATATAACACTATTATGTTGTTAACATTATAGTGTTATATTGACTTAACTTGTTATTTTAGGGGAACTTATATTGACTTAACTTGTTATTCGGATGCTGATTTTACCGGATATAAAGTTGATAGAAAAAGTACTAGTGGAACATGTCACTTCCTAGGCCATTCACTTGTCTCTTGGTTTAGTAAGAAACAAAACTCGGTTGCTCTTTTAACTACAGCGGCCGAATATATAGCCGTTGGTAGTTGTTATGCACAAATTCTTTACATGAAACAAACTCTTAGAGACTATGGTATTAATCTTAATCAAATACCTATCTTGTGTGACAATACTAGTGTTATTAATCTATCTAAGGATCTCATTCAACATTCTAGAACTAAGCATATAGAAATTCGGCATCACTTCTTTAGAGATCATGTTAAAAAAGGAGATGTTGTAATTACATTTGTCTCTACTGAAAATCAACTTGCGGATATCTTTAAAAAACCTTTTAGTGAAGAGCATTTTATAAAGATAAGACATGAGCTTGGAATGATGAATATTACATCTTGAATTGTGATTTGTTGGTTAAGTTAATATGTTTGTTATTATATGCATTTATGGTTCACGCATTGGATGACTTATTGAAAAATTTTAAATCACAAAATGAGTTACAAAGTGATCAATTTTTAAGCAAAAAATAAAATGGTGTGAATAAAACAAGTATAAGAGATTGCCAAAATTCAATTTGAATCAACCGTCCGGATAACTGGATTTATCAAACCAGTAAACCAAATTAGCTTTGGTTACTCTCGGGTTGTTTTTCGGATAATTGAATTGGCAAACCGATAAGCTGCTTAAGGAAGTTTTATTTCTAGACAGCAACTGGACAACTGGTTCTTCAAACCAGTAAACCGAATTCGTTTTGAAAATTCTGGGAAATATCCGGCCAATCGAATACGTAAACTGGTAAGCCGGTTTCGGCTTGCAATCCTCTGGACACTAACCGGCCAACCGGTTAGTGAAATCTAGAAAATCAGTTATGGTTTTCATGTTTCTGCCTCAAAACTAGGCAACCAGTTCTTCTAACCGATAAGCCGAATTCGTGTGCTATATAAACTGTTCATCTTCTCCTTCCTCTTACGGCAATCCGAATCTCATTCTCTCTCTAAAACTGGTTTCTCTTTCTCTTGTTTTTACTTCAAAATCCACTATTTCTACTCATTTTTTTATGCAAATCGAACCATAAACTTGTTCCCTATCCATTCTTGTGTCCGAAATCATCTTTTAAATGTATTTTCAACCTCAAATCACTAGATCCGAAATCAAATCTAGGGTTTAACCGAATTCTTCTCTCTCTAGATTTTTTCATTTTAATCCGTTTTTTAACCAAATTACCTCCTAAACTCTCTTTCAATTCTCGTTATCTTCCTTCTCATTGCTGCTTTTAACTTTAAATGAATCAAAATCACCATGTCAAGCTCATGGCCGGTTCAACGAAAAGGCAAAAAACCGGTTCAACAAACCAACCGGTCACGGCAAGTGGGGGGCACCTCCATTGAATCCAATTTTGAGTCTTCACACTTTTAGAACAACAAACATTTAGCCAAACGGTTTCACCAAAGCTTCAGGACTCATGAGGTACTCAATACATTTTATGTTTTACCGGATTAGATTAATACTCTCAATATTAGACATAGAAACTTATTTCAATTGTTAGGAGATGTTGGTTGGATTAATGCACTTATGATTGAGGAGAATGTTTATCCCGATTTGGTGAAAGTGTTTTACTCGAATATGGACGTTTCCGCGGAGAACAAGACTCGAGTAATCACCAATGTTGGAGGAGTAATGATTGATTTTGATTTTTTCTTGTTAAACTCTATCTTAGGATCATCCGATTTTGGCCGAGAAATTTTTTTGCCTTGGAAATCTCCCAAACTTGATAGTTATATTCATGTTGACGTTGTTCTTAATATTTATCGGCATAATGATCTTTCTGTTAAAGACTGCACCATTAATTTCCGTACTCAATGTCTTTGTCTTCAAACTCGCATTTTGCTTCGCTTTATTCAGTCTATTGTTCTTCCTAGATCAGGGCATTTGGATGAGGTTTCCTACATGGATGTTGCTTTGATTGATTGTATACTTAGACGTTGTCTGGTTAACTTGGGATATACCATCATCCGAACTATGTTGACCATACTTGCCTTGATTACTCGCTCTCTTCTATATGGTCAATTCATTACCCGAATCTTTAAATATTTTGATGTACTAATTCAAGAACCATCGTGTAAATCGTCTAAGGGTATAGGGGATGACACTGTATTTAGCTTAGGTTTTGAGTGGAGTAATGGCACTTGAGTAAAATTCACTGAAAATAAGTTTGCTTTTCTTGCTCCGAGTGATGATCGGCCACTCAATGTTGTAGTTCCTGGTGACCAACTTCCTATTTTCTCACTCTCATTTTAGGGCCAGTGTAGACGTCGATATGCTCCCGTGATGGCTTTAGCTCCTAGTGCCTCTGCATCCGCTTCATCACCTTCCAGCCTCCTACCTCTGAAGTGGTTACTCTTTAACAGCTTATGGATGAGGTGCAGACACTCTCTGTGCGGCTGATTGAGTTTCAATAGTAGCAGCAACAACTCATTCATGGACAGTGCCTCCTCTTTGAGCACTTTGGCATTCCATATATGTATCCTCCTCCATCACCACCATCCTCACTATCCTCACCACCTTAGTAGTCTTTTATGCTTGTACTTGAACACACCTACATTTCATTTACTGCTTTATGTACTTTTATTTTCGTTTTTATGGATGGTTGTTATGTTGTTGAATTATGCATTTGTTTTGGATGATATGGATCTATTTTGATTGTTTGTTATGATTTCTTATGATTTGGATATTTTTGAACTAATATGCTTGTATTGAGTTTTTAATGATTGATAGAGGGAGCTTTTATTCTTTTTTATGATGTAGGGGGAGAATAATATACTATGTGTTACGAAAATATGCATGTATGCAGGGGGAGCCTTTTAAATAATTTTCGAATCAGTTTTTTAATCTTGCATTGATTAAGGGGAGCTTTTCATAACTAAATTATATTTTTACAATGTGTTTTGTAACCACATGTTTTAGTTAAACAAAGATTTATGAATTGTGCTTTTATAATAAGAAAATGATTTTATGGGATTAAAGTGTTTTGGATCAAAATGAAAGTATTTTATAATCTTTAATATTGTTTTGAATTTGGACCTATATAAATATATTTAAATTTTTTTAGGCCATTCTATAATTTCACATAGTTTGGGTAATATTTTAATTTCAAAAAGTTTTGGGATTGACAAAGTATTATTTAGAAATTCTAAAATTGGACCTATTTGAACACTTTTATAACGTTTTGGGCCATAATATAGTTTTATAAAGTTTTGAGGTCAAACTATAATTTTAAAAAATATTTCACTGTGGTAGTTACTGTAGCAAGCGGCTAATCGGATATAATAAGCAGCTATCCGAATTTTGGGCAATAAGCTTCTGGAGCATAAACGGCTATTCGGATGTCGTAAGCAACATACCGAATGTTCTAAAATTTAAAATTTTGCCCTAATGGTAACATGCAAGCGGCTAACCAGATTTCATAAACGATAAGCCGGTTATGACCAAAATGTGTATAACGGCTAGTTTTTTAGCCCAAACTATATCAACTCAAATCCAATTCATTTTCAAGCTCTCTTGCAAGTAAAATAAAAAAGCACACAACGTTCATTGAGCTCTCATTTCGCAAATCATAAAATCTTGAATCATCTTTTTGTTCTTCAATTTGTATATCTACTCTTTAAGAGAGTTTTTGTTGTAATCTTCAATTCCTCATCTTAATTATGAGTGTTTGAGTGTGTGAGACACTTGAGTGAAGAGATTGGGAGATAATCTCTTTGTTGTAAAGGTTCATTGACACCTTGAAGTCAATTGTAACCATTTGAAACCTTGGAAGGCTTGCATAGTAAAATCCTCAAGTTTGGATTGCTTGGAGGTGTGGACGTAGGTGGGGATTGCCGAATCACATAAAAATTCGTGTGTTTGTTTCTCTTATCTCTCACTCATATGTTATTGTGCTTTTATTGAACTTATTACTTTCGAGTTTATTAAGGCGTTAGATTGGATTGTTGTGTGGTTTTATTAGGATAATTTTTAAAAATATAAATTCACCCTCTCTTGGGTTGCACACTTTTATTTCAAGTCACTGATGTAAATTCTGTCATTCGAAAAGTATAGAGTTTCATTTTTAAAAAAATCTTGTTGTATAGTAACTTGGCATCGTACAATTTTGTGAGAGTATCTCATATTTCCTTTGCTATCGTTTTCTTCGCCATACTAGATAACACCCCATCTGCAAGTGTCAAGTGTAGATCAGTAATGACATTGCTCATCCATCTCATTCCATTTGTCATCATCACTTATCTCAATAGGCCTTTCTCCAATTACTACTAAGCAATTATTTTTTCTCAAAATTGCCCACATTTTTATTTTCTATAACGAGAAATTATTTCCGTTGAACTTCTTAATTTCATACTTTGCCATCATTTTGTTGATAAATACCGCACACAAACTAGTGTATCACCTTCAATAGTTGTGAGTATGTGTGAGAATACACACCAGAAAAGTTCTCAGGAAATACTGGAGGGGTCACAATGGTTCTATATAAAATCCAAACTCCTTATACTCTTATTATCTTTGTCACAAAACTTTCCTAAACATGTACAAAATCACACAGTTACTCCATTCACACCACTATCCCTACTTTGCACCACAAAATTCTTGGATCGCTCCCACAATTTCTTGTGAACAGTACCGTATACGTGAATAATTTTATATACGAGAATAGTACCGTATATATGAACAATATCCTTTACGAGTACCGTACCCCGACTCCAAAAATACAACCAATAGCACTAATACCACTGTTGGAAAATTGATGAGTGAAGAAGACACACAATTAAATTGAAATTGAGAAATAATGAGACACAAAATCACACAGGAACACCAAAAATTATGTGGTTTAGTTTTTAACCTATATCCACGGGCGAAGACAGAAGGAAAATATTTTACTAGTGAAAAAGAATTACACGTATTATAGTATTTTAATTCACTATCCAAAACCCCAATATACCCAAACTCTCAAATCACTAATCACTCAAGAGTTTCTTAAAACTCTTATCTCTATAAAGAAGAAGAAAATGAGCTAAAGAAATTGAATGCCGTAGGGGGAATGAAGCCTTCTATTTATAGGCTTCATTCTCCTTTCCTTTTTAATTAAAATAATCATTATTTTATGATTTTTAATTTTATAGTCAACACGCCACCATCAAAAAATGGCAGGCCGTGTTAAAAATGTTGATAGTTTGGCATCACCCATCTAGAAGGGTTGTGCTAACCATGACTTTGATAGCATCAAGTTAGCTACTTGCGATACTAGTAGTGATTGTGGGTTAGTGTCGCTATGCTATCCGAAGGCTGAAAGAATTCTCCTCTCTCCTCATCTCAGCCTAATAATATTTTTTATTATTAAAAAATTAAAAAAATATAGCATTGTGGGGATAAACAAAAATTTAATCATTCAAGCATTTTAAGGATAAACAAAAGCAAGCAGTTCACATGCTTTCTGTTTGTCTCACTCTTCTTTTTTTTAATTAAAAATATAAAAAGGGAAGAATTATTATAACTTGCATCTCTCTCACCTTCCTCCACAACTCTCCACATTAAGGACCTCAGTCACTCGACTCTATCTGAGTTTCTCTCCTCCGGTAACCAGTAATTTTTACAACAATTTTCATACAATTAATATTCCAAACCAAAATTCATTTTTATTATCAAATTGTTACCACCAAAATTTAAATAAAAAAAATTCATTTTCTTTCACTGATCATCTTTTGTATTTGGTAGTTGGAGAGTTCTGTATTTGGTAGTCGGAGAGAGTGAAGAAGCGGTGAGGGGTAACGACGATTTGGAGATGAGGATAAAGTCGAGGACGAGTAAAAAAATGAGTGAGATGGATGAATTTGAGCTATGCAATAGTCATGAGTGAGGAAGGATCGATATCTCTCTAGATCCAGTCACACTGAGAGAGCACTAGTAGATGCAGTAGCGAGAGATAGGGATGGAAAAATAGCTTGGACCTGGATGAACTTAGATTATCTGGTGTGGGTTGAACCCAGTCCGGAGATAAAAATAATGCGGATCCGGAATTTATTTTATAAACCCGGACATTTCCGGGTCTAGATCTGGATTTACGTCAACCTAGATATCCGAAACTCAAACCTGGATATCTTTATTTAAAATTTATTAAATAATTAATATTAAGTTATTAAATCTAAGTATAAAAGCAAAAAAAAAGGAAAAGAAAAGAAACGCTAAAACAAATTGCAGCCGCAGCCGCAGCAGCCCCGTTTCTCCTCTTCTCTCACTTTTTTCAATTGTCATGCCACAAAGCCCAAATTCATCATTATCAATTTGTCATCATCCTTGTCAATATTCAAGTAATCCCCAAGCATCATCATCAATAGCTCACCATCATCCTCAATATTCAATTCATCCCGTCCCCGTTCTTCTTCATTAATTCATCGTGTCGTGGTTCTTCTTCATCAATTCATCGTGCTGCCGTTTGTCTTCATTAATTCGTCGCATCGCCGTCCATGATTTACCATCGTCTTCGTCGCATCACCATTCATCTTGATTACATCATCAACTTACATGCTTCATGGGAATTAATAGTGCTTTGAGGTGATATTAACATATGTGGGTCAGCTTTTATCTCTAAATCATGATTAATTTCAATTCATTTATATTCAAGTTGTCTTGATTGTAAAGAATCTATAATCTTTCAATTCATCGGTGCTTGCGATTTGAACTCTTTTTGGAATTTTCAAAACCTGAAACTAGGGGTGGGCAAAATACCCGACCCGACCCAATCTGACCCGACCCGATCCGAAAAAAATCAGGTTCGGATCGGATCGGATTGTAAATAAAACCCGATCGGGTGCATTTGTGTCAACTTGATCGGATCATGATCGGATCGGATCGGGCGGATCATGATCGGATCGGATCGGGCGGATCATGATCAGATCGGATCGGGTGGATCATGATCGGATCGGGTTGACATAAAAAAAAAATTAAACCCCAAATACACAAGACCCACACACACTGGAACACAAACACCCCACACACGCTGGAACACACACACATTGGAACACAAACTGGAACACAAACTGGAACACACACACACTGACAAACCCACAGCCCCCCGCTGACCAGCAACATAATCGCCCACAGCCACCCATATGCCACAACCTCTCTCTCTCGCATCCCACTATCGACGGCAACAAGCGGCAGTTACACAACCCACGCCCATAGTTAAACAAAAAAAACATAGTCACAATCACAAACAATCAAACACACACACGAAGTTCACAGAGCAAGCTAGATCTGGCCACCAGATGCAGCAGCCGCCAAGAGCCAACGCCAACAGAAGCTACTCCGCGAGGATGGTGACCTGATCTACTGATCTACTGCTACCAAGTACCGAATCTGCTGCACCACCTCCACGCCTCCAATCCTCCGCCATCACCCAATCTGATTCAAGCTCTATTTGGCTGTTGAGTTTTGAAAGCTTTGGGTTGTTGCTGTAAATGTGTAGATCGTGTGTGTGTAAATGGGTAGATTGTGTGTGTATATTTTTTATATCCGACCCGATCCAATCCGAATTATATTCGGATCGGGTTATAGATTCGGGTTGAATTCGGATGAGTTCTTATTTAACCCGACCAACCCGAAACCCGATCGAGTTGATCCAAACCCGATTTTGCCCACCTCTACCTGAAACAAGTTTATATTTTTCAATTCATTCCATTATCTGGGTTTTAAACCCGACATCCAAAAACACGAATTTCTTTGGGTTGAACTCGCACCGAACCCGGAACTAAAAAACCAGGTTTATATCCTAATCCAAAATACAAAATCGTTATCTAGATCCAAAATTAGGAAGGTTAAACTCAGACCTAAATTTTATCATCCCTAATGAGAGAGAAAGTGAGTGATAATGGCAAGCGAACTGAGAGAGAGAGGAGAGAGTGATGTTTTGGTCCCCATTTATCTTTTTTTTAATAATAAAAAAGTATTTTATGGCTGAGCAACCTTCTAGATGTTGAGCACTCCTCCCTCCTCAATAGGCTTGGGACCCAAGGCAACGCTTGGGTTCCATGACTTCATTGACTTATAATTTTGTGATATTGATTTTATTGGCAACTAACTCTATATTGTCCCCACAGATAGCGGCACAGCGCCTGGTCTATTGATGCAAATTTTTTACCATAGTTCTTCACTCTATATTTGTTATAAATAATTTCCAAACTTGAATATAAAATCAAAGTCCATTTAATTACAAGAAGCAAGCAATAGATCAAGTTTCACACACGAGGGTGCTAATTAGCCCTCTTATTAGCATATTTGTCACTTGTAAACTGAATTGACCACACCTATGAATTTCAAAGATTTGTTTTAATTTTACTCAAAGATAAGGATTTGATATTTGAAAAAAAAAAGAATTTAACAAAGTAACGATATTATTAAAATTAAAAAAATAAATTTTAATACATTGAAATTATATTTTTTTAATGGGTCCGCCTAAGTTACGTTTAACGTAACTTACGGCCCGGCTGTAAAATTACATCCAGCCCCCCATATTCAATATTATTTATATTATATTTGTGAATATTATAAAATTTTCTGATTTGAAAAATTTCGTTTAACCCCTTACACTTAATTTTATTTTATTAAAATCTTAGAGTACGAATTTACCTCCTATAATTTTAAATTCTCAAAATAACCTCATTTAATTAAAAAATATAATTATTATTAATTGAATTATAATTATAACTATTATTTTATTATAATTATAAATATATTTATATTTTAAAATAGATTATTGTTATTATTAATAACAAGAATAAAAAGTATTACAATTAATTAATCTATGAACAATAATTAATCATTTTTTTATTAAATTGTTAATAATAATAATTAATGATAATTATTATTAATAATTAAGTTTTGAATAATAATAATAATTAACAATTATCATTAATAAATTGTGATTGACTCTGAATAAGTTGTCTGATATTTTATATCATATTATATGCATTCACTTCTGGCTACAAAAAAAATTAAAGCAATAGCTTTCTCGTTAACCAAACAAGAGATTTAACAAAATCAGAAACCCACGTTTCTCAAAACTAACAAGGACTTGGATAATTATGGCACTAAATAGTACTGCAATTAATATCAGTGATGAGAGTATGTTGCTACTTTGCTAGCTAACCCTAGGTGGACATTGGCATTCCTAGGACTCTGAACAATTATCGTTAATTTTTAAAAATTAATTATTAATAATAATTATCGTTAATTACTATTATTATTAATTTAATAAAAACTATTATTAATTATTGTTAATAGATTAATTAATTGTAATACTTTTTATTCTTGTTATTAATAATAATAATAATAATAATAATAATAATAATAATAATAATCTATTTAAAAAATATAAATATATTTATTATTATAATAAAATAATAATTATAATTATAATTCAATTAATAATAATTAAAATTTTAATTAAATGAGATTATTTTGAGAATTTAAAATTATAGGGGGCGAATTCTTGTTTGGTTAACGAGAAAGCTATTGCTTTAATTTTTTTTGTAGCCAGAAGTGAATGCATATAATATGATATAAAATATCAGACAACTTATTCAGAGTCAATCACAATTTATTAATGATAATTGTTAATTATTATTATTATTATTCAAAACTTAATTATTAATAATAATTATCATTAATTATTATTATTATTAATTTAATAAAAAAATGATTAATTATTGTTCATAGATTAATTAATTGTAATACTTTTTATTCTTGTTATAATAATAACAATAATCTATTTTAAAAATATAAATATATTTATAATTATAATAAAATAATAGTTATAATTATAATTCAATTAATAATAATTATATTTTTTAATTAAATGAGGTTATTTTGAGAATTTAAAATTATAGGAGGCAAATTCGTACTCTAAGATTTTAATAAAATAAAATTAAGTGTAAGGGGTTAAACGAAATTTTTCAAATCAGAAAATTTTATAATATTCACAAATATATTATAAATAATATTGAATATGGGGAGCTAGATGTAATTTTACAGCCGGGCCGTAAGTTACGTTAAACGTAACTTAGGCGGACCCTTTTTTAATTTATTAGTATATTAAAATTTATATTGTTTTTATTAAAAGCATTCTCATTAATAAATAAGGATATCCTCGCTAGAGGAGCATGCATGCTCGTGTTCCAGAGTGATGAACGTAATAATATATAAATCGTATTTTTTTTTGAGGAAAATATGGAATTCATTAAACAGCCAAAGTTTCAATTAACCAAGGGGGTGGAACAAACCTCCACTCACCCGAACCTGACATAGAACTCCCCACCTGAGCTACAGTATGGGTAGCGGAGTTCGCAGATCTACGAACAAAAGAGAAAGCTACTTCTCCTAAAGAGCGAGCTAAGGCTCTACAATCATCAATAATTGAACCAAAACCATTAGGATAGCTAGTCTTATCATGTAAAGCATTGAAAACTTGTAAACTATCCATCTCTAGAATTACAAAATGAAAAGCAAACTTCTTAAGCCAGCTAAAGGCTTCCCTAACTCCAATCGCTTCAGTCTCTCTAGCTTCAAAACTTCCCAGAAAAATGTCGCTTTTTGCCGCAATGAAGTCACCCTGAGCAGATCGGATGACAGCCCCCAGACTAATCATTCCCCTTGAGCTAGTAATGAATTTATTGTTTTCAACATCGGAAGGGAAATTTACTGCCCAGTAGTGGGGAAAAAAAAAGTCTCCTAATTTCCCTTTTATGATTGCAGGCCATCAGTAAAAAGAGAAGCAAAAACCTCCATTTGCTGTTTCTCCAAAACAACACCAACTTCAATACCACCACTCCCATCTCCACTCTCCGCCAAAGAGATAGCTCCCGTTTTATCAATTGACACAATCTCCACCTTCTTCGGCTTCCCCCACCCGAAATCCGACCCGTAAACATCAAAACGGTTTGACCCGGCAACCGAAAGAATTCGTTGTTGCGCTCCTTCCCCTTTCATCATGCCCAATATGCTTACAAACTTATCCTCTGATCCTTCAATAACATCACCCTTTAGCTCTTTGATACAATCACTTAGCTTCTCTGCAACGAAAGCAACCCCATTTTCCCCCATCAAATAACTTGCTTTTTGAACTGTACCTTGTCCACCAACACAGTTACCAAAATAATTAACGGGAAGTGGAGGATCCAAACGGCTCCTACAATCCGCTGCAACCCCAAACATAACATTAGTATCAGCTTCTTCTCCATAAGCTTTTACTAAGCAAACGAATGAATGAGCACATGTAAGCACATGAGTCGATAAATGAAGTTGTTCAGCCGACTTTCCTGCTTGAAGAATATTTTCCTTAATCTTGTCCCTCAGTTTCGTTATATCTTCAGGTCTCATCTCAAATGTCATTCGAACCAAATCAGAGTTAACCTGTTTCATAGGGATGACCTTCAAGCTCCGTGTGTTGGCAAATTCCAACCAGTGGTTCGCGTACACAACGTCGAGCCCTTTCGGATCTTTGATGACACTCCGGTCAAAACAGGGTGTTAGTTGAAGGGGTAACGACGAAAGGACGACGTCGTTTTTATCTTCTTGTAGTTGTAATTGTTTGCACAAGTAAGCCCAAGATTTGACAAACATTGTTGAACTTTTCCCGTCAAGTACAGCATGGTGAGATGAAATGCCAATTGAAAAACCTTGATTGGGAAACAGTGTTATCTGGATAGCTATGACCTCAGCTTTATCGACGGATATCGACGGCTCGGGCACCAAAGGACGAAACTCAACAGCCCTGCGGATTCCGTTGCTAGAGAGATGATTGAAGTCGGCGTTGTTGGACTCGGCAACTGTGAAAGAAACGCCGTCGTTTGGGAAGAAATAAACAGCTGGCTTTGGGGCTTCTAGCGGCCACATGATGTGACCAGCGAGAGGGAGATAGTGATGGAGAGTGAGTGAAAGAGACTGCTTCAGCTTTGGGAGGATCACCGAGCTGAATGAATCCCAAGTTAAGTCACAGATTTGGTAGAAGAAGAGGCGTTCAACTGGAGGAAACTTGAGCCAGAAGTTGTCGAAATAGGTTAGAGGAAGAGTGAACGACGTCGTTGAGTCGGAGGAGAACGGGGTGACTTTGATAGCCTCGTGTATTTTGACCGATGCTGCAGCCATGATAGAGAGAGAATTATAACCGGAGAGATTATTGAGATACAAAACTAATCGTTTAGACTCACTTTTTGTGGAACTCAATTGTATAGGATTTCCATTTCCCTTATCTGTGGTTTCCTAAAATGACCAAACAGCTCCTCATCATCAAGAGATGAGTTGGTCCAATAAATATTAGTGGGATATAATTTTTTTTAAAACATCGTTACTTTAATAAAATAAAGATATTATTAAAAAATAAAAATAAAAATTTTAATATATATTTAAAATTATATTTTTTATTTATTATTGTATTAAAATTATATTATATTATTTTTTATTAATATAAATGCAGTAAAGATATTTTCATTAAATAATGAATATATATATTGAAAAAGGAGAATAAGAAAAGATCTCACGTACAAAAGAAAACAAAAAATTGTCTTGTTACATTTACCATTATCGAAACTCTTTGGACTGCAGCACATAAAGGAAAAAAATCGACAGTTTTCTCGAGGGTCATGTTGCGTATACCAGCTGGATTGCAATATAAAATGCACTTCTCATACAACAATATAATACCATAATGTCGCACCCAGAAGTTGAAGAGCCGTGTAATACAAAATAATTTGTTTACAACGACAAGAATTTGGCCCCAGCTTCGGAGGGCGGCACATATCAACAAGTGAGGTCATGAATGATAAGGGGAATTTTAACTGGGCCAGGCGCACGATTTTAGCTCATACATTCACTAAGAAATTGTTACTATTTGACAAATTTTGATAGGAATCCACAGTTTTTTTAGTTTGAAACGATGTATGAATCCCATTATTTTATTTATCACCTAGATATTTTGAGGTGTGTGGCTGCGCGCCGCCCGCTCCCACACAAGTGCTTCTCATAAAAGTTCAATTTTTACTCCTAGGGCAATTTATTCTAGGGCCTTCATTGCACCTCTTCTCTGTATAGCCGACAAATTTAAGCTCCCCAATTCTACCAATAATAACTTTCGGCCATCATCAAAGTGAAAAGTGAAAATAAACCTCTGTTTCCTGCACGAGGTCGCTACCAAAGGGACAACCGGACGAGTTTTGTCTAATCTATTGACAAACCACCACCCTTTTCACGCAGAGTAGATTAATTGGAAGGAGGATCGATCTTTACATGATTCACGCGTCTTCTACTTTTATTAATTATTTATGGTAAATTTATAAAATGTTTTCATCAACATCTACTTTAATCAATATTCTTCCAAGAAGGAGGAGCTTGATTGTACATCTTAGATTGGTTTTTTTTTTTTAATGTAATTATTGATGATGATGATGATGATAGTTTTCAGGATGGACGTCAATGGAAAAATAAATAAATAAATTCATATTTATATTATCCTCAAATGGAAATGTCGTTTTAATTTGGGTGTTTCAATCATTTTTTATTTTTTATTTTTATCACCAAACCATTCACTGTCTAGCAATTAGGGGTGGACACTATTAAGTTTGGTTCAGTTCAGGCTTAGAATCGAACTATGAACCAAATGGTTCATGAATTTACGAACCAAATTAATTCATTTCGGTTCGGTTCAGTTCGGTAATTTGACTTGATTTGGTTTCATTTCAACCTATTCATTTTACTACAACAGTAAATCAATAATCCTTAGTCTATAAATCCACAAATAATAAACAATATAAAAAATCTAACAATAGTAGATTAACATAAGAAAATCCAACAATAATCTAAAAATCCATACAATAAATAACATAATAAAATCTAACAATAGTAAATTAACATCATAAAATGCAACAATAATTTAAAAATCCACTACATATTACAAAAGAAACTTCAAACTTCCGTGGCCAACGAGCACTCTTCCTATCACCACTTCTTCATCCTTCCACATCCACAATGCCTATATTATCTCTCCAAGTCAAAATAAGTCATTAATCAAGCACCAATAATTAAATAGAATATGTTTAAAAAAATTAAATAGAATGAATTAAAATATATGCTATGACATATATAAATATAATCATATGTATTAACTAGCAAATAAAGGTAATAACTTCATTACCTAATATTCTTCATTTTCCTATTAAACATATTCAATTTCGTTTTTTCTAATTTTAATTTTAATTACTTCACTGAACCGTTTGGTTCGGTAATTTTGAACCATTTAGTTTTATAATGCGAACCGAACCGAACCAAATTACTACAATACAGTTCGGTTCGGACTAAACCAAACTAAATGCCAATCCCTATTAGCAATAATGAATCATTAAATTTGGATGGTTTATCAACAATTCTTTAGTTGGCTTAATTAACACTTCCTATATTTATAATTAAGTGGCTCTCAAAATTATGGGAGTACTATATAACCCTTGTCTCTTACAATTGGTTTATGAATTTAGAAGAATATGCACGAGGGTTTATGTCTGGATTAATTGCAATTTAAAATTGGGTCCATGTTTAGTTGCCAAATAAGAAGGATTAATTTATGTATAATATCTTTTTATTTCTTTTACATTCTAATCATTAATTCAATACTCACCAAAAATTTATCTCAACACTTAATCTTTATGCATGGTGTATACCAGTTGACTAAGTGAACTTTCTTTTTTCTTTTTCTCCTTATTTCATGTAGCCATTGCTTCTCTCACTTTCAAAGAGGATAATTTCTTTCTCTGCTTTCAATGAGCTCAATTAAATCTAAATTTCTCTTCAATTCCGGTAAGCTTTTTTTTTTCTTTTTTTGATAAAAAGAGGGCTCTAAAAGAGAAGAGCTAGGGGGCACAAACAGGGGTGTGCCACCCCATACATATTCGAATACAAAATAGAACTCAAACCTAAAGGGACGGAATTAAAAAAATGCACTCCAACAGGCAATCTCAAAGCATGCGTAGTAAGGAAATTAGCCGCCGAATTTGCTTCGCGGTAAATGTGATCAATTTGAATACTCCAATCCCACCTCTTGAGCTCCTTAATCATCTTGATTATAGTCGAAAGTTCATTGACATTAGCATTATTCTCCTTTAGAAGCTGCACCACACTACAATTATCTATTCCAACTTGGATACGTCTATAGCCAAGGTCCCATACCATTCTTAACCCATGCAAAACGCCCTAAAGTTCAGCCTTTATAACCGAACACACTCCCAGATTTACGCTGAATCTATGCATGAATCTACCATGATACTCTCGCAACAGACCACCTGCACCCGCATCTCCATTTCCTTTTCTTGCACCATTCGTATTTAAACACAAAAAAGGCCATGGTGGAGGAGCCCAACTAATCCATTTCTGAATCTTTGACTTTCTTTTATAGACTATGCTTAAGAGGGTGTTGAGTGTTAGAAAATGCATATTTATAAAGGAGAAAACCATCATTTTACATTTCAAGTCTTACTAACAACCCTTACTTTTATATATTTAACCTTCTTGTGATTTAATTACATGTGTTTTATTTTAATTAAGTAATTTATGTATTTTAGGGGCATTATAGTCATTTCACAATAAAAGAGAGATCAGACGGCAAAACGGATATCACTTTTGAACTCAGGACGGTCGAAAACCTTAGGAGGAGTATAAAAGGAAAAATGGCACTATTCACATGTACGGTACTATTCACGGGTACGGTACTGTCTACGTTACTGTTCACGACACTGTTCACATAGACGGATCGATGACGTGGCATTGACCGATGATGTGGCATTGACTGATGAGGTGTCACGATCTTGTTGGACTAAAATTCTTATATATTGTTGATGGTGACGTGGCAGCATATCAGTGGACGAAAAATCTCGCGTACGGTGCATGCATCACACATGATTATTTTCAACCAAACTGCGTTACTATTCATCCTTGTCAAACCGTGTTACTGTTCATCCACGTGGTCAAACCGTGGACTGTTGACTGATGACGTGGCGCAATCCTGAGCGTCCAAACTGTTTTTAATCCGATGGTCATGATTTACTCCATGTATCTATAAAAAGGGGGCCTCCCCCCCCTAATTTGATATCTCTGAATCCATTTTTGGGATCCATTTTCTGTAATTCCCTCTCTATCTTGTATTTTTTTCGTATTTTAATAAATTCCCATTTTGCCCCTAGTTCAATTATGAGTAGCTAATTTCCTTTCAAGCTTGGATTAAAGGTGAAGTCTCAACATGTGTCATGGGCTTTATTTGGTAAATTTATTTTCTCTTCCCCTCTAGTTTTTGTGGATGTTTTGACTTCTCGTCGACAAATAATACTAATCTTGTCTAGTACCGCCTTGGTTTCACCGGCCCTCTAGTACAAGGTTATTATTATTTGGCACGATAAGCCCTTAGCACCATATTGATTAGAGCGTGATTCATGAGGTGTGGATTCCCCCCTCATGATTTAATTGGCATTAATACGGATTATTTAGCCCATAATGCATGTTGATACGGATCCAGATACCCAAGTACGTCATTTTAATAGAATTCTCTCCAATTTATTCTCGCCATTGCAATTCCAATTTTAGAATTTATTCTTGCCATTTTAATTCGAAGTTTTAGAATATTCCAAATCAATTTCACTAGAAATCCAATCACCCATTTGCAAAATTAATTTTATACACAATTAAAATCCACCTTCTTATGGGATCGACACTCGTCACCATTGATCTATACTACAATAGATTCGTGCGCTTGCGAGTACATTAAAATTTACACAACAAGTTTTTGGCGCCGTTGCCGGGGAGGTAAGTAATTTTAATTCTTAGAATTAATTTTTGTGAATAATTTCTTTTAATTGTTTTCTTGTAATTTTTTATTTTATTAAAAAAAAAAGGAAAAAAAAAGTGAATCTACATTTAAAGGTTAGTATTTCTTTTCTTTTTCTCTTCTTTAAAATTTTGTAAATTAATTTTCAAGTTATTTTTATTTTTCTTTGTAATTTTTGTTTACTTATTAATTTTTTTTTAGTTAATTTATTTCACGTATTTTTCTGTGTATTTTTATATTAAGATTGTAATTGCGCCATAAGGTTAGTATTGTAATTTCTCCTTCCTCTTTATTTTTAATTGTTTTGTTCTCATCTTTATTTTTATTTTATTTGTTTTGCATGCATGGTCGTAGGTCATTATTACCTAATCTTGAACCTATAGACCTTGAATTAGAAAAAACACTTCGCACACACAAACAAGTTAAAAATAAAATGGATTTACAAGCACCACAGGAGAGGCCATTTAAGGACTATTTTAGTCCCTTAGCTAATTTGAGCACATCATTCATAAGATACCCAAATGTAGCTGTTAGGAGCTTTGAGTTAAAACGTAGTGTGCTAAATTGTCTCCCCACATTTTATGGCCTAGAAAATGAGGACCCATATAATCATCTGAATGATTTTTATGCTATTTGTCAAACTTTTAAATATGAAAATTTTTCAGACGATGATGTTAAACTCAGATTATTCCCATTTTCTTTAAAAGATAGAGCTCGTTCATGGTTAAATACATTACCTGCCAATAGCATTTCATCATGGGAACAAATGGTTACAAAATTTTTGAATAAATATTTCCCAGTGCATAAAACCAACGCTATTCGTAGGGAAATCTCGGAGTTTACCCAGAGAGAGGACGAGCAATTTTTCGAATCGTGGGAGAGATTCAATGGGCTACTCTTGAAGTGTCCACATCATGCGTACGAGAAATGGCACCAATGCCAATACTTTTTGGAAGGATTATTGCCGAACGTGCAAGAATGACTAATGGCAACAAGTGGAGGAGAGCTAATGTCAAAAAGTGCATTAGAGATTTGGGAATTCTTCCAGCGACAAGCGGATAATTCCCAACAACGGAGTCGATCACTCAGGAATACTAGAAGGATTAAGGGAGTAAATGAGGTTCAAATTGGCGAATCAACTTCGGGAATCAAAGAAGTCAAGGAGATGGTTGAAGGTCTTGCTCGACAAATAGCATCGTTATCGACTGCTAAATCAACAGAACCACATGACCATGACTCATATCCAGATGAAACCAATGCCATAGGTGTAATGAGAAAACCTTCAAATTACAACCCATACTCCAACACATATAACCCTGGATTTAGAGACCACCCCAATTTTTCATGGTCTCAAGGATTCCAACAGAATGGACCAACAGCTCCAGCTCCACCAATGCAACAAATTCCTCAAGTTCCTCAAGCCTCTCAGCCCCCATTCAGACCATACAATCAAAACCAGAACTACTCTCAACCCAGACCATGGGAGGATGCATTCCAGAATTTCAAGAATGTTACTCACTCCACGATTGAGCAACAAAACCGCACCATTGATGGACTACGAAATGAGTTGAGAGCAGGCTTCAATTCACAAGCCCAATCAGTTTCAAGCCTCGAAAAGATGGTGGGACAACTTGCTTCTTCAGTTCAGACTTTAGCAATGACCGTTGAGAAAGGTAAATTTCCAAGTCAACCTGTGCCTAATCCTAAAGGAGTACATGAAGCAAGTACCAGTTCACCACAACAGCATGTAGAGGTCAAAGCAGTCATGACCTTGCGAAAAGGAAAAGAAGTCGACAACAAAGTAGAAATGCCGGTGACAAAAGAAAATCAAATTGTACCTGTGAATGTTGAGGACTCATCACCGGAGGAGAAAGAAGAAACCAACCCACGAGAATACGTTCCCAAAGCTCCATTCCCCAGAGGTTAGTTAAAGGCAAGAAAGGAAAATCCACAGGTGAGATTCTCGAAATCTTCAAACAGGTAAGTGTTAATATCCCTTTACTTGATGCTATTAAACAAGTTCCATCTTATGCCAAGTTTCTTAAAGATCTTTGTACTAAAAAGAGAAATATGCATGTTCAAAAGAAGGCATTTTTAACAGAAAACATTAGTTCTATACTCCAACATAAAATTCCTTTAAAATGCAAAGATTCAGGCTCCCCCACTATCTCATGTAGTATAGGGAACCACACAATTGAGAATGC
The DNA here is from genome assembly GCA_018350135.1 of Citrus trifoliata. Classification (NCBI taxonomy): domain Eukaryota; kingdom Viridiplantae; phylum Streptophyta; class Magnoliopsida; order Sapindales; family Rutaceae; genus Citrus; species Citrus trifoliata. The sequence goes on along the minus strand of CM031384.1, from coordinate 8,463,514 downwards.
TTTGTTGGATTTAGGAGCTAGTGTAAATTTGTTGCCTTATTCAGTATTTGTGAAACTTGGACTTGGCGAATTACACCCAACTCCAGTGGTGTTACAACTTGCAGATCGGTCCACGAAAATACCTTGTGGTATTGTGGAGGACGTGCTTATCCAGGTAGACAAGTTTTATTTTCCTGTTGATTTCATTGTAATTGACACTCAACCTATACAGGATTCAAGGAAGCACATCCCCATTATCCTAGGCCGACCTTTCTTGGCAACTGCGGATGCTCACATTCAATGCAGAACTGGAAATATGCAGTTGTCCTTCGGCAACATGACTATGGAGCTGAACATTTTCAACATTGCCAAACAACCTCACAATACAGATGATGGAATTGTTGATGTGGATTTAATTGAAACATTAGTTGATGACTCTTTTATTTTAAACCTTAGTGATGATCCTTTACAAACATGTTTAACTCACTTTGGTTTAAATTTTGATATTGACAGATCGGTTGAAGAGGTCAACGCCCTACTTGACTCAACACCATCTATGGACACCAATCAATGGAAGTCAAGAGTTGAACAACTAGCACCATCAGAGAATAAACTCATCCCATCATCAGAATCACCACCGAAACTCGAGCTAAAACCACTGCCCAACACTTTGGAATATGCGTTTTTGGGGGAAGAAAGTATTCTACCGGTAATCATCTCTTCATCCCTCAATGACGAACAAAAAGGTAAGTTGTTGGATGTTTTAAAAGAGTATAAAGGAGCATTAGGATGGACTATAGCGGACATAAAAGGTATAAATCCTGCAGATTGCATGCATTACATTCACCTTGATGAAAATGCTAAATCTACTAGGGAAATGCAACGTAGGTTAAATCCTAATATGAAAGAAGTTGTTAGAACTGAAGTCCTTAAGCTATTAGACGCAGGTATCATTTACCCAATTTCTGATAGTTCATGAGTCAGTCATGTACAAGTTGTCCCCAAAAAGTCAGGAGTCACAGTAGTTACGAATGCTGATAATGAATTAATACCCACTAGAGTGACTACAGGATGGCGTGAATGCATTGATTATAGAAAATTGAATTCTATCACACGTAAAGACCATTTTCCTTTACCATTTATCGATCAAATGCTTGATAGATTAGCAGGCCATGAATTTTATTGCTTTTTAGATGGCTATTCAGGATACAATCAGATCCCCATAGCACCAAAAGATCAGGAGAAGACCACTTTCACTTGCCCTTTTGGCACATTTGCATATAGGAGAATGCCATTTGGATTATGTAATGCACCTGCTACATTTCAACGATGCATGTTGAGCATTTTTTCTGATATGGTTGAACGTTTCCTTGAAGTCTTTATGGATGATTTTTCTGTCTTTGGTGACTCATTTGATCAATATTTATATCATCTAACACTAGTTTTACAGAGATGTATCGAGAAAAACTTGGTCTTAAATTGGGAGAAATGTCATTTTATGGTAAAATAAGGTATTGTTCTCAGTCACATCATTTCGAGCAAAGGTATTGAGGTTGACAAAGCCAAGGTGGATCTCATTTCTAATCTTCCTTCACCTAAAACAGTCAGAGAAGTAAGATCTTTCCTTGGGTATGCTGGTTTCTATAGACGTTTCATTAAAGATTTTAGCAAAGTTTCTAGGCCCTTATGCAATCTGCTTGCTAAGGATATACCTTTTGTCTTTAATGATTCATGTCTTGTTGCGTTTGAAAAATTAAAGCATTTGTTGACATCATCACCCATCATTCAGCCCCCAAACTGGAGCTTACCATTTGAACTCATGTGTGATGCATCTGATTATGCAGTAGGAGCAGTATTAGGACAAAGAGTTGATCGAATTCCCCACGTTATTTACTATGCTAGTATGACATTAAATGATGCACAGTTGAACTATTCAACTACTGAAAAAGAAATGCTAGCAGTAGTGTTTGCATTGGAAAAATTTCGATCTTATCTCATTGGTTGTAAAATAATTGTATTTACAGATCATGCTGCTCTGAAATATCTTCTCACAAAAAAAGATGCAAAAGTTAGACTAATTCGTTGGGTGTTACTTTTGCAGGAATTTGACTTGAAATTCAAAGATAAAAAAGGGACAGAAAATATTGTGGCGGACCATCTCTCTCATCTACATTTTGACACAATTACAGAGTCATTACCATTGAATGAGTCATTTCCAGATAAACAATTAATGAATGTGGAAGTATTACCTTGGTATGCTGATATAGTTAATTATCTTGTTACAGGTAAACTTCCAGAGCATTGGACCAAGCAAGACAAGGCTAAATTCTTTGCAGAAATAAAGAATTTCTTTTGGGATGACCCATATTTGTTCAAGTATTGTGCAGACCAAATTGTTAGACGATGTGTCCTAGAAAATGAAATTAAGAATGTCCTTTCATTCTGCCATGAACAAGCTTGTGGAGGCCATTTCAGTGCTAAGAAAACAGCGGCTAAAATTTTACAATGTGGTTTTTATTGGCCAACTATATGTCGAGATGCTTACACTTTCTGTTCTTCATGTGATAGGTGTCAACGAATGGGGAGCATTACGCGAAGGAACATGATGCCACTAAATCCAATTTTAGTGGTTGAGATTTTTGACGTATGGGGTATCGATTTCATGGGACCCTTTCCCTCTTCTTTTGGCCATCAATACATATTGGTTGCTGTTGACTATGTATCAAAATGGGTAGAAGCAATTGCATGTCGAACCAATGATCACAAGGTGGTGATAGGATTTTTGAAAAGCAACATTGTTTCACGCTTTGGATTCCCTAGAGCGATAATCAGTGATGGTGGTGCCCACTTTTGTAACAAATCATTCAAAGCTCTTTTGACAAAGTATTCAATCACACACAAAGTGGCGACTCCGTATCATCCGCAAACCAGTGGCCAAATTGAGATCTCCAATCGAGAAATAAAGCACATATTAGAAAAAACGGTGAGGCCAGACATGAAAGATTGGTCATTAAGACTTGATGATGCATTATGGGCATACAGAACGGCATTCAAGACCCCGATTGGGATGTCACCCTACAGGCTAGTGTATGGAAAAGCTTGCCACCTACCTGTGGAACTCGAGCATCGTGCATATTGGGCCATCAAGAAATTCAACTTTGACATGCAGCAAGCCAGCTCAGAAAGAAGATTACAACTGGCAGAACTTGAGGAAATTCGCAATGATGCACACGAAAATGCCAAAATTTACAAGCAACGAATGAAAGTCTTCCACGACAAGCACGTTATGAGAAAATCTTTGACTCCAGGTCAGAATGTACTTTTGTTCAATTCTCGCTTGCACCTATTCCCAGGTAAGTTACGCTCTCGTTGGTCTGACCCCTTTATTGTTCATACTATTTTTCCACATGGGGCAATTGAAATCAAGGACCCAAAGAACGGTGTCACGTTTAAAGTTAATGGTCAAAGATTAAAGCCATATCTAGAGTACCAACCACATGGAGAAGACACCGAAATAAATTTGAGTGACCCACCAAAGTTGAATTGATTTTTTTTTTCTTTCTTTTCGTTGATTTGATTTTTTTTTATTTCTTTATATTATTCTTTTGCTAATTGAAATTATTTTTTGCATAAGTGTGTTTGTTTAACTATTACGTTTTCTTTTATCATTTTTAATCATGAGTACCTTACTTAGACCGTTCCTCCTGAACATTCTTAAACCACTTCAACGTGTCAAAACTCATCTCAAAAGGCAGATTCAATTTTGTAAAACACAACGCATTTGGGCTCTACAACCACCAGAGTTAGTAGCCTATGTTGAGGGTTTAGAACGCCAACTCAGAGACATTGAGAGAAGTGTTTACGACATCCAGTTGGAGCTTGAGGTAAATTCAATAAGAGGACGATTTTAATTTTCTTTGTGTGTTTTAATTTGTTTTTCTGTTTGTGTGCTTTAGTTTGTTACCCCGGTGAAGTGGCGGATAACGGTACTCCGTGACAATCAAGTCGGTTACTTCAGTTTCTCATAATAACTGACATTCTGAGGCGAAGGTATGGATAGAAACGAGATCTTAGCGAAGCTTCACAAACGATTCCCTTCACTTCCTCAGAATGCCCTCTTTACGATCTACAAAGCTCGGTCCGAACGCATGCGATTACTCATGAAGAATAACATACCTGCTGACATCCGTTGGTTAATCGAGGCGAAAGTACGATTGGCAGGTGAGTTACCTCAAAAATTTATTGTCTACATGCCTGGTTGTGGTAAAGGAAATTATGCAAGAAAACGATGAGCTCAAAGAATTTCTGTTGCTTGTCATAAGTGTGCCAGAATGAATTGCAATATAAACCCATGTTCTTTAGGAATGGTGTCTGATAACAGGGAAGATAAGATTTAATTCATTAGGGATGGCTTGAATAAGGAGTCATTAGACAATATCCTTTTGTCTCTTGAAATGCATCCCAGTGGATATGTGAAAGGAGCGATTCTCCAGTTATGGCCATTATTCCAGAAAGAGCATGCACGATATAGTCTCGGGAATCTGACTATAAACGACCATGTTTGCTAGTTTATAAGAAAACTGGATGGGAAGCCTATCCTCGACCCATAGAGGGCGTTCAAGCCGTTTCTGGACGTAAAACCAGAGGAAGATGTGAGCCACAGTCGCAACTACTTGTAAATATCCTTTTACTTTATTGTTATTTTATTTCATTTCACTGTTGTTTTATTGTTTGCATTATTGTCTTTAATAATTTAATTACTGTTTGCTTTTCCCTTTTACTGTTTCCTTTTTGACTCACGAGCCATGTGCTTTACGTATTATTTGACATTGACATGCTACCTCATAAACAGGTATGACCTACTGTCACAAAGACTCTTAAATGTGATTTCTTTTTTTTTTGTCAAGCACTCACAAATTGTTTTTGAGAAGTATCCCAATGGCAGCTACTCCCAATAGACAATTCAAGAACATTTGTATGCTTTCTGGATTTACCTATGGCAAACATAAAGAGTTCGTAGAGGCAGCCGTAGATCTTGGTCGAAGTATAGCAGCGAGAAAATTACACTTGGTGTATGGAGGAGGTAACCGAGGGTTATCAAAAATGGTCTCAGAAGCAGCTTTTATCAGAGGAAGTCAAGTGTTAGGCATCCTCCCAAAAGTCCTAAAACCATTGGGCAGTTCATCTGACTCATCAACTAGAGAAGAGTTAGTCGTCTCAGATATGCAAGAAAGAATAACTGAAATGCTTAATTATGCTGATGCTTTTATTTTCCTTCCAGGAGATCTTGCAACACTAGAGGCACTTATCACACTAGCATCTTGGGCCCATCTGCACATCCACCAGAAACCCATCGGTTTGTTAAATGTCAATAACTTTTATGATGGCTTTATCGCATTTCTTAACCATACAATAAAAAACTATTTCATTCCCTCTAATGCGAAAAAACTCTTTATTTGTGCTCACACTGCTAATGAGCTACTTGATATGTTACAAGCTTATAAACCGGAGCCGAACCCTTGGACCTTTGTGTTGGAGCGTCCAAATAATGATGGTAACAGTAGCGGCAGTAAGAAGTACAAATTAGATTTAACTCTCCGCTTGTAAATATTTTCTTTTGTGTTGCACCACCCAGGTGATGTCTTCTAAACTTTACTTCTTCCTTTCAAACATTGAGGACAATGTTTCGTTCTGGTTGTGGGGAGGGAATAGTCGACAAATGTGGAATCTTGGTTAAGTTTTTACTAAGTTTTTGTTGTAGAAACTAACTGTTGCTAACCTTTTTGTGTTGAAGATGACTGAATATGGAGTGTAGTTACTCTAGAAACGCATCTTCATTGTTCGAAAAAAAATTAAAAAAAAATAAAAAACAAAAAAAAAATTTCTTTTTCTTTATTAAGTTTTGATGTTCATTTTTCTTCTTCTTTTTATTTTCTCCTTTATAAATATACATTTTCCAACTTTTGAGTCGAAGATGGCTGAATATGGAATGTAGTGCCTCTAGAAATGCATCTTCTTAAAAAAAAAATCATTTTCTTTTTCCATCATTTTAAGTGTAACTTTTCTAATTAGACTTTCTGCATCATTTTCACATTTATGTATGCATATTTTCCTTTCATGTTTAGAATAGGTTGGGGGGTAGAATGTTGTTTAAAAAAAATATATAAAAAATATTTGTATGATTTGTTTTAACATTGGATGACATGATTAATTTCAAATTTTAGTATTTGTATTATCTTTGGTCTTAAGTGATGTTACGCTATGTTTGCTACTTTACATGTTGATGTCGGAGACGAATATGAGTTGCTTGAAGGAATGAACATGTCATAAATAAGTGTCAAGTGAATTGTTGAGCCTATCATTTTCTTGGAGAGTAACCCTTTTGCCCATTCTCTATACAGCTTAGCAGTTTATTATTTTATACACGATCTCTAGTTTTCTTTTGAGTTAATCCTTAAATATATATATATATATATATATATATATATTGTTGTAAAATAAAAAAAAAGAAAAAAAATGTGTGTTGCTACATTTGGAGGCCTATCTAACTAGTAGATATGGACGATTATTTAGAACCCTAAAAGACGATGGAAAAGCCATTTTTGATCCGTTTGAGCCTTAAAAAAAACAAAAAAACAAAACAAAAAAATTTCTTTGTCAACTTATCATCTTGACCCACTCCGATTTGGAGTATTACCCAATTTCTTATAAGTTCTATCACCTATTTATGTTTGAGAAAAATGTAAATAAGTATTTTTTTTTCAGTGAAGTTATGCCAAAAAAAAAAAAACAACAACAACAACAAAACAACAAAACAAAAGTTGTTGTTTCAAAAGAAAAAAAAATAACAATAAAAGGTGAAATCCACCTTGCAACTTCAAAAAAAAAAAAAAATTCTCTGCATTTATTCTCAAACATACCCTTTGTTTTCCTTATTTCCCTTCTTTGTTAACCATGTCCTTAGCCTATGTTACGTCCTAATAAAAGTCCTTCTTGATTTTAGGAAACTATAGTCTGAAGTAGAAGCTAGTTATATGGGCTAAAAGATGTAGTAGTGCATTAAAAAAATATATATAAATAAATAAATAAATTGGGTTGACTAGCATTTTTTATTTGACTTGAGATCGTGCTATTTTTAAGCTGAGGGCATATTTCTTTCATCTTGGTGAGAGCATGTGCTATCATTTTTTTTATTATTTTCTCTCTCAAGTACCATTCATTGGAGTGACTATTTTTATTGGGTTTAATTTCTTTGTGAGAGTGTCACTACTTCCAGTGAGAATTTGGGGTTTAACATGTCATTCTTGAAAGTAGGTATAACAGAGTCTACTAGGCTGATTCATGTGGATGGTTGATGTAGATGTGATGTTTCTTTAGACTGGAGATAATGCTTATACTTTTATTTGATTCCTATCATTAATCTGATTGAATAAACACGAGTATTTCTAAAAAAATCATTTTGAATTTAAATTTTTTTTCCGTTTTAGGGGCATTATAGTCATTTCACAATAAAGGAGAGATCAGACGGCAAAACGGATATCACTTTTGAAATCAGGACGGTCGAAAACCTTAGGAGGAGTATAAAAGTAAAAATGACACTATTCACATGTACGGTACTATTCACGGGTACGGTACTGTCTACGTTACTGTTCACGAAACTGTTCACATAGACGGATCGATGATGTGGCATTGACCGATGACGTGGCATTGACCGATGATGTGGCATTGACTGATGAGGTGTCACGATCCTGTTGGACTAAAATTCTTATATACTGTTGATGGTGACGTGGCAGCATATCAGTGGACGAAAAATCTCGCGTACGGTGCATGCATCACACAGGATTATTTTCAACCAAACTGCGTTACTGTTCATCCGCGTGGTCAAACCGTGGACTGTTGACTGATGACGTGGCGCAATCCTGAGCGTCCAAACTGTTTTTAATCCGATGGTCATGATTTACTCCATGTATCTATAAAAAGGGAGCCTCCCCCCCTAATTTGATATCTCTGAATCCATTTTTTAGATCCATTTTCTGTAATTCCCTCTCTATCTTGTATTTTTTTCGTATTTTAATAAATTCCCATTTTGCCCCTAGTTCAATTATGAGTAGCTAATTTCCTTTCAAGCGTGGGTTGAAGGTGAAGTCTCAACATGTGTCATGGGCTTTATTTGGTAAATTTGTTTTCTCTTCCCCTCTAGTTTTTGTGGATGTTTTGACTTCTCGTCGACAAATAATACTAATCTTGTCTAGTACCGCCTTGGTTTCACCGGCCCTCTAGTACAAGGTTATTATTATTTGGCACGATAAGCCCTTAGCACCATATTGATTAGAGCGTGGTTCATGAGGTGTGGATTCCCCCCCTCATGATTTAATTGGCATTAATACGGATTATTTAGCCCATGATGAATGTTGATACGGATCCAGATACCCAAGTACGTCATTTTAATAGAATTCTCTCCAATTTATTCTCGCCATTGCAATTCCAATTTTAGAATTTATTCTTGCCATTTTAATTCGAAGTTTTAAAATATTCCAAATCAATTTCACTAGAAATCCAATCACCCATTTGCAAAATTAATTTTATACACAATTAAAATCCACCTCCTCGTGGGATCGACTCTCGTCACCATTGATCTATACTACAATAGATTCGTGCGCTTGCGAGTACATTAAAATTTGCACAACAGATGGTAGAACAAATATTTTCAGCCCTTGCCTTAATATCCCGAATGATCAAATCACCATTCCATCTCTTATTGTTAAACATCACTTGATTCCTCCAAAACCAAATTCTCCAAGCAGCAACACCAAACACAACCTGCCAATATAAACTCCCCATATCACAGGACCTTCTCCTAAGATTCGTCATGAGCCATTGCTGAAGAGGATAACTAAAAAATTCATGCTGTCTAGGCACGAGAACAAGCTTCCTCCACACACATTTCGAGTATGCACAGTCCCGGATTGCATGCAAAGAACTCTCAACTTCTGCATGGCACCTCCCACATAATAGATTAATGCGCAGATGCCTTCTAGCAAGTTCATATCCTGTCTTCAATCGATCATGGCATAATAACTATAAAAAAAATTCTTACGCTTTGAGGCCCCTTCCATTGCCACAAATTCTGCCGGTCTTGACTATCTTCAACGGGAGAAGGATTCGTACGCACACGATAAGCTAATTGGATTGTAAAAATTCCCGTATTTGAAGCACCCCAATACACCCTATCATCACCTCTCGTTGCCGACGGAGGAGCCATGGCAGCAATCCTTAAAACAACATGGTTATTCAACAAAGAAATGAATTTGTTCCACAGCCATTTCCCATTTTGATCAACACATTCCGCCACCGACATATTTCGCATGCTATCAGAAATTGAAGCCACTGTATAGTTGATTAAGGTATCACCATTAGTAACCCAAATATCATCCCAAAATTCCACCCTTTGGCCATTTCCAATACTCTAACGCAAACCCTTCTGGAAATCTTTCCAAATTTTATCCATAGAACGTCATAAATAGGAACCCTTTTTAGTTGGAACATCAGTAATAGACATATCATTAGTCGCAACATATTTAGATATTAAAACCTGGGAGCACAACTTGCTAGGATTTATGAATAAATCTCAAGCCACTTTCATTAATAAGTTTTTTTCATAATTTCCATGTCCTTGAAGTAGAGCCCTCCATTACTCTTAGGTCTACAAATGTTGTTCCAGCTAACTAGGCTTAGCTTACGCTGAGGTCCAGCCCCACTCCATATGAATCTTCTACAAAGTTGATCAATTTTAACTCTGACACTAGACGGGAGATACGTGGTCTGCATAGCGTAAATCGGAATCGCCTGAAGCATCGATTAAGCAAGAGTAATTCGCCCTGCCAAAGACAAGTGCTTGGCTGCCCATCCTAATAGCCTCTGATCAATTTTGTCAATGATACTCTGATACATTTTCTTATAAACTCGATCATGTAGAAGAGGCATGCCAAGATATCTTCCCAAATTATTTGTAATCAAGAAGTCTAGAGCCTTGCCAATTCTCCCAGCTAAAGTGAGCGGGACATTTTTAGAGAAAAAAATTTGGGTTTTCTGTTTACTAACTTTAGCTCCTGAGCTCCGGCAAAAATTCTCCAACATGCCATTCAACACTTCAACTTGGACGTAATTTGCTTCCAAGAAGAGAAACAGGTCATCTGCAAAAAATAAATGACTTAGCGGGGTGCCAATTCTAGTCAGCCGAATGGGCTTCCATCTACCTTGATTAATCGCCTGAATAATACCATGGCTTAATCTTTCAATACAAAGCACAACTATATAAGATGAAATGGGGTCTCTTTGTCTAATTCCTCTCCTTGGCCGAAAATCTTCAGTCATTGCTTCGTTCCACAAAACATGCATTTGGCCTGTGGACAAGCACTTCATTATGAGATGAATAAATTGCTCTGATAACCCAACTTCCTTTAAAGTTTCCTAAATAAAGCACCAACTCAGCCTGTCATATGCTTTTTCAAAATCAACTTTAACCGCCATCATTCTTTTACCCCCCACTTTTTTCTTCATTGTATGAATAAATTCTTGAGCAATAACAATATTCTCTGTAATATGTCGACCCGGTACAGAACTGGTTTGTTAGGGGCCAATGAGATATGTAAGAAGAGCCTGTAGTCTATTTGCAATAATTTTCGTCATCGTCTTATACAAAACTGTGCAAAGGCTGTTCGGCCGAAACATATTGAGGCTTGTTGGGTGATCAAATTTAGGGATAAGAACCAATAAGGTTCTGTTGATCTCTGCAGGGATATGATTAGAATTAAAACTATTCTTAATGAAAGAACACAACAACATACCAATTGTACTCCATTGCGCTTGGTAAAAGCCAGTATGAAATCTCCGGGGGCATTGAAGGAACTCATACTGAAAATAGTCCGTCTAACTTCCTGATATGTTACAACAGACATCAACCTTAAGCAAATATCATCACAGATCACAAGGAAACACCCCCTGATAGTATACGGGCTATGCACCCATTGTTCAGGAGTGTATAATTTCGAAAAGAATGTTCCTGCAAGCTGCTTAATGATCTCGACGTCGTATATCCATTGCCCTGTCTCATTTTGAATCGCAGTAATCCGATTCTGATGATGCCTGCTTAGAGTTTTTTTTATGGAAATAGGCAGTGTTGTGGTCACCATACAAAGTCCAATCTCTCCTGGATTTCTAAAGCCACAGTAACTCTACCTGAGTGAGAACCTCTTCGAGCTCCTTCTAAAGTTTAACTTCAAGTCTAATAAGGCTATGATTAGGCTTAGTTTTCAAAATTCGTTCGATCCCACCTATTCTAGCCAACAAATTCCTTTTTCGATAGATAATATTTCCAAAAATTTCCTTGTTCCATCTCATTGTTTGTTTAGTAAAGTCAGCCACCGCATCGAGAAAATTAGCGCCCTTCTTTCAGTTGCCATTCACAAAAACTCCCAAACCTCTCATCCATGAGCCATGCAACCAAAAATCGGAACGGCCTCGGGCCCCCATTCCTTGAATCCACATTCTGGAATTTGACTAGAATTAGCCGACGGTCGGAATTAATTTTTGGAAGATGCAAGACACTACTATTTACATGTTTGATTAGCCATCCATCATTGTAAACCGCTCTGTCTAGGCGTTTAGAAAGGTTTCCCCTAGACCAAGTGAAATGAGAGCCTAAAAATTTTAGATCAATCATCTTGTAAGAATGAAACTAATGATTAAATAAATTACAAATGCCACTTGTTCGGTTAGAGTCCTCTTTCTTCTTATGTGCATATAAGATAACATTGAAATCTCCGCCCACCAACCACGGGTCTGTCATTTGAGAAGCAATGTTTGCAAGGTGATGCCATAATTCTCGCCGGACTATTGGAATAGGGCTAGCATACACTGCCGTCACCCAACTCTCCAAACCATTGCTAGATATAATCTTAAAGTGAACAAACTGCTTATGATTTAAAACTATCTCTACTGTAATAAAGCCCCTCCATAGAATCCAAATTCCTCCAGAAAAACCCACCGCCTTGATCCTGTCGGATCTCTCAAAACCACAACCCCGAATGAAATTGTCAGTTTTTTGGCTACTAATTCTTAGCTCAAGCATCACCACCATAGACGGGTTATAGCATTGAATAATTGCATCAAAAGAAAGTCTAAAATTTGAGGCCTCCGCCCCTTGAACATTCCAAAACATAACTGAAATCGACATAATCATAAGAAAATACAAAAGGGGTAGAGCTTTCCTTACTAGCCAAATCCATGGATCATATCCTCCTTATTCATTGGCGTATCCTCCACAAAAGAGTCCTCACCATCCGTTGTATCTTCATCTTCTACATAAGTCGGATCAGCCTCCTTTTCAAGACTCGAATGATGTAGATTGGGACCATCTATCTCCTGGGCTTGGGTTATGGAAGACAATAGTCGTATGCTTTAGGGGGTCAAGGGTTGTAGGTACATGATAAGGATTCATCATGGTGCTGGGTTTGGTTTTGAGTGGCATGGCTGATGTTGTAGCCACATTGGGATTTGCCACATGGTTTTGTGTATCAGATTTAGGGTGCATGGTTATCTTATTGTTTCTGGTTTCTTTGGTTGCAGTAGAAGACTTGCCCTTGTCGACAATCTTTCATAAGATTCTTGTGGAGTGTCTACGTTTGAATTCGAGTACATGGGGTTGCAAGGCATAGTGTTTACGTGACTATTTCGGGTCTGCATGGCTGGTCTCTTTTTCTTGAGTTTCAATAGCCACATGCTGGTGTTCATTGTCCCCTGAATCTTGCGATGCAAGCACGTCAAAGTGAGATTTACTTTGATGCACAATCGACTACTTCTCGACTGTGCCATGAGAAAAATTCTTGCCAGCATAATTTATTGGTTTGCTTTTGCATGATACAACCATCCAAGGACCAAACTTGTTCCCTCCCATTTCAACTACTCTATTATTCTTCTCATTGGCCACCACTGGTGCGTTATTCTCCACTAGATTAATTGTACCAGTCTCCACCATATTCTTCTCCCCACAATCCTCTGTAACATGTCCATATTTTCCATAGGAGAAACATATCATTGGAAGCCCCTCATACTCCACCAGTTGGATTTGCCCATTCACCTTAATTTGCAAGACTAAAGATTTCACAAGAGAAACCCTTACTGTCAACCTTGCAAATTTCCCTCTTTTAGAGTCCTCTGTATTATAGTCAATTTTAATAACTTCTCCAATTTTGTTGCCAAGTCGTCGCAAGCTACGTTTGTCATAATATTGGATCGCCATGCCTAGCAATCGTACCCATACCACAGTCAAAGTGAGTTCATTAGAGAAGCAATCAAAATCCGACGTCCAAGGTTAAACAAAAAGGTTTCTACCCATAACAGTCCATGGTCCTTCGGTTAGGGCACGTTCAGCATCAACTGCAGTTTGAACTTGACCAAAAAGTAATTATTTTCTAGATCAATGATGGAGAAACCAGCTACCATCGACCGCCATAGGACCTCCAACCTATTGCATAAAACCCGATAGCCAATCTATCGTCCCAACAATTTAACTATTACATAGTAACGCCGTGGCTACTGCAGTTTCTCTTGCACCCTTTTGGAGAAGTATATTACACGGATACCCTCCTCTATTCTCTCAACCACATCTTCATCTTCAATATCCCAATCTTCCTCTGCACTCCCCGTCTGACTTGCCATCACCATGACTGCCTCCATATCCTTATCTCTCCAAGAGGGTTTATAAGGATTATCAGCATCGTTCCTTCAGCCCTAAACCAGGCCTTCTTAGTTGTCTTGTCCTCTTGCAACTTTGGCGGATTAGAATTCTCAAACCCTAGACCTAGGTTTTCGTCACTTCCAAAGTTTTCGAAGCTCATGTTTTAATCCAAGAGTCAGCACTCTACAGCTCTTGCACTATCGCTAAGGTAAGCTTTTCTTTCAAAACATGCAACTCGTATAAAATAGAGAGATTGCTAGATTTTCTCCTCATCACTTATTTCCCCACTGTTATCATAATATTTAATAACCTCCTAACACTAAAATTTAAAGGAAAAGAGGGGTAAATGATTATTTACTTGATATTTGATATGGGAATACAAAATATATATTAGTTATAAAAAGATTTAAAAATAACAAAAGTACAAGAAAAATTATATTATTAATATTTTATTCATGCAAAAACCTATATGTCTTATTTTTATTATTTAAATTTTTATTTTAATTAGGATTTATAATATTTATTTAATTTATAATAAATCTAAATAAAATAAATAAAAAAGGTAATACTATAAAATTATGGTGCGAAAAAGGTTTTGCATATTTTGAAAACAGTAAGGAATCAGTAGTATATATCAATTTTAGTGGGAGAAAATAACAATCTTCTTGTTAAATATCATCATATTCATGTAATTTTTTAACTAATTAAACAAATAATTTCGAGGGTTTTACTCTTAATGGAAAAGAAAATTCATATATCTCCTTCTATCTCTCACTATACAGTGAGTACTTAGTTTAATTCTCATACAACTTTCATTCAATTTTTATTTTGTATTATTTTTAGTATATAGATATGGAGGTTTAAAATTACTTTATGCCAGTTTTGAAATGATATAACTTTTAAAAATAATTGATGTTAGCTATGGAATAAAAAATAATCCGCTACGAAGAGAATCATTTAAGCATTTGGTAAATTTTATTTTTAAAAGTGTTGTAAGTTTTAAAAGCAATCATATATGTTTAGTAAATTTTATTATTAAGTTTCTGTTAGAACTAACAAACTAAATTAGACATAATGTTAAATAAAGTTTATTCTCATATCTATATATATATAATAAATATTTTATGTTATTAATTTTATTTTTTATTTTGTTATCTTATATAATTGATTGTAATAATTTCTCTAAAGTTAAAGATTTTATTTCCAAATTAATAAGAATAATTTTAGATTTTTATAATCTATATAGGTATATTTATGGAATAGTATTAAGTATAAAACTGATTTTCAAAATCAGATTTTAAAAAGTTATCCTACTTTTAAAAATCTATTTTGGGATGGAGTAATTTTTTCTAAAGTGATTTCTAAGAAAATTTATCAAGTACTAAAATTAATTTTTAACTTTTTAAAATCACTTTTGAGCCTATTAAAAACAATCCCAAATAGGCCCTTAGGCTTGCAAGTGTTGTTCGAATTTCTCTTAATTTACTTTTTAATGCGATCACTTGTTAGACAAATTAGTTACCTTACTAATAAGCTGAATTTTATTATTTATAACTTCTTGATATTTTGCTTCTTCGTATGACTGAGAACATAAATAATACAGGAAGTAATTCAAGCAAACTATAAGAGATGACGATTAACAACGAAAATGGATATGAATTTTGGAGAGTGGCTTGATCTCGAAGTTTTCATATTTTTCAGAAAGAAAAAAAAAGGTACCATATAAAGATTACATTGCCAATTATTGGCCATTTATATAGGCGTTGCTTCACCGTTAACGTGCATTTTGACTCATATGTGCATGCTACATGTCTTGTAAAGTGGCATGTAGATCAAATTTTTCAGGAAATTTTTTAAGTTATTGTTAAAATAATTTTTTTTATTAGTATTACTCTTTCTTTGTATTTTAAAATTTATAGGGAAAAGAATACCTACACTCCCAAGATTTGAAAAAATGATTAAAAAGACCCCCAAGTTTTTAATAGGGGACACCAAGACCCTCTTTTGACCATAATATCCTTTAACTCGATAAATACAAAATAATTAATCTCAAAATTTTATAATAAGTAGAAATGTGATATTAAAATAAATGTAATAATATCTACATTTTAAAATAACTTTAATATTTAAAAAAATATTTTTATATTTTACAATCTATTAGACCTATTTTATTATAATTAAAGTAATTTCTAATAATAAATAGAAACATAATATTACAATAAATAAATTCAAATTCCAATTCAAATTCAAATTCAAATTCAAATTCAAATTCAAATTATTTGAATATTATGTAAAAATAATAATTTTAATATTATTAATAGGGATATATTTTGTTAATTGTAAAATCTATTTAACCTAAAAAAATTTAAAAAAAACTTTATAATAGAAACAAATATATTATTAAAAAGTAATAATTTATAATTTTAGTATTATTTTAAATGCTAAAATGATTTAATATTATTAGTCTACTACATAGATTATATTATTTATATTAAATTTGTATTAGTTAAAAAAATTTTAAAGTCAAATTTCTAATTACTGAATCAAAGGATATTATACTTAAAATGGGATTTTAGTGTTCCTTTTTGAAAACTAGTGCGTTTTTGTGACCATTTTCCCAAATGTTGGAAGTGTAGGCATCCTTTTGCCAAATTATCATCGAGAACATTTTGGTATAATCTAACGAGCACCAGTGTGAGAGTGTCAATTTAAGGTCTTATAAATTATAAATATGATCTAACGAGCACCAATGTCTACTATATGGGAGTATGTACTTGGACATAAGGTAGAATTTTGTGGCTTCCTTTAAATAATGTCAAAAGTGTAGATTAATTAGACATCACCACGTGATATTGTCGCTCAGCATAAGGTGAGCACTATTGCCTATGAGATCATTACTCTATAAATTATTATCTTTACACAATTGCGTTGTATTGTTTAATGGGTACTAATGTATAAATAATCTAATAATCTAAAAGTAGTAATGCTCACCAGATGATATGCTTTTATTAAATTTTTCTATTTCTACGGGATGAAATGCTTCACCGGAAAAAATGAAAATGACCATTTTGGTTGTTGTACTCGGAACATAATCTCTTTAATATTCATATGTTATCTATTTGTTTTAAAATATGGGAAGGAGGAGAAAAATTTTCTTATACATGTAACAAAAGTAAATAATGTGTTTAATTATTCATGACGTTATATGTCACATATGTGAAAAAAAGGACAGTTACAAAATAAATAAATAAATAAATAAAAGGTTTGGAGCACAAAGAGAGAGAAGAAGCTGTCAAATTGACCCAAAAACCCAACCCAAACCCGCCAAATTGACCCGATTGTATCTCCGATTTCGGCCACTTCACCGGCCATGCAAGGTAGCAAATGAAAGCTCTTAAGCCGGCCATCACTCCCTGCCGTCACCGTCACCAAAAATTGATCGAAACGCCGCCGTTTCTAACACTAAAAGTCGCAGCCAAAACACATCATCACTGCCATTGATTTCACTGGAATTAGGCCACTCCATCGGCTGGGTTTTACTCCTCACATCACCACCTTTCATTTCCAACCATCCACAATCACCGATTTGCCACCGTTCAGCTATTGAAGTTTCACGGTTATCGAGATTGATGCTGGCATCGTCGCCGCATGTGGGAGCTCACCATAGTTACCATTAAACTCAGCTTGGCTAGAAGTGTCTAACTCGAGCTTCCCGGTCGTCGTTGGTTGAATTCGAGTCACTGTTGATCGGTAAGGCAATTTGATAATTTAACATTTTGAGGGCAATTTTTTAATTTACAACCCTGTCGAGATTTTATTCATTTCTAAAATTGAAGATTGGTTATAATTACGATTCCGACGGTAATTTGGTGATTTAGATTTTGGAGTATTTTAATGATTTATGGATGCGAGGGTATTTTGGTAATTTTATCGCTGTGGGAGTTATAAATGGTGGATAGATGTTCATTTCAAGTTTATTGCATAAATTTAGTCCTAAATCATATTTACGGAAAATAATTATGTCATTTCCTTAATTTAGGAGGATCCACGAGCGAGAACTAGTCGCTAGTGTGGATGATTGCCGAGTTTAAAGCATTGTCAATGTGAGTGGAATATACAAAATCTATTTTCATAATATATTATGATTTTACGATATAGTACATCATGTTTGATAAAGAAGTATTTAATGCTCTGATTTAATGATTTTCTAGAAAATAGATTTTTATCTACGTGTTGATACTTATTATTAAAAGTGCGTATGATTAATGATTTTATTATCGATTTTTAGTAAATGCATGACAATGGTTTTTTTTTTAATAAAGTGGATTTAAAGTATGTAAATGGAAAAGGAAATGAGATTTAAAGTGTGAATATACGTTTATGTATATGTGTATAAAAGGTTATTTACAAAATCATTGGACAATACCCTTCCGTGGTTACAGTGATACAGATATGATGAGGTCTTTGGGGCCTGTCTGAACACAAATAAAGACTTTGGGCCATGTGATTTGGGCGCTTCTGCCTTTTGGGGGCATATGTATATGATATGATGATAATAGTGATATAGATATAGATGATACAGATGAGATACAAGCCTTTGGGGCCCGTCTGAGTACACATCAAGGCTTTAGGTTGTGTGCTTGAGCACTTTTATCCTTTAGGGATTATACATGTACAAATATGATGAGATATATGATGAGATATAAGAGGGCACTTCCCTGTCTATCTGTGTAGCTCCGGGACATGATAGTACCTAGATAGTATGTCATTGCTCGTCCGTTGAGATCCGGATACAACGAGATTATTCCCATGTGTACTTGTTTAGTAATGATTTCATATTTGTGTATTTTATATGACATTGTGATATGATTTCCATGGTTATTACGTACGGTATTATACATGCTCTTTAAGCTTAGTAATCTTATTCGAATGTTAATGATTTATTAATATTTTTTCGTATATGGTTTGATGAAATCATGTTTAGTGACACTACTCAAAAGTGATATTACTCCCAAGTATAAGAGTGTCTAGTTTTAATAGAACCCGGTGAGTCCGGGGTCGAACCATAGGGAATTTAAAATCTAGTAGTCAATTTGTTAAATAAAGAAAATTAATTGTGGGAAAAGAAATTACTAAGAATCAATTTAAAATTATGTTAAGGTTACAGGATCCACTCTCAGTATTCAAACTATAATTTTAATACTCTCTCATTTTTTATATTTTACCTAACTTTTACCAGTTAATTATTATATCATTTAATTCTTGACTAACTATGTGTGTGGATAAATATATAATAAAGTACCTAATGTGCCACGATTGTATTAATGTATCGACATTATGTCAAAATACCATATAGGTCTAAAAAAATTTATAAATTAACATGATATAAACATAACCAAAAAAATAAAATAAACTTAAAACTCACTTGAGAAAGTAATAAATTTAATAATTTGAAACTGTGAGCTTCAACCTTTACCTCAGCTTAGTAAAATTAGCCACTCATATTGAAAGAAAATCAAACATTCTTTTTATTTGATAAACTTTTGAAATATATTATAAAGAAATTGATTACACAACAAAACAAGAAAAAGAAGAAAAAGAAACAATTCATCAGCTTCTCTCTCTCTCATTTTCCCTCTCGGCTCTTTCTCTCTTTTCCCCTTGCCTTTTATAGGCAAGAGATGCATAGTCTCTTTTATTTTTTTATTATTATTTTATTTTATATTATTTTTATAATAAATATATACATTGAGAGGTGTGATGGTCAGGAGGCAAGATGTTTGACCATCACGAGCATGGTTGCTCACCCTTTTTATTTTTTATTTTTTATTTTATTAATTACGTCTCCTCAATTGTGCTCCAGCAGTTCTTCTTTGTTCCCGCTTTCAATTCCAATTCAAATTCCATCTTTATTCCTAAAAAATATTTACAAGATAAAAAATTAACATATTACGAATTAATTTAACATAAAACTATAGTTAGAGAGTGTTAAGATAATTTAAGAATAAAGAGTGCATTAATCAATACTTTAAGTAAAAAACTAATAATTTTATCCTTATTATATGTACACTTTTAAGTGTTAATCACACCCCCCAACCGGCTTATTGCTAGGCCCTAGCAATTTAAGCAATAAAAATTTAGCGAAATTTCAAATCCAAATTTTAAAAAAATCTTCTTTTTTTTGTTTGAAAATTGTGTTTACTTCTTTTATCGGATCAATGACAACAATCAAATAAAAGTAGAAGTATTATTTTTAGCCCAAAAAAAGACACCCACACAAATCAATTAAGTAAAATCACGTGAAATGATCAATTATCAGAGCCACATTAATCAATCAACTTTCAAGAATGATATGTCAAATCCTAAACCCTCACGGTTAAGAGTGACTCTCTCAAAAGAAAATATACCATAGAAAAACCGTCAATCTAAGAAGTGATAGATTGAGAGAATAGTAAAATAATATCACACACTCTCACCAAGATGAATGAACAATACCCACAACTTAGAAATAAAATGATCTCAACTCATGAGAATTATTAGCTAAACTAATTTATTTCTATTTTTATACATCACCATATTTTTAGTCAATATTACCAGCTTTTATTTCATACTATAATTTTCTAAAATTAATAAGGACTTTCATTAGGACATAACCTATGTTAGGGTCATGACTAACAAAGAAAGGGTAATAGGAAAATAAAAAATATATATTTGAAAAATAAACTTTTTGAAAATTACAAAGAAATGCAGTTTATATATATATATATATATATCAGAGCCATGGGAAGGGTAGTGTAATATACAATAGAGACTTTGTGTTTAATGATTTGTGTTTTATTTGAATATTGTTTGTATGGTGAGTGTTTACCTCTGGGTGCCTTGGTTGCTTTTGGTTGTTAGTCCCGTTTTGGTTATAGGGCAGTAAAACTAATTCTTAGCCTTGGATTGTAGCCATATAGACAAGACTAAAACTAGAACATAGGTTTTTACCCATGGATTCTCTGCTCTGTAGAGCACCATCTTTTTCTAGCTCTTCTTCCGGGAAGACTAGTGATTCAAAGACTGTTGTGAATTCTGAAGAATTTGTTATTGAAGATTTCAATAAAGCAATTGATAATTGGGAATTACCAAAGATTTCTAAAGAAATGATTTACAAAACAAAAAAGTTTGATTTTTTAAGGAATGACTATATTATAAAGACTGAAGAACGTGATATAACTCTTTCAAAGTCTTTTGAAACAATTCATTTATTTTCAGAAAAATCTTTAAAGAAATTATAAGATAAAATTTTAATTATGTTCATATCGGTCTAATATAAGTCGGTATAAAACCCCTTACTAAAGAATGCCTTGATACTTCTATTCTGTCCGTCTTGAGAGATGGACGATTTCTCAATTTTAATGATTCTTTACTAAGTAGTATAGAATTAAGTCTGTGTAAAGGTCCCATTTCATTTAATTGTTACCCTAATATAACGATTTCTCTAAATGACAAAAATATTTTAAAAAGTATGATTTTATAAATTAAGACCCATAATTATAAAATGATAGAGGAATCTGTTCCAGTCGCCTTGATTTTTAAAATTTCATACAAAACCATGATTTCTGCATTTAGTACACAACATAAATTCCAGTCAAAAAGAGATGAAACTCTTGCAGACTGATCTGTCTAAAGCAAACATTGTCATCCCAAAGTCAATCCAATGGAAAGATGTCAATCTTCCAGATGAATGGATTCTTGAAGGAGCCACTGCACCAGTGATTCCAAAACAACTTGAGCCTAATACAGAGTTGCAAAATGTGACTCAGTATTCTGATGGTAAAGTCAAACTGTCTTTTAGGAGATCTACATCTTCTAGATTCTCTGATAAAGATTCAAGTTCAAGCGTTCCTTCATTAGAAAGGAAATTTTCAAAATCCCTTCTGTTATAAATCTCCCATTCCAACCAGTAAAAAACCAACCTAGGTTTTCCACTTCGGATATACCTAGTTCTTCTATACATTCTGTTGACTATACCACTAGTGTTCCTCACCCAATCTACACTAGCAACCAACATGAACAAAAACAGAAAGAGAAAGAACCTTCTCCTCCAACTTCTCCTACGTTCTCTGCTGTCACAGAGAATGTCATTAATGTTATTGAAAAGAATTTTGAACTAAATAAAACTCTTCTCCACAATGATTTTTATTCAGAAAATAATAAAGAAAAAAGACTTTGGTTTTTTAAACATTTTTTAAACTAAAGAAAAGAAATTCAACGGATTTATTATGAATTTGTGAATTTGCATAAAGTTCATATATTATTTTTTGATTGGTTTGAGATATATTCTTCGGATAACAATATCTCTTATCCTTTTAAAGAGTCGAACTCTATTACTATTAGGAAAAAAGTCACTGAGTGGAATCTTTCTGATAGTAGTAGAACCATAGAATCTGAGCATCCACCTCTTTGGAGTCTTACTATAGATCACGGTGAACTTCTGTTGAGATTAGAGTCTCACCTTATAAAATCCCTAAACCAAATGATTCAAATGCAAATTTAAGTAGTATTATTCAGCAGAATAATTTCTGTAATACTAACTTAAATACGATAGGAAAACAGTTGACTAAATAGAAAGCCAATTCCAGAAGTCAACCATAGATGTTTCTCCTATTAAGACAAAATTGGATTCTGACAAAAAGCTTAAGGAACCTATTTTCAAACCCTTTCAGGTTTCGAAAACTAGCCAAAAGCTTGTTCAAGAGTCAAAATTAGATTTTGCAAAAACAATTAGAGACTAATTAGATAGAATATAAGCATCCTCTTCTTCATCTAGTAAGGTCCAAATAGCCCCTGATAGTGCACAATCTAGCAAGATTGGTGTACTAGAACAAGACCAAATGTCTATAACCTCTTTTGATCTAGAAGCCTTTAAAGAAGAACCTACTCCTAAAACCAACAAAATCCATTGGGAATTAGTCTTACCTATTGTCAAGACTCCACCAGATCTAACTATAGATAATAGACCGAGTGCTTTAAATCAGTCTCGATTTAATGCATCCTCTGTCTATGAGTGGAATATAGATAGTATGTCTGAGTACAACATTCTAGGATTGTTGCAACAAATGACCATGGCAGCCAATGCCTATAAAACCCAATTGAGAACTTCTAATAGAGCCATAGCAAAAATTCTTGTTGCCAGGTTTACAGGTCAACTTAAAGTTGGTGGGATCATCTTCTCACCAAACAACAACAATTAGATGTCTTGAATTCTATTCAAGTTGATGAGAATGGAGCCTCCATTCTTGATGAGTTCAATAGTCTAATTCAGGATGCTGTTGCTACCTTGATATTGACTATATCCCTTCATTTCAAAGGTGACCCCTCGCACCTTAGAGATAAGAACGCTAAGTTACTACACAATTTGAGATGTAGAAAACTTAGTGAATTCCAAAGCTATAAAACCACTTTCTTTACCAGACTCTTCCTTAGGGATGATGCAAATCATATAACTTGGAAGGAAAAATTCCTTGCAGATTTACCTACCCTTTTAGGAGAAAAAATTAGAAATTCCATTAAATCCTTATATGATAACCGTATTCCTTACGACGAACTCACCTACGGTGAATTAGTCAGTTTTGTTAATAAAGAAGGTTTAAAGATTTGTCAAGATTTGAAACTTCAGAAACGACTTAAATGGGAGCTCAGGAGATCTAAGCAAGAATTAGGTAGTTTCTGCAAGCAATTCAATTATGACCCCTTTAAAACTTCCACTTTCAAAGATTGTAATGGTAAGTGTTCTCCAAAACCTTACAAGAAACATTACAAGTCTAAAACCCATAGGAAACCCTTTCAAGATTTTAGAGAACTTTCTTATAAGAAACTTTCGAGGCCTTATAAGAAGCCTAATTTCTCTAAAAAGAAAGATTTTAGAGCCAAACAAAAAACTCCCTTCAATTACAAAGAAGCCACATGTTACAAATGTGAGAAAAAAGGTCATACTGTAAAATTTTACAGAATAAATAGAAAGCTCCAAGAGTTTGGCCTTAATGAAGAAACCCTTTCTAAAGTAGCCCCTTTACTTATAGAGTCTTCTGACTCTGAGTCTTTCATGACGGGAGATAGTGAACCTTTACAGGTTGATGAGTTAAATGACTCTGAATCTGTTTCTAGTGATTCCGACACCAGCAATTCATATTCTTATTTAAAGAAAATCAATGTTTTAACTAAAGATCAAGAAACCTTTCTTGAACTTGTTAATTATATTTCTGATCCAAATCTCCATAAAGAATACCTTGATAAACTTTTAAAAACCCTGGATGCTAATAAAGCAGAAACCTCTAAAGTTCCAATAGTTAAAAAGAATTCTTATGATCTTATCGAAATTTTGGATAAAAAGAAAACAAAGAAAATTAATCCCCAATATCCAAGATCTTTAAAAAGAAATCAAATTTGAGATAAAAGAATTAAAAGAAAAGCAAAAGAATGACGCCGAAACCATTCAACTTCTCTTACAAAAACAGTTAGAAGATAATTCTAATAAAGAAGTTGAATCTGATGGTGATAATGAACAAAATCTTGAAAACATTGAATCCGTACCCAATGATTTTCTGTTTGTTTTAAAGCAAATTACCACAAGAAAATATTTAATTAAAATCACCTTGATTTTTTCTAAAGATTTTGAAATTGACACCATTGCCCTTTTCGACACTGGTGCTGATTTAAATTACATTAAATAAGACATTGTTCCCAGGAAATTTCATGAGAAAACTAAAGAAAAACTTTCTGTCGCCAACAATTCAAAACTAAATGTTAAATTTAAAGTTGATGCCTCAGTTTATAATAACGGTTTTGAATTTAGGACTTCCTTTCTTTTAACAAATGATATCCATCATACTGTTATATTAGTAACTCCTTTTATAAATCTCATTACCCCATATACTGTCAACTACGATAGTATATCATTTAAAGCAAAAAATAAAAAACTTGTTTTCCCTTTTATTGAGAAACCTAAAACAAGAAACTTAAATATTATTAAAGCCTGTTCTGTTTACCAAAACCAAATCAATGTCATACTTAAATCTAAACAAAATAACTTGTTTTGTTTAAAAAAGGATTTAAATCTACAAAGAATTGAGAATCAATTGCAAAATGATTTTATACAAAGAAAAATCTCTGATTTCAAAGACCTAATTGAAAAAGAAATATGCGTTGATCTACCAACTGCCTTTTGGAACAGAAAACAACATTTGGTTGATCTCCCTTATGAAAATTCTTTTGATGAAAAACAAATACCTACTAAAGCTCGTCCAATCCAAATGAACATGGAATTGGAACAACACTGTAAAAATGAGATAAAAGACTTAGAAGCTAAAGGCCTCATTGTAAAGTCAAGATCTCCATGGTCTTGCGCCGCTTCTTATGTAAATAAAATTTCCGAAATTGAAAGAGGAACACCAAGACTTGTAATAAATTACAAACCCTTAAATAAATCATTAAAATGGATTAGGTATCCTATACCTAATAAAAAAGATTTGCTCCAAAAACTATGTTCTGCTTTCATTTTTTCTAAGTTTGACATGAAATCTGGTTTTTGGCAAATTCAAATTCACCTAAAGACCGTTATAAAACTACTTTTACTGTTCCTTTCGGACAATATGAATGGACTGTTATGCCATTCGGTTTAAAGAATGCACCTTCAGAATTTCAAAGAATTATGAATGATATTTATAATCATTTTTCTGAATTTTGCATTATTTATATAGATGATGTATTGATTTTTTCTCAAACTATTGATCAACATTTCAAACATTTAAAAACTTTCTACCTTGCCACTAGAAAGGCTGGCTTAGCCATTTCCAGCTCTAAAGTCTCATTATTCCAAACAAAAGTCAGATTCCTTGGTCACTATATTTCTAAAGGAACTATTACTCCGATTGAGCAATCACTTTTGTTTGCAGATAAATTTCTAGATAAAATTCTTGATAAAACACAATTACAAAGATTCTTAGAAAGTTTAAATTATGTTCTTGATTTCTGCCCTAACATCAATAGAATGTCCAAACCATTGCATGATAGGTTGAAAAAGAATCATGTTGCATGGACAAATGAACATACTAAAGCTATCAGATTATAAAGAATTCTGTTAAAAACATTCCATGTTTATTTCTTGCAAATCCTGCATTACCTAAAATTATTGAAACAGATGCATCTGATTTAGGTTATGAAGGTATATTAAAGAAAAAGGAAGATAATAGAGAACAAATAGTCCAATATGTTTCTGCCCATTGGAATGAATGTCAAAAAAATTATTCTACTATTAAAAAAGAAATTCTTTCTATTGTTTTATTCATTACTAAATTTCAAAGTGATTTATTAAATCAAAAATTTTTATTTAGAATTGATTGCAAAGCTGTAAAACATGTTTTGGAAAAAGATGTTCAAAATATTACCTCAAAAGAAATTTTTACACGATGGCAAGCTATTTTAAGCGTTTTTTATTTTGATATTGAATTTATTAAAGGCGATACAAATTCTATCCCTGATTTTCTAACAAGGGAGTTTCTCCAAAACAGATAATGGCACCAAAAAGAAGAGACAAGGGGAAGGGTATTGCTAAAGACCCTGAACCTAAAGCAACCTCTAAAGCCTCACCAACAACCCCTAAAGAAAAATTACTTTCCTCAGCAATGCCAATCAAATCTTGGATTGATATCGTTGAAGAACAAGAGGCCCAATCTAAAGCCATTTCCTCCCAAGAACAGGTAAATGAATGGATGAAATCTATTTCTAAATCCCCTGAACTTATGCTTGCTTTACAAAGTTTTTCTCAAAGCCAAAAATCTTCAAAAGAGATTTCTAAAAAAGAAAGCCCTAAAGAAATTTCAAAAACTTCTCAAAATATAGTTGTTTCTGGTGAAAGCTCATCTTCACAGATTGTTCTTTTACAACCAATATTTTCAAAGAAAACTTCCGATTGGATTAATAAAACTCATTTTCAAAATGTTTTAACTATGGAAGATGGATTTTATCATTCTGATCCTTTTCAAGCAGCTTTAAAGATTTTCCCAAAAGGCTGGTTTTTCAAACCTTGAGATTTGTCAAAACCCCAGCCTTATTATCAAGCCATTTTAGAATTCACTGAGTCGGTCAAATTCGAACATTTCTTCCTCAATGAATCTCATTTTGAGCCTGCCTATTCCACGGCAACTATCCTTAAAGTCTTAAGCCCAAAGCAGTGGAATGACCAACTCCACAAGTCTAAAGTTTTTCCCGCCAATTTCCAAAGAGCCTTAAACCATTGCTTATCTTTCTCCTATTGAGATTACCAACAAGAATGGTTTAACACATTTTTTATCCAAAACCCAAAAAAGACTCATTCATGGTTATTTTTCGTTAATTCAAAAATAACCGTCCAAAGTCTCCCCAACTGGTTTGAACAGTGGTGGAATTATTTTGGGCCAAGCCCAGATATTCTTACTCCTAATGCCATCCACTGTTTAAATCTTTTCAAAGCCCATTACATTCCTTCTGAGTCTGAGAAAAGATTTCCTCATTTTATCTGTTTTTGTACAAATTTCTTCCTTCCCTGGGTTTGGATGTGGAACTTCAATTACCACAACCAAGAAGCCCAATTAATTCTTCAAAGAACCTTTAAAGTCAAATGGTGGTCAAAGTTTGATGAACAAACCAAGCTGTCTGAAGCCACAATCAAAACTTGGCTTACTGCAAGGGGCCTCCTCGCTCTTACAATTCAAGATGTTAAAGTCCAAAGTACTTTTCTTGCTCAAAGAACGAAGGCCCAATCCTTATTGGCCAGTGCAAAGACCGAAGAAGAATATTTTAAAGTAATGCAGCAGCTCCTTGCATCAAGATCAGAACCATCCGTTGCAAGTTCTGATTCAAGTACATCTGGAGATGAAGAGTCCTTTATTTCCCTTGGAGATGATAACGAAGACGACTGCTTCGAAATATTTTCTCCAATAAAGCATTTTTAAAGGTATTGTAATTATTAGCTAAAAAAAAGAGTAATTTCTTACTTAATGTAATTTACATTTTCTTTTCGTAATCCTTTATAATTTCTGTAATTTCAATGTAATTATTGCTTTTGTATTTTTCTGGGTGGTCCCCTGGACACAAGTGAGAGCACACATGTCTCTTCACCCAATTTTTTTAAAGATGGCCCTACTTCTCATGATGCTGTCTCCACCTGCCTTTAAAGTCTCCTCTCTTCAACCTCGCATATGAAGCTACATCAAAAGCAAATAAAGCCGATGTCATAAAGACAGATGTTGTCCCCCACATGCCTTGACGGTCCCGCTCCATCATCTTCGCATGTGAACCAACAGTTTCGCTATAGTTGAAGCTACAGACTCGCCACAGTTCAAGCTTCATTTATTTTAAATTTAAAGCATTGTAACATAGGGAGGCAGAGTTTTTGTTTACATCCATAGAATTCTCTCTCTCTCTCGGGAAATCAGGATCAAGATATCAAGGAAACTATTTCCTATCTTGTAATTTTCCCTTTCTAAAAACATTGTAATCAATTTCTATTGTAAAGCTTTCGGATCAAAGCAATTAATGTAAGTATCTCTCTTTTTATTTCAATTTAAAGTTTAAAGTTCAGTTGTATGTTTAAATTTCTGCAATTTTAATTTCAGTCTTGCATTTCTGCATATCACTATGTACTTCTGAGGCATAGAGACCGGATCTCTCCCCTTGGTCGTATTCTCTTCTCCCCCCATTCCTTATATATATACTCAAAGGGGTTAACTATGGACATTTTATAATAATGTTGGTTAGAAAGTCTCAAACAGATCAAATATGGTCTTCTGTCGTCTTTTAGGGCTTTAAATAATCTTTCATATCCACTAGTTCAACAGACTTTCAGATACGGCTGCAAATCTTTTTTTTTTTAACTTTGAGGAAAATATAAAGATCTTGTACAATAAAGTGTGAAGCTGTACATGCAAACAAGATTACTCTTCAAGGATAATAGGCTCAAAAACTCACTTGGGCTTATTATGAAATGTACATTCCTCCAAATGCCTTAATCAGTTTCACCCATCAAATTTCTTAATTTACATTTTAACATACAAAAGGGAAAATATAGTGTAACATAACTCAAGGTAAAAAATAATACAAATATAAAAATTTAGAAATCGTCATGTTATCTAATGTTAAAAGATCACACAAATTTTTTTTTTTTTTGTATTTTGTATTTTGTATTTTTTCTATATTAAAGAAAACAATAAAAAAAATTGAGACTGGTTGCAGAAACTTAAAGGAGATAATTTAGAGAAAAGAGAAAAGAAAGGAAAAAAGTTAAAAAGCAAAATATATTTTTTTAAAAAATAAAACTCTAAAATTAAGAAGATACGTTTCTAGAGACACTACATTTTATATTATGTCATCTTCAACTTAATTTTTTATCCAAAGTTAGATTTTACAATAAAAATTAGTCAAAACATCATTAGAACTGAGACATTCCACAATTGTCAACTATTCTCTCCCCCAACCTAAATGGACATTTGTTGAGTATTAAAAAATGTATATTTATAAAAGAGAAATTTGTCATTTTACATTTCAACTCTTACTAACATTCCTACTTTTATGTATTTAAATCTCTTGTGATTTAATTATGTGTGTTTTATTTTAATTAAGTATTTTATGTATTTTAGGGGCATTATGGCCATTTCACAATGAACGAGAGATCAAATAGGAAAACGGACATTACTTTTGAACTCAAGACAGTCGAAAACCTTAGGAGGAGCATAAAAGGAAGAACGTCATTGTTCACATGTACGGTACTATTCACTGTTTATGACACTATTCACATAGACGGATCGATGACGTGATATTGACCGATGATGTGGCATTGACTGATGAGGTGTCACGATTCTATTGGACTAAAATTCTTATATAATGTTGATCGGTGACGTGGCAGCATATCAGTGGACAAAAAATTGTGCGTACGGTACATGCATATACACAAGATAACTTACAAACAAACCGCGTCACTGTTCAAACTATGTCACTGTTCAAACTGTGTGGTCAAACCGCGTACTATTGACTGATGACGTGGCACAATCCTGAGCGTCCGAAATATTTTTAATCTGATAGCCATAATTTACTCAATGTATCTATAAAAATGGGGCTCTCCTCCCCTAATTTGGCATCGCTGAATCCATTTTTGAGCTCTATTTTCTGTAATTCATTTTCCATCTTATATTTTCTACGTATTTTAATAAATTCTCATTTTACCTTTAGTTCAAATATGAGTAGCTAATTTTCTTTCAAGATTGTATTGAAGGTAAAGTCTCAACATATGCCATAGGCTTTATTTGGTAAATTTCATTTCATTTCCCCTTTAATTTTTGTGGATATTTTGATTTTTCGTTAACAAATAGTAATAATCTTGTCTAGATACCGCCCTGGTTTCACCGGCTCCCTAGTACAAGATCATTATTATTTGATACAATATGCTCTTAGCACCATATTGATTTGAGTGTGGTTCATGAAGAGTAGAAATCCCCCTCATGATTTAATTGGCATTAATAAAGAATATTTAACCCATGGTGCATGTTGATACAGATTTAGATACCCAAGCGCTTCAATTATAATAGTTTCCTCTTTAATTTAATTCCGCCATTCCAATTTAAATTCTAGGATAGTCTAAGTCACTTTCACCACAAATCCAACCATTCACTTAGAAAAATTAATTCTACACACAATTAAAATCCACATCCTCGTAGGATCGATACTCGTCACCATTGATCTATACTGTAATAGATTCGTGCACTTGCGAGTTCAATAAAATTTGTACAACAAGTTTTTTGCGCCATTACCGATGAGGTAAGTTATGTTAATTTGTAGAATTAATTTTTGTAAATAATTTCTTTTAGTTATTTTTCTTGTATTTTTTTAATTTAAAAAAAAGTGAATCTACATTTAGAGGTAAGAATTTCTTTTCTTTTTATGTTCTTTAAAATTCTGTAATTTAATTTTTAAATTTTTTTCTTTGTAATTTTTTTTGTTTATCTTATCAATTTATTTTTAGTTAATTTATTTCACGTATTTGTTTTAGTGTGTTTTTATAGAAAGGTTGTAACAACGTGATAAGGTTAGTACTGTAATTTCTCATTCTTGTTTATTTTTATTAATTTTGTTCCCATTTATTTTTGTGTTCTTTGCATGCATGGTCGAATGTCGTTATTACCTAATCTTGAACCTATAGACCTTGAACTTGAAAAAACATTTCACACACACAAACACGTTATAATTAAAGATAAAAGTGAAATGAATTTGTAACAACAACAAGCACCACATGAGAGGCCATTTAAAGACTACTTCAGTCCCTTAGCTAATTTGAGCACATCTTGCATAAGATACCCAAATGTAGCTGCTAGGAGTATTGAACTAAAACCTAGTGTGTTAAATTGTCTCCCAACATTTTATGGCCTAGAAAATGAGGACCCATATAATCATTTGAATGATTTTCATGCTGTTTGTCAAACATTTAAATATGAGAATTTTTCAAATGATGATGTTAAACTTAGATTATTCCCATTTTTTTTAAATGATAGAGCTCGTTCATGGCTCAATACATTGCCTGCTAATAGCATTAAATCATGGGAACAAATGGTAACAAACTTTTTTAATAAATATTTCCTAGTGCATAAAACTAATGCTATTCGCAGGGAAATCTTAGAGTTTACGCAGAGAAATGACGAGTAGTTTTTCGAAACATGGGAGCGATTCAATGGACTACTCTTGAAGTGTCCACATCATGGGTACGAGAAATGGCACCAATGCTAATACTCTTTAGAGGGATTATTGCCTCATGTGTAAGAATGATTAATGGCAACAAGTGGAGAAGAGTTAATGTCAAAAAGTGCATAAGAGATTTGGGAATTCTTCCAGCGACAAGTGGATAATTCCCAACAACTGAGTCGATCACTCAGGAATACTAAAAGAATTAAGAT
The DNA here is from genome assembly GCA_018350135.1 of Citrus trifoliata. Lineage (NCBI taxonomy): Eukaryota > Viridiplantae > Streptophyta > Magnoliopsida > Sapindales > Rutaceae > Citrus > Citrus trifoliata. The sequence continues at coordinate 8,431,834 of CM031384.1, read as the reverse complement.
AGTAAATGAGGTTCACATTGTCGAGTCAAGTTCAGAAATTAAAGAAGTCAAAGTGATAATTGAAGGTCTCTCTCGACAAATAGCATCGTTATCGACTGCTAAATCAACATAACCACATGACCATGACTTATACTCAGACAAGCCAATGCCATAGGTGTAATGAAAAAACCATCTAATCACAACCCATACTCCAACATATATAACCCTGGATGAAGAGACCACCCCAATTTTTCATGGTCTTAAGGATTCTAATAGAATGGACCAGTAGCTCCAGCTCCACCAATGCAACCAATTCCTCAAGTTCCTCAAGCCTCTCAGCCACCATTTAGACCATATAATCAATACCTGAATTTCTCTCAACCCAAACCATGGGAGGATTCGTTCCAGAATCTCAAGAATCTTACTCACTCTACGATTGAGCAACAGAACCGCACCATTGATGAACTACGAAATGAGATGAGAGCAGGCTTCAATTCACAAGCCCCATCAGTTTCAATCCTTGAGAAGATGATGGGACAACTTACTTCTTCAGTTCAGACCTTGGCAATGAATGTTGAGAAAAGTAAGTTTCCAAGTCAACCAGTGTCTAATCCTAAAGGAGTGCGTGAAGTAAGTACCAGTTCACCTCAACAGCACGGAGAGGTTAAAGCCATCATGACCTTGCCAAAAGGAAAGGAAGTCGACAACAAAGTGGAGATGCCATTAACAAAAACAAATCAAATTGTACTTGTAAATACTGAGGATTCACCATCAGAGAAAAAAGAAGAAACCAACCCACAAGAATACATTCTCAAACTCCATTTACTCAGAGGTTAGCTAAAGGAAAGAAGGGAAAATCCACATGTGAGATTTTTGAAATCTTCAAACAGGTAAGTGTTAACATCCCTTTGCTTGATGTTATAAAACAAGTGTCATCTTATGCCAAGTTTCTTAAAGACTTTTTACTAAAAAGAGAAACATTCACGTTCAAAAGAAGGCATGGTGTTACAGCTTGCAGATCGATCCACAAAAATATCTCATGGTATTGTAGAGATCGTGCTTATCCAGGTAGACAAGTTTTATTTTCCTGTTGATTTCATTGTAATTGACATTCAACTAATCCAGGATTCAAGGAAGCACATCCCCATTATCCTAGGCCGACCTTTCTTAGCAACCGTGGATGCTCACATTCAATGCTGGACTGGAAATATGCAGTTGTCCTTTAGCAACATGACTATGGAGCTAAATATTTTCAACATTACCAAACAACCTCAAAATGCAAATGATGGAATTGTTGATGTGGATTTAATAGAAACAATAGTTGATAATACTTTTCTTTCAAACCTTAGTGATGATCTTTTACAAACATGCTTAACTCACTTTGGTTTGAATTTTTATATTGACAAATTGGTCGATGAGGTCAATGCCCTACTTGATTCAGCACCATCCATGGACACTAATAAATGAAAGTCAAAAGTTGAACAACTAGCACCATCAGAGAAGCAACTCATCCCATCATCAGAATCACCATCGAAACTCAAGTTCAAACCATTACCCAACACTCTGGAATATGAATTTTTGGGCGAAGAAAGTACTCTGCCGGCAATCATCTCATCATCCCTAAATGACAAATAAAAAGGTAGGTTGTTACATGTTTTAAAAAAGCACAATGGAGCATTAAGATGGATCATAGCAGACACAAAAGGTAAAAACCCAGTAGACTGCATGTATTACATTTACCTTGATGAAAATGCTAAACCTACTAGGGAAATGCAACGTTGGTTAAATCCTAACATGAAAAAAGTTATTAGAATTAAAGTCTTTAAGCTATTAGACGCATGCATCATTTACCCAATTTCTAATAGTTCATGGGTCACTCATGTGCAAGTTGTCCCTAAAAAATTAGGAGTCACAGTAGTTACCAATGCTAATAATAAATTGATACCCACTCGAGTGACTAAAAAATGACGTGTATGCATTGATGATAGAAAATTAAATTCTGTCACACGTAAAGACCATTTTCCTTTACCATTTATCAATCAAATGCTTGATAGATTGGCAGGCCATAATTTTATTGCTTTTTAGATGGTTACTCAGGATATAATCAGATTCCCATAACACTAAAAGATTAAGAGAAAATCACTTTCACTTGCCTTTTTGACACTTTTGCATATAGAAGAATGTCATTTGGATTATGTAATGCACATGCTACATTCAACGATGCATGTTGAGCATTCTTTCTGATATGGTTGAACGATTTCTTGAAATCTTTATGGATGACTTTTCTATCTTTAGTGATTCATTTGATCAATGTTTACATCATCTAACACTAGTTCTGCAGAGATGTATCGAGAAGAACTAATTCTGCAGAGATGTATCGAGAAGAACTTAGTCTTAAATTGGGAGAAGTGTCATTTTATGGTAAAACAAGGTATTATTCTCGGTCACATCATTTTGAGGAAAGGTGTTGAGGTTGACAAATTAAAGGTGAATCTCATTTCCAATCTTCCTCCACCTAAAATAGTTAGAGAAGTAAGATCTTTTCTTGCGCATGCTGGTTTTTATCAATGTTTCATTAATTATTTTAGCAAAGTTTCTAGACTCTTATGCAATCTACTTGCTAAGAATGTACCTTTTATCTTTGATTATTCATGTTTTGTGGCATTTGAAAAATTAAAATATTTGTTGACATCATCACCCATCATTCAGCCCCTAAACTGAAGCTTACCATTTGAGCTTATGTGTGATGCATCTGATTATGCAGTAGGAGCAGTATTAGGACAAATGGTTGATCGAATTCCCCATGTATGCTAGTATGACATTGAATAATGCACAGTTGAATTATTCAACTACTGAAAAAGAAATGCTAGCAGTAGTGTTTGCACTAGAAAAATTTCGATATTATCTCATTGGTTGTAAAATAATTGTATTCACAAATCATGCTGCTCTTAAATATCTTCTCACAAAGAAAGATGTAAAAGCTAGACTAATTCGTTAGGTGTTACTTTTACAAGAATTCGACTTGCAATTTAAAGATAAGAAAGGCATAGAAAACGTTGTGGCTCACCATCTCTCTCGTCTCTATTTTGACACAATTACAGAACCATTAACATTGAATGAGTCATTTCCCGATGAACAATTAATGAGTGTGGAAGTATTGTCGTAGTATGTTGATATCGTTAACTATCTTATTACAGTTCAACTTTTAGAGCATTGGACCAAGCAAGACAAGGTCAAATTTTTTGCAAAAATAAAGAATTTCTTTTGGGATGACCTTTATTTGTTCAAGTATTGTACAGATCAAATTGTTAGAAGATGTGTCTTAGAAAGTGAAATTCAGAATATCCTTTTATTCTGCCATGAACAAGCTTGTAGAGGTAATTTCAGTGCTAAGAAAACAACTACTAAAGTTTTACAATGTGGTTTCTATTGGCCAACTATATTTCGAAATGCTTACACTTTCTATTATTGATGTGATACGTGTCACCGAATTGAGAGCATTACGAGAAGGAATATGATACCACTAAATCCAATTTTAGTGGTTGAGATTTTTTAGGTATGAGGTATCGACTTCATGGGACCCTTTCCCCTTTCGTTTGGCCATCAATACATATTGGTTGCTATTGACTACGTATTGAAATGGGTAGAAATAATTTCATGTAGAACCAATGATCACAAGGTGGTGAAAAGATTTTTGAAAAGTAATATTGTTTCACGCTTTGGATTCCCTCAAGCAATAATCAGTGATGGTGGTGCCCACTTTTGTAACAAAATATTCAAAACTCTTTTGACAAAGTATTCCATCACTCACAAAGTGGCGACCCCATATCATTCGCAAACCAGTGACCAAGTTGAGATCTCCAATCGAGAAATAAAGCACATATTAGAAAAGATCGTGAGGCCAGACAGAAAAGATTGGTCATTAAGACTTGATGATGCATTATGGGCATATAGAACAGCTTTCAAGACATCGATTGGGATGTCACCTTACAGGCTAGTGTATGGAAAAGCTTTCCACCTACCTGTGGAACTTGAACATCGTGTGTACTGGGTCATCAAGAAATTCAACTTTGACATGCAGCAAGCTAGCTCAGAAAGAATATTACAGCTGGCAAAACTTGAAGAAATTCGCAATGATACATACGAAAATGCCAAGATTTACAAGCAGCAAATGAAAGTCTTTCATGACAAGAAAATTATGAGAAAGTCTTTCACTTCAAGTCAGAAAGTGCTTTTATTCAATTCTCGCTTGCACCTATTCCCAGGTAAATTACGCTCTCGATGGTCTGGCCCCTTTATTGTTCACACTGTTTTGCTAATTGAAATTATTTTTGCATAAGTGTGTTTGTTTATACCATTAAATTTTTTCTTATCATTGTTAATCATGAGTGCCATAACTAAACAGTTCCTCCTGGAAATTCTTAGACCACTTTAACGTGTAAAATCTCATCTCAAAAGGCAGATTTTGTAAAACACATCATATTTGGGCTCTGCAACCGCCAGAGTTAGTATCACATGTTGAGGATTTAGAAAACCAATTTAGAGACATTGAGAGAGGTGTCTATAACATCCAGTTGGAGCTTAAGGTAAATTCAATAAGAGGACGATTGTAATTTTCTTTGTGTGTTTTAATTTATTTTTCTGTTTGTGTGCTTTAGTTTGTTACCCCGGTGAAGTGGGGGATAACGGTACTCCGTGACAATCAAGTCGGTTACTTCCGTTTCCCATAATAACTGATATTCTGAGGCGAAGGTATGGATAGAAACGAGATTCTAGCAAAACTTCACAATCGATTCCCTTCAGTTCCTCAGAATGTCCTCCTTATAATCTATAAATCTCGATCTGAATGCATGTGATTGCTCATGAGGAATAACATACCTGCTGACATCCGCTGGTTAATCAAGGCTAAAGTACAATTGGCAGATGAGTTGCCTCCAAAATTTATTGCATACATGTCTGGTTGTGGTAAAGGAAATTATGCAAGAAAACGAAGAGTTCGAAGAATTTATGTTGCTTGTCATAAGTGTGCCAGAATGAGATGCGATAAAAAAATCATGTTATTTAGGAATGATGTCTGATAATAGGGAAGATAAAATTCAATTCATTAGGGATGGCTTAAATAAGGAGACATTGGATGATATCCTTTTGTCTCTTGAAACGCATCACAGTGGATATGTACAGGGAGCGATTCTCCAGTTATGACCATTATTCCAAAAAGAGCATGCATGATATAGTCTCGGGAATCTGACTATAAATGACCATGTTTGCCAATTTATAATAAAACTGGATAGGAAGCATATCCTCGCCCTATAGAGAGCGTTCAAGCCGTTTCTAGACGTAAAACCAGAGGAAGATGTGAGCCACAGTCGCAACTACCTATAAATATTCTTTTACTTCACTGTTATTTTATTTCACTGTTGTTTTATCATTCGCATTATTGTCTTTAATAATTTTATTTTATCATTGTTTCTTTTTCTTTTTACTGTTTCCTTTTTTACTCACGAGCCATGTGCTTTACACGTTAATTGACACTGACATGCTACCTCATACACAGCTGTGACCCACTATCACCAAGATTCTTATATATGATTTTTTGTTAAGCACTCACAAATTATTTTTGAGAAGTATCACAATGGCAGATACTCTTAATAAACAATTCAAGAACATTTGTACTTTCTAGATTTAACTATCCCAAACATAAAGAGTTCGTTGAGACAGTTATAGATCTTGGTCGAAGTATAGCAAAGAGAAAATTACACTTGGTGTATGGAGGAGGTAACCGAGGGTTAATAAAATTGGTCTCAGAAGCTGCTTTTGTCAGAGGACGTCAAGTGTTAGGCATCATCCCAAGAGCCCTAAAACCTTTGGGTAGTTTGTCTGACTCACCGACTGGAGAAGAGTTAGTCGTCTCAGGTATGCAAGAAATAATAACTGAAATTCTTAATTATATTGATTTTTTTATTTTTCTACCAGGAGATCTTGCAACTCTAGAGGCACTTATCACATTAGCATCTTGGTCCTATCCGTACATTCACCATAAACTCATCGGTTTGCTAAATGTCAATAACTTTCATGATGGCTTCATCGCATTTCTTAACCATGCAATAAAAAAGTATTTCATCCCTTCCACAGCGCAAAAACTTTTTATTTGTACTCATATTGCAAATGAGCTACTTGATCTATTACAAACTTATAGACCAAAGCCAGACCCCTGGATCTTTGTGCTGGAGCGTCCAAATAATGATGGTAACAGTAGCCGCAGTAAGAAGTACAAATTAAATTTAACTCTCCGCTTGTAAATACTTTCTTCTGTGTTATACCACCCAGGTGATGTCTTCTAAACTCTACTTCTTTCCTTTAAAACATTGAGGACAATGTTTCATTCTAGTTGGGGGGAGGGAATAGTCGACAATTGTGGAATATTGGTTAAGTTTTTACTAATTTTTTGTTGTAAAGACTAACCGTGGCTAACTTTTTATGTTAAAAATTGCTGAATATAGAGTGTAGTGACTCTAGAAACGCATCTTCTTTGTTTGAAAAAAAATAAAAAATAAATAAATAAATGAAAAAATAAAAAAAAAATTCTAGACATTTTCTTTTTCTTTATTAAGTTTTGACAATTATTTTTCTTCTTCTTTTTAATTTCTCCTATATAAATATACACTTTCAAATTTTTGAGTCGAAAATGGCTGAATATGGAGTGTAATACCTCTAGAAACGTATCTTCTTAGTTAAAAAAAATTCATTTTCTTTTTCTATCATTTTAAGTGTAACTTTTCTAATTAACTTTTCTACATCATTTTTCACCTTTCTGCATGCATATTTTCTTTTCATGTTTAGAATAGGTTGGGGGGTAGACTGTCATTTTAAAAAAAAATTGTGTATTTTTTTTATATTGGATGACATGATGACTTTCAAATTTTAGTATTTATATTATCTTTTGTCTTAAGTGATGTTATGCTATGTTTACTACTCTATATATTGATGTCGGAAACAATTATAAGTTGCTTGAAGGAATGCACATGTCATAATAAGTATCAAGTGAGTTTTTAAGCCTATCATTTTTCTTAGAGAGTAACTCATTTTGCCCATTTTTCATACAGCTTAGCAATTTATTATTTTATATACAATCTCTAGATTTCTTTTGAGTAAACCCTCTAAAAAGAAAAAAATTAAGATAAAAAAAGAAGAAAAAAAGGTGTACTGCTACATCTTGAGGTCCATCTAAATAGTAGATATGAAAAATTATTTAGAGCCCTAAAAGATTATGGAAAGGTCATCTTTGACCCGTTTGAGCATTTCTAGCCATCCATTTTGTGAAAAATCCATAGTTAACCCTTTTGACCCTTAAAAAAAAAAGCTTTTCTTTGTCAAACTTATCATCTTGACCCACTCCAATTTAGAGTATTACTCGATATCTTACAAGTTCCATCACCTATTTATATTTGAGAAAAATGTAAATAATTATTTTGTTCAGTGAAATTGTGCCAAATAAAAGAAAAAAAACAAAAAAAATTGTTTTTTTTTAAAAAAAGAAAAAAATAATAGGTGAAATCCACCTTGTAATTTCCAAAAGATTTCTATTTTTTCTCAAACATATATTTTGTTTTTTTTCTATTTTCCTTCATTTGTTAGTCATATCCTTAGCGTACGTTACATCATAATAAAAATCCTTCCTGATTTTAGGGAGCTATAGTGTAAAGTAGAAACTAGTTATATGGACTAAAAAGATGTAGTGGTGCGTAAAAAAAAAATAAAATAAATAAATTTGGTTTAACTAGCATTTTTGTTTGACTTAAGATCGTATTATTTTTAAACTGTAGGCATGTTTCTTTCATCTTGGTGAGCGTGTGTGATATCACTTCTTTATTATTTTCTCTCAAATTTAGTATTTATTGAAGTGAATATTTTTATTGGGTTTAATTTCCTTATGAGAGTGTCACTACTTCCAGTGGGATTTTGGAGTTTGACATGTCATTCTTGAAAGTAGCTGTGATAAAGTCTACTGGGCTGATTTATGTGGATGGTTGATGTGGGTGTGATATTTCTGTAGACTGGAGATAATGCTTATACTTTTATTTGATTGTTATCATTAGTCTGATTAAAAAAACACGAGTGTTTAAAAAAAAAATCAATTTGAGTTTGAATTTTTTTTCGCTTTATTTGCTAGGGACTAACAATAAGCTGGTTGGGGGGTGTGTTGAGTGTTAGAAAATATATATTTATAAAGGAGAAAATCATCATTTTACATTTCAACTCTTACTAACATTCATACTTTTATGTATTTAAGTCTCTTGAGATTTAATTATGTGTGTTTTATTTTAATTAAGTATTTTATGTATTTTAGGGGCATCAGGGTAATTTTCACAATGAACAAGAGATCAAACAGTAAAACGGACATCACTTTTGAACTCAGGACGGTCGAAAACCTTAAGAGGAGAATAAAAGGAAAAATGACATTGTTCACATGTGTAGCACAATTCACATTACAGTATTGTCTACATTACTGTTTACGACACTATTCACATAGACGGATCGATGACGTGGCATTGACCGATAATGTGGCATTGACTGATGAGGTGTCATGATTCTATTGGATTAAAATTCTTATGTACTGTTGATCGGTGACGTGGCAGCATATCAGTGGACCAAAAATTGTGCGTACAGTACATGCATATACACAGGATAACTTACAGACAAACCGCGTCACTGTTCAAACCGTGTGGTCAAACCACGTATTGTTGACCGATGACGTGGCGCAATCTTGAGCGTCCAAAATGTTTTTAATCCGATGACCATGATTTACTCAATGTATCTATAAAAAGAGGGCTCTCCTCCCCTAATTTGGCATCGCTGAATCCATTTTTGCGCTCTATTTTCTGTAATTCCTTCTCCATCTTGTATTTTCTATGTATTTTAATAAATTCTCATTTTACCCTTAGTTCAAATATGAGTAGCTAATTTTCTTTCAACCTTGCGTTGAAAGTGAAGTCTCAACATGTGTCATGGGCTTTATTTAGTAAATTTAATTTCTCTTCCCCTTTAATTTTTGTGGATATTTGACTTTTCGTTGACAAATGGTAATAATCTTGTCTAGATACCACCCTGATTTCACCGGCTCCCTAGTATAAGATTATTATTATTTAATACGATAAGCCCTTAGCATCATATTGATTAGAGTGTGGTTCATGAGGAGTAGAAATCCCCCTCATGATTTAATTGGCATTAATAAGGAATATTTAGCCCATGGTTCATGTTAATACATATCCAGATACCCTAGTGCTTTAATTAATTTAATTCCGTCATTCTAATTTAAATTCTAGGATAGTTTAAATCACTTTCACCACAAATCGAACCATTCACTTAGAAAATTTAATTCTACACACAATTAAAATCCACCTCCTCGTGGGATCGACACTCGTCACCAGTGATCTATACTGCAATAAATTCGTGTGCTTACGAGTTTAATAAAATTTACACAACAACATTGTCCTAAGTGTCTTAGAAGAAAAGAGTAGAGTTTAAAAGACATAACCTAACGACTATTAGAAAATATTTATAAACGAAGAGTTAAATCTAATTTACACTTTTTACGAGGGTTATTGCCATCATCATCAGCTGCCCAATTCAACGCCAAAGTCATATGATCTGACTCTAGTTTGTAAGCTTGCAAAAATTTAAGTAACTCATTAGTAGTAGAAGAATAAATAAAGAGTTTTTTTGCTGACGGTGGAATGAAATAATTTTTAATAGCATGATTAAGAAATGTTATTAAGCCATCATAAAAGTTATTAATATTTAACAAACTGATGGATTTTTATGGATATTCAAATTAAGTAACTGATTAGCATTAGCGCCTCTAATGTTGCAATCTCCTGGTAAGAAAATCAAAGTATCGGCACGATTTAACATTTCAAATATTCTTTCTTACTTACCTGAGACAACTAACTCTTCTCCAATTGGTGGGTTGGGCAGACATCCTAAAAGTTGTAAGGCTTTTGGAATAATGGTTAGCACTTGCCTTCCTCGAACGAAAACAGCTTCTGAGACAAGCTTTGATAACCCTCGGTCACCTCCTCTATATACAAGGTGTAGTTTTCTCTCTACTATAACACAACCAGGACCTATGGCTGCTTGAATGAACTCCTTATACTTTCCATAGCGAAATCCAGAAAGCACACAAATGTTCTTAAGTTGTCTGCTTGAAAATGCTGTCATTAGAACAATTCTAAAAAGAAACAATTTGTGAGTGCTTGAAAATAAGCTCTTATTTAAGGATTTAGGTGATGGACACAATGATGTACATCTATAAATGGGGTGGTGTGTTTGTCAAATGACAGATGAAACATTTGGCTCAATAATTCAAAAGTAAATAGAAAAAGATAAAGCAAACAGTGATTAGATATAAAATCACACAATAATAATACAAAAGATAAAAGTACAATAAAATAAAAAAATATTTATTGGTAGTTGTGATTATGGCTCACATCTTCCTCTTATTTTACGTCCAGTAATGGCTTGAACGCCCTCTATGGGTAAAGGATAGGCTTCCCATTCAATTTTCTTATATACTAGCAAACATGGTCTTTTAGAGTCAGATTCCCAACACTAAACTGTGCACTTTCGTTTTGGAACTTCCATAAATTATGAATTTCACGTTGCACATATCCGCTTGGATGCGTCTCAAGAGATCGTAAGATATCATCTAACAATTCTTTACTCATGTCATCCTTAATAAATTTGATTTTATCTTCACGATTTACACAAACTATTCCTAATGTTTTACAACGTGGTTTATTGCAAGCAAGTCTTACACAGTGAGGACATTTAGACAAACCGCTTAGCTCTTCTTTTTTTAACAAATGTGCTTTTACCAAAACCAAACATTTAAGAAACAAATAGATAAGAAAATCCACCTATCAGTCGCACCGTTACTTCAATTAACCAATGAATGTCAACATGAATCCCATTAATTATTAACAAACGTAGTCGTTCACAACGAGCTTTGTAAATCTTCTTAAGAGTATTTTGAGGAAAAGAATGAAAACGCTTATGCAATTTATGTTATATTTCTTCCATGCTTGACTTTAGGATTTCATTTATTATGGGAAACTGAAAATAAAACATGATCATCAAATAAACACAATTAAAATCAACATAATGCACTCAATTCAAGAAATAGAAAGGAAAAAGAAAAAAATCAACAAACGATAAAATAAGAGTAAACCAAAATCACAAAAAAATAAAACAAAAGGCTTAATTAAGATTTGGTGGGTCACTCAAATTAATTTCAATGTCTGCTTCACGTGGTTGATATTCCATATATGGTTTCAATCTCTGACCATTAACTTTAAAAGTGACATTATCCTTTGGATTCTTAATTTTTATTGCTGCAAATGAATACACAATTTTTACAACAAATGGACCATTCTACTTTGACTTTAACTTCCCTGGAAACAAATGAAGACGAGAATTATAAAGCAACATTTTTTTACCAATTTCAAATGCTTTCCGAAAAATTCTTTTGTCATGAAAAACTTTAGTTCTTGTCTTAATAATTCTGGAATTTTCATATGCATCATTCCTTAATTCCTCAAGTTTATTTAATTGCAATTTACGCATATTACCAACATCATCAAGATTTGAATGAAAGTTTATCATAAACAAGCCAATATGGTGACATTCCTAAAAATGTTTTAAAAGCTGCACAATATGGTCAAAGTGCATCAGCTAGTCGAAAAGACCAATCTTTACGGTTTCGATTACCTGTCTTTTTTAAAATTTGTTTTATCTCCCTATTTGCTAATTCAACTTGACCACTTGTTTAACAGTGATAAGGGGTAGCAACTTTATGTGTAATTCCATATTTCTTCATTAAGGAGTCAAATGGTTTGTTAAAAAAATGCTTACCTCTATCACTAAGAATGGCTCGAGGTATTCCAAATCTACTCAAAAGATTTTCTTTTAAAAAGCGAATCACAGTCCTGTGATTATTGTGCCGACAAAGAATCATCTCAATCCATTTTGAAACATAATCAACATCAACCAAAATATAAATACAAATCCAAATGATGATGGAAAAGGGCCTATAAAATCAATTCTCTAACAATCAAATATTTCAATGACAATGATGGGGTTTAAATGCATCATGTTTTGCTTTAAAATAGACCCTATCATTTGATAATTTTTACACACTTTGCATAATGCATGTGAATTTTTAAATAATGTAGGCCAATAAAATCAACACTGTAATATTTTTGCAGCTGTCTTTTTGAAGAAAAATAGCCACCGCATGCTTCAGAATGGCAGAATTGAATGACCCTACTTACCTCGTTATCTAGTTTGCATATTCGAAAAATTTGATCAGAATAGTACTTGAACAGGTATGGGTCATCCCAGTAAAACTTTTTCACTTCTGTTAAGAATTTTTTCCTATCTTGGGAACTCCAGTCACATGGCATTTCACATATTGCAAGATAATTAACAATATTAGTATACCAAGACATTTTGTTTATAGAAAAAAATTCATCAGGGAAAAAATTATTGATGGGTGTTGTTTCAATTGAAAACTCATTTGTAAGTCTTAAAATATGATCTGCAACAACATAATCACTAGTATCACACATTAGCTTAAAAGGCAAAGACCAATCAGGAGGTTGCATTATTGGAGTTGATGTCAAAAGACTAATTATCTTTTGAAAAGCTTGTTGACAATCTTTTGTCCATTCAAATTGTGTGTCTTTTATTAAGAGGTTACAAAGTGGTCTAAATATGGCACTAAAGTCTTTTATAAACCTCTTATAAATTCATGCATGTCCTAAAACTGAACGGACTGCTCTAATTGTCTTTGGTGAGGGTAGTTATGAATGGAAGGGAAAATAGTAGTTTCTAGTGGCATCATTTAATTTTCTATAATCAATGCACATACGCCAACTAAATGGAATTCGTGTTGGAACTGGTTCACCTTTTCATTTTTTACAATGGTTATCCCAGATTTCTTTGGTACTACTTGTGTTAGACTTACCTATTTATTATCAGAGATATGATAAATAATTCATACATCTATTAGTTTAAAAACCTTATTCTTTACCACTTCTTTCACATGAGGGTTTAGTTTTATTTGTGATTGACACGTTGTTTTGGCATTTTCCTCTAAATGTATTCGATATGTGCAGATTAAAGGATTAATGTCTTTTATGTTTTTTAACCAAATGCAATTTTATGCCTTTTTAGTACAAACGAAAACTTACCTTCTTAATCATGTGTGAGTTTGGAAGAAATTACCGCTGGATAAGTCTGTTGTTCCCTAAGATAGTCATATTTTAATTCTTCCGGTAAGGGCTTTAATTCGAGCTCTGGTGCTCCCTCTTCGTTTGGCTCTTCAGGCTGTGTCATATCTTCAAAGTTTGATTAGTCATCATCACCTGTAAGTACCTGTATAGAATCAAGTGTAGGGCATATGTTAGCAGTATCACAATCTAATTCCTTACTTGATTCAAAAGAATTAGCAAAATAAATTTCCACAGAGTTTATAAAATTATTATCCTGAATATGTTCTTCAATGATTGGCTCGATGAGATCAATCTCCTCATTCTCATTGTCATTATCTTCTTTGTCGTGAGGGTGTTTACACATGTTGAACACATTGAGTTCCAATGTCATGTTGCCGAAAGATAAATTCATTACTTCATTCCTGTAATTAATCAAGGCATTAGCAGCAACTAGAAATGGTCAACCCAATATACAAGAATTTGTTTGCATTCATTAGCAATTTGTTCTGTTTCCAAAATAATAAAATTCACAAGGTATATAAATTGATCGACGTGAACTAATACATCTTCAATTATTCCTTTTGTAACCTTAATCAACCTATCAGCAAGTAAAAGAGTGGTAGATGTTGGTTTTAACTCATGGAGATTGAGTTGTTAGTACACTAAGTAAGGAAGCAAATTAACATTGGCACTAAGATCAAGTAGAGCATGTCTAATTTTATAATCCCCAATAATGCAAAAAATAGCTGGACAACCAAGATCCTTATATTTCAAAGCACTATTGGTTGAGAGAATAGAGCTTACCTGCTATGGACGAAAAGCTTTCTTTTGCACCTTATATTTCCTTTTCACAGTGCACTGATCTTTCAAAATTTAATATAAGAAGGTACTTGTTTAAAGACGTCCAGTAAATGAATGTTGACTTTCACTTGTTTAAAGACATCATAAATTTCTGGACTATGGTTTAAATTTTTTACTTGAGTAGTGCTTGAGGAAATGGGGGTATAGACGAAGAGTTGGTTATTTTATCATGGGTTAAAGGTTCGACAGACTCTTCCCTATTTTCTAAAATTGAATCTTTACTAGTTTCACGAGGGTTCAGAATGTGTTTGTCAACAACTTTACCACCACGAAGGGTTATAACCGATTTAACTTGGCTCATATTTAGTTTCCTGAATTTCCTATTTGACGATATTGTTGACTCTTGGGGTTTGGTTCAGGTTGAGTAGGAAACTTTTCTTTTTCATGCATGGTGAGAGCAGATGTAAGTTTGGAGACAGTTTCTGTTAAATTGGTTAAGCTTTACATCGTTTGGTTCTGTTTTTCAATAAACGAATGCAATGTGTCTTCTAGAGTTTTTCTTGGTGGTGGGACATATAGAGGGTAACTCTCAAGGTTTTGAAAATCTTAACGTAGAGGAACTGGTTGTGAAGGTTGTGCATGATTGTCATTTCTCCAACTGAAATTTGGGTAGTTTCTCCAACCAGAGTTGTAAGTTTGGAAGTATAGATTGGGATTTGGTCTTTTGAAATTTTCAACAACATTTACTTGTTCGTGCAAACTTTCTCTCAGAGCTAGTAAGGTCAAACAGTCATGTGTAGAATAGTCAGTAGAATCGCAAACATGACATGAAATATTTTAAACAAACTTTACATGATCATTCTTTTTTTTACTCTAATGCTCCGACTTTTCTAGCTAAGCATACAAATTTGGCTTAAAGGTCATGATCTTCTTTAAAGTTGTACATGCCTCCACTAGATGGAGATGATTGAGTTTTACTCAATGACTCATAAGACCCAACTGTATCCCAGTGTTGTGTATTCTTTACTATATAGTCAAGATAATCTAATGCTTCCTCGAGACTTTTGTCTCTAAATTTACCATTACATATCATTTCAAAGACTTGTCTACTTTGGGATGTTAGTCCCTCGCAGAAATAAGACACTAACCTCCATGTTTCAAAACCGTGGTGTGGGCAAATGTTAAGTAGCTCTTTATACATATCCCAACATTGGTAAAGGGTTTCTCCTAGTTTTTTTAGGGAATGTGGTGCTTTGTCTTTTGAAAGAAATTGTTCTGTGGGGTAGAAAGATTTTTTTCAAAAATTGTGCTTGCATTTCATCCCAAGTTCTGATAAATCATAATCTAAGATTTTGTAACCAAGTTTTAGCTTTATCATTTAGTTAGAAAGGGAAAAACTTAAGCTTGATTATGTTCATACAACAATTTTGATCAGTACAAGTGTTACAAACTTCCTCAAATTCCGTTAAATACAAATATGGATTTTCAGACTCAAAACCATGAAAAGTAGGCAGAAGCTTAATGATATCAAGTTTGAAATTAAAACGTGATGCATCAGGAGGAAAAATTATGCATGATGGTAACCATGTTCTAGTATGATGCATGAAATCTCTAAGTGTCCTAGGTTGTTCATGAAAATTTTGTAAGGCTTGGTTATCTTCATGCTCTTAAAAATTATCAACTCCAATGTCAATCATATCTAAGGTTGGTGAAAGTGATCTCCTAATTAATCTACTACTATTTGCACGAGACCGATGTCGCATGCAATGTTAATGATGTGTTCTAGACAAATTAGTTATGCATTAAACACTAAATGAAAATTGCAGAAATAAAAATAAATTAAAAATTAAACAAGAAAAAAAATACGAAATAAAAATAAACTAAATGAAATATATAAAAAAATAGGCGGTTAAACTAGTCATAAAAACAAAGTAATTAAAAGAAACAATTTAAGCGGTATTTTAGAACCAAACTAAAACATGAAATAAAAATTACACAAATTAATGTACAAGAATAATTAAACTGAAATGAAAATGATAGGTGGTAGAACCAACCATAGAAAAATTAAATTTACAAAATTTAAATAACAATTCAGGCGGTAGAACCGATCATTAAAAATAAATTGTAGAAAAAAAATGTGGTTTTATTTTTAATTTTTAAAATTTACCAGCTAATTAAATTTCAATTATTAGGCCTTAATGGCTATTTTAAAAGTTCAAGTGCATGTTTGTTATGTCACCAAGTCCAAAAGTCTAACGAATAAGGCAAAGTCCAAAGATTCAAGTTCCAATTCGGTTTTAGGGACCGATTTGTAAAAGTTTCTGGACTAAAATGAAGTTTCTCATAAATTTTATGAATAATATTATAATTTCAAGAGAAGAGGGGTATAACTAAAGGTTTACAAAAAGAGAATGAAATAGAATGACAAAGAAATAAACTAACAACAAAAAATAAAATAAAATAAAGATAAACTGACACCAAATTTAGAAAAATTTTCGGAAATGGCACCAAAAACTTAATACGAATCAAATGTGTTATTATTACCAAGTATAAGCGTATCTAGTTATAATATAACTTAATGAGTCTAGTGCCGAATCACAGGAAATTTACAATCTAGTAGTTAATTTGTTAAATAAAAAAATTAATTGCGGAAAAAGAAATTATTAGAAATCAATTTAAAATTATGCTAAGGTTTCGGGATCCACTCTCAGTATTCAAACTATAATTTTAATACTCTCTCATTTTTTATATTTTTCCTAACTTTTACCAGTTAATTATTATATCATTTAATTCTTAACTAACTATATGTCTGGATAAATATGGAATAAAATACCTAATGTGCCATGACTGTATTAATGTGTCGACACTATGTCAAAATACTATACAGATTCAAGAAATTTATAAATTAACATGATATAAAAATAATTAGAAAAGAATAAAATAAACTTAAAACTCACTTAAGAAAGTATGAGTTAAATATTTTAAAATTTTGAGCTTCACCATTTAACTCAGCTTAGTAAAATTAGCCACTCATATTGAAAGAAAACAAAAAACTCTTTTTATTTGATAAACTTTTAAAATATATTATAAAGAAATTGATTACACAACAAAACAAGAAAAAAAAGAAAAATAAACAATTCCTCAGCTTCGCTCTCTTTTCTCCCCTCTCGACTCTTTCTCTCTTTTCGCTTGCATCCCTTTACCTTTTATTGGCAAGAGATGCATCGTCTCTTTTATTTTTTTGTTATTATTTTTATAATATGTATATACATTGAGAGGGGTGATGGTCAGGTGGCAAGATGGCCACTTGACCATCACGAGCATGTTTGTTCACCCTTTTTTATTTTTTATTTTTTGTTTTATTAATTACATCTCCTCAATTGTGCTTTAGCAATTCTTCTTTATTCTCACTTTTAATTCCAATTTCATCTTTATTCTTGAAAATATTTATAAGATAAAATTAACATATTGCGAATTAATTTAACATAAAAATATATTTTGGGAGTGTTAAGATAATTTAAGAATAATGAACGCATTAATCAATACATTAAGTGAACAATTAATAATTTTATCCTTATTACATGTACACTTTTAAGTGTTAATCATTTAGAAATTATATGATTATTTTTTTAAAGTAAAAATTATTTTCAAAAACTACTATCTACTTACTGAGCCACTGAGTTTTATATTCATCCCCTTTTTTTTAATATATTTTTCCCCACAGGAGGTTGCATGTACACCAAATCGACCCAGCAACAATAGATATATTTTTAATCTTGGCCACGTAATGGTGTTAAAAGTTAAAGATAATTTTTGTTAGGGCATCCTGATTATCTCTTTTTTTTTTTTAGGATTGCATAATTTTGTTGTATTATTCTTTTGAGCTTAAGAGTAAACCATTGCATGTTAATATTAGTTATATATACTCTTTTCATACTCTAGTAGATATTTTAGGTAAAACTCAGTATTTTGGTTGAGGATATTGATGATTGGAGTTTGTTGTGTATTGAATTATTTTGGGAGTGCTTGTTTTACATATTTGCAGATTGGGAGTGTTATATTTATAAAGGAGACTTTGCCGAATTTTCGACTGAATCTTTACTAATTAGATTATTATCAATTCAGTTTTGATGAGACTAGATAAACTCGCCCTGAAGGTTTGGGGCGGGTCGTTTCATTATATTTGTACATATATATGCTAAAGCTGATTTAATCGCATGGTTGATCGTGTTACTCGAGTCTTCGTTCAATTGGAAGAGTAAATTGAAGGTATGATGACTGTTAACGAGCAAGTTTATATATTTTTGCACATTGTAGCTATGTTACACTAATCACATGGCAACTAATAAATAATACAGTCCAATACGATTTATATGCCAAACACTACACTGTTGATAAAGAATACAATCCAACCTAATATATAAGGTGCGTTTGAAATTAAGGTTGGACAGCTGTAGTTTAAAAGTTATAACACCAAAGTATTTGGTAAACACTAACTGATATAGTTTTGAAGTTACGTTGATATGATTTTTCACTTATATGATGAAAATTTTATTATATTTTTAATAATTTTATCAAAATTATTATTTAAAATTTATATTTACTACATATTATTAACTTTTATTTCATAATTACATCTTTTTTTTAAGCAACTATAACTTAAAAATTACAACACCTCAACTCCAAACACAATCATATTTCAATGCGATACAATAGTCTAGCGTGGTGCGTCAGAGGCATCCAAGCCATCACGAAAGAGAGAAGCAAAAGCCTCCATTTGTGGCTTCTCCAAAACAACACCAACCTCAACACCGCCACAACCATCTCTACTCTCCGCCAAAGAGATAGCTCCTGAGACATCTATTGACACAATCTCCACCTTCTTGGGCTTGCCCCACCCGAAATCCGAACCGTAAACATCAAAATGGGTGGATCCGGCAACCGAAAGCAGCAGTGCTCCTTGCTTCAGCTTTGCCGTTATTTGAGCAATCTTCTCTTTTGATCCTTCGAAGGCGTCCGCATCAATCCCTTTGACCAAATCACTTAATTTCTCCACAGCAAAAGCAAATCCTTTTTCCAGCTGCATGAAGTCACTTGCTTTTGCAAACTCACCTACTCTGCCAACGCAATTACCAAAATAATTAAGCGGAGCTGGTGGATTCAAACGGCTCCTATAATCCACTGGGAACCCAAAAATAACATCTCTATTAGCTGCCGCTGCTGCTTCTTCTTCCCTTTTGGCATTAACGATGCAAACATATGCATAAGCTAATGTAAGCACATAAGTCGATAAATGAAGTTGTTTTTGTTTTGAATCATTTAGATCATTAATACTATCTC
The DNA here is from genome assembly GCA_018350135.1 of Citrus trifoliata. Lineage (NCBI taxonomy): Eukaryota > Viridiplantae > Streptophyta > Magnoliopsida > Sapindales > Rutaceae > Citrus > Citrus trifoliata. The sequence goes on along the minus strand of CM031384.1, from coordinate 8,412,443 downwards.
TGAGCTTCTTAATATCTTCACGGGTTAATACAAATGAGGCTCGAACCAATTTGTTAAAATCCACCGAGACTGGTGGCAAAACCTTCAAGCTTGGTTTGCTGCTGGGATCCGAAGAAAACCACATATTGAAGTACCTCATGTATAGACCTTTCGGATCTTTGATGAGAGTCCGGTCAAAAACTGGAGTTAATAGCTCCGGTAACACATTTAAATTGGAGGGTTCTTGTTTTTGGTCTTGATGACCTAACTCCGCCAATTGTTTGCATAAATAAGCCCAAGATTTCACAAACATAGTTGTGCTTTTGCCATCAAGAATTGCATGGTGAGATGAAACCCCAATGGAAAAGCCCCGATCCGGAAACAGAGTTATTTGGGCAGCAACTATCTCAGCTTTGTCGTGGGATATCGACAACTGGGGCACCAGCGGATGGAATTCAACAGCTCCGCGGATCCCGTTGCCGGAGAGGTGACTGAAGTCATTGTTACTAGACACGGCTACCGTGACTGAAACACCATAATCATCGTTGTCAGGAGAGTAGTAGATGACTGGCTGTTGCTGCTGGTCTTGGGCTTGGGGCCGCCAGACGATGCTGCCGGCGAGGGGGAGGTAATGAAGGAGAGTGAGGGACAGAGAGTGCTTCAGCCTGGGGACTATTTCAGAGTTGAAGAAATCAGAGGCTAAGCCCGTGATTTCATAGAAGAAGATGCGCTCCACAGGTGGAAACTTTAACCATAAAATATCACAATAGGTGAGAGGAAGAGTTAACTCCTGTGCTGAACTTGAGTGAGATATCAAGGGGGTGACTTTGGTAACCTCTTGCTCCACTACTTTTGCTGCCATGAATACTCTAGCTATAGATAGATCGAAATAACAGGACGAAAAACTGAACAAACAATTCAACAATAAATAATGTGAAACCACATGTTCACCCTCAAAGTACATGTACTTATCCGCAACCTTTCGGATAAGTTTTGATATGTTTATATTTGTCTTTTCCCTCGCACAACATTGGCCACAAAATCAACAGCAGAATGCTGCCGGTTTCTGTGGCCCCACAGTGCCCGCCCGATTTGGGCAACTCTCATTCTTGTAGAAGCTGTATATTTTATCATGTGTTGTTGCTTTCGGTTGATTTTGTAGTACTATATATTCTAAAATTTTATTTTAAATAATGTGATATTACTTGGTGGTGTAAAAATATAATTTATTTATTTTAAAATTATAAAAAATATCTACTAATGACAAATTACATGCGGCATCATTTTAGAATAAAATTTTGTTTTGTATATCATTACTCTATGATTATTCAGAATAATGAACACGGGGCATGTTTGGCACGAGGTAATATATAGGATAAGGACTCCCCATTGCATTAGAATTATACAATCTCGTGTTTGGCAGTTACAGCCCATTGCATTAACTAAAATTTATAATGCGGTAACACCCGCATAAACTAAAAGGCACCCCCCCCCCCCCCCCCCAGGGGGTTTATACGGGTTTGCAATAAGATCTTTCTCCTTCCCTCAACTTTCTCCTTCTTTATGCTCTCTCACGAACACAGTGCCCCACACCAGGCCATCGTCCTTCGCCGCACAACACCCAGCTCCACCACCACCCCATCCCGCAACACCACTACCTTCTCTTTTAACTTGCTGACGAACGACACTCGACCACCATGCAATCTTCTATCGCTGCGTGACAGCCAGCTCCGTCACCACCATACTGTGCAATACCACCGCCATGCTTGCCTTCGCCTCCTGAATCAATGAACTACAACTTTGATTTTTGAAAAGGTCTTTCTCTTTATTTCTTCTCACGATTGCTGTAACAAAACAGAGGCTAAATATCACATGTCTCTTTCTCATACTATTCCAAGCTAAATAGCAAAAGCAATAGATTCTCAGCTCATATAGGATCTTCAAGAAGCCGGAGGTTCTCGATTTATTTAATTTCTCTTTATATTTTTTTTTCCAACTGTTAACTTTAATTTTTTATGTAAATGCTTCACAACATGTTGGAATTGCTATTTCTTTGATAATTTGGGGAAATTGAACCCTAACGAAGCAAAGTAAGGGGAAATTTTCTATTGGGTCTTGTCTGAGGAGTGTGTAGGAATTCTTGTGTTGTTGGCTTTTGCTTTGAATTTGATGTGTGGATTTTTGTTTTGGTTTTTTGGTTTCGTGAGTGGAGGGGATTGTAAAGCAAAAACAGAAAGCGCGATAGGAAATGGAGGGAAGGTGTTTCATGGTTGTTCTCACTGACATTTTGTTGCTCTGTTCATGCTTTAATTTTCGTTTGATTTTCGAACATGCTGCAGTTTGAACTTTGATGAACTGAGCTTTGCAAATTAGACACATGTCTCATCATCGGTTCAACGACGTTCTTTACCATAGAACTTTGTGTTTTATTGTTGTTGTTGTTGTAAGCTTTTCTTGATTTTGCAGTGAGGCTTGAGGAAAAGAAAAGGAAAAGCAATGTTGATTTCATTCAATGGCATTATTCTAAGATGTAAAAACAAATAATCTGGACCAAATTGAAACAATCATATCACTATTTTCATTAAACATAGCCTTTTTGGTTATGAAAGATAGAGCTGCATTTTATTGCTTTAATATTAGAAATTCTTTTGCTTTATATTGGTATTAAAGTTCTAGTTTAGATATAGAGAGGATTTTATTCTTTCTCTCCTTTTATCTTATTGCTATTGAATGATGACATTGGCAGTCCATGTAGTTATCAATATTCTTTTTCAAGTTCTTGATTGCATTGATGGATGATATAATATGGATTAATCAAACCAAATTTTGTCTATATTATTTTTATCTTTATTTAGATATCCTGGTACTAGCTTAATTTTATTATTTTTAGATATCATATAAAAGTATTAAGTATCAGTAACTATCTAAAAATGTGAATAAGTAATGACTTTTGTGATTCAAGGTTCCAGTAGTGACATAAATATTAGGATGAGTTATGGTTTAGTAACTCTGCCCTCTTTTCTTTTCCATTTTTTTTAACTAGAAGTGAATGAATATTATACAAAACTTGCACTTGATTGCTTATATGTTGTGTATACAAAAGCATAAATTAACTTAGCAGTGTTGTCATATGATATATGCCTTACTTTTGTTTTGATTATAAATGTTGTTTACATAATTGCTAAAATCTTTAAGCAACTTTTCTTTTCTTTTTAGGTACTTCATAAATGTCATCTTCAACATACTCTACGAGAAGATTTACAATAATTCCCCATTTCTATAGTCTACCCAAACACGCTATAAGTTTGGGTCTTACTTGTTGCTTTTGCTTCATAAGCCACTTTCTGGCTTGCCAAAAGTGACATATTCTAGTTTTTATATTTGTACAGGCCCGTTATGAAGAATTTTGGAATCAACGGTGGAATGCTAACTACAACTGACTTGTATTGAAGAAATGTAGCTGTTGAGTTTGTGTTTTGGGTGTTGCTTTCGGTGTTGAAAAATGATTCATCGGTATAGATTTTGAAATTAAGTTGGAGTATATATTTAGATAAATATATGGTTTTGGAAGCAAGATCTTATTTGGATATATAAATACATTTATGCACAAGCTGATGTTAATAAGATGATTCAAAAAAAAATTATTTTTTATTGTGTTGTTTGGAGTTGGTTCAAAATTTCAATTTAAATTTAGGTGTTAAATTTACCTAATGTATATTATGTAACGCAATTCAAGAGACTCCATTATCGTTTTTTTTTTAAACCAGTGTAATATTTGATAGTTTTAACAAGTTATATGTAATTGATAATTTTAACCATCATATTTATATGACATTTTACCCTTGTCATTGACATTTGACAATTTTTAGTTAATTTGCCTGATTGTAGGGGCTCAGGCTCTTATTCTTATGCATAAATAAGATTGTGCATTATGTCATGTATCAACTTCAACTATAATTCGTGTCCCAATTATTGCCTGTAAATTATGATCTTTCACCTATAGATTTTGTTAAAATAGGATCGTTAGCTTTTTCCTTTCTTTTTCTTTCTTATTTTTGATAAGAGATCTTGTAAGAAATTTCTAAAAATAAAAGAATGAAAAAGATATTAAGTTTATGGATTAAGCAATCCTAGAATTTGAATTTATGAAATTAGAAGACCACGGTTGGACGTATTGGATTTTATTTATGTCTTAATATTATTTAGAGGTTATTTAATTGAATTATTTGCTTCAATCTTCATTTCAAAGGTTATATATTTGGAAAATATTGTAAAAATAAATGTTATACTGACAAAAATTTAAATTTATAAAGTTTGATTTTTATGAAGAATTATGATATTAAAAAATAATGTTAAATTTCTCAATTTTAAAAATTTTGATATTTAGTATTTTTCTAAGTATTAATAAATATTATTTTTTAAAATATGTAATCAAAATTAATCTCTAAAAAAATTAATACAGTACAATGCGGCACCAAACATAGTATAACTAAAAATTAATACAATATAGTGAAATGCCAAACACTGTATAATATTATTATAATAAAATACTAATGCAATACAGCACAATACAATACACCTGCAATAAAATAATGAAATACAGCATAATACAATACAGTGTGCCAAACACACACACAATGAATACGTGGTGCCTTTGATCTTGTTGCAATAACAATCAATTTAGGGTGCGTTTGTCACACTGTATTGTATTCTGCTGTATTGCATTATTTTAATCCTGGTGTATTGTATTATGTTGTATTACCTTAACACAGTATTATAATAATGATGTACAATGTTTGGAGTTATATTGTATTGTATTAATTTTTAGTTATACTATGTTTGGTACGACACTGTACTGTATTAATATTTTTTGTAAGAATTTTGAATTATATATTGAGAAAATGACATTTATTAGTATTTAGAAAAATATTAAATATAGAATAGATTTAAATTTTTTAGTAGAAGTTACAAAAATCATAATTCTTATAAAAATCGAAGATTATGACCTTAAAATTTTGGCAACATAACATCTATTTTTCTTTTTGCATTTTCCAAATATATAACTTGTAAAATAAAGATCGAAACAAATAATTCAATCAATTAATCTTTAAATAATATAACAACATAAATAAATAATTAAAACATGCAAAATTTGTCCAAAGTCATTTTAAAATGATAAAAGAAAAGTTTTTACAAACTCCAAAATAGTCACAAAATTTTAAAATGATATAATAGTTGTAACAAAGTGCATGATGTTAAGTAATCCGAGTACACACATCCATATGCTAAAATACTACCGCATAATATTATTGTTAAGTTAGACATGCAAACCCCCCATTATCAAACTCCACCTCTCCTTTCATATTCACGCAAAAGCATTCTAACATATACTAACTTACGGTCACAATAATTCTGTAATGCCTTAAAAGCCCTTATATTTGAAGGTTTCTCTACCATTAAATTTAAGGCCATAATCTCATCATCCATAAAGAGTCCCATCGAAGCAAGCTGTTCAGCAATGTAATCATGATCTTCACTACTTCCATACATATTATAAGACATGTCGGTGTTGGCTTGGTGAAATGCTGAAACCAATTTCTCAATACCATCAACAACATATTCATCTAATTTAGACCTCTTTCTGTGTGATGATTGTGGACGTGATCGAGTAGTGTCTTAAGAATTTGCAGAAGGGAAAGCAAATATAGGAGAACCTTCATCATCAATCTCATTATCATCATGGAATTTTTCTTGAAGTGCTGCATTAGCCATATCAATTGGAGTCTCTAGCCGACCTTCCAGTTGCACGGTCTTTTCCAAATATATTTGTTAGCCTCTCATAATATGGAAATGACTTGTTCCTCCAATTGATTGCTTCTTTATGGGACTACGAAATAAAAATAAGATAGTTAAATAAACTTTATTATTTTTATAACAATACACCATGCAACCATGCAAATATAACTAATGACATAAAAAAAGAAAATTATCTTCCTTATTGTAAATTCAAAATACTAACCTCCACGTATGATTTCCATACTTCGTCACTATCAACCTCCTCACATTTTCTCACATCATTCCATCCAAAACCGCCAGTGTTTAACATATCTAACAACACCCCATAATTTTTCTTCCATATTCTTATCTTAGTGTCAATATGTGGATAAGCCTTCAAACCATAACCTGGATGCAATTTTTCTAATTCATTTTCAATATATTTGTAACTTCCATATTTGAAGGTACCATTATCAGCTCGACTACCGTTTGCAACAAGTGCATCTAAAATGTTCAACATTTTTTCTTCTTCCTCTTTTGTCCATGCTCGTCTTGACCCCATTTTATTTCCAATAGTATGACTTGAACCTCCACTCTCCATGCCTACAAAATGAAGAAAATAATAAATTTTTAAATGAGCAATTGAAACATAACACCAAGTTAAATTCACATAAGTAACACTCGATAAATTCCTATCGATTTCGATATTTTAGCAAAATTACAACCTTATATATCTTCTTAAAGGCATCGCTATATAAGCAAAAGTACAACTTTAGATGCTTTCCTAAGAATATTGATATACTAACAAAAGTACAATTTTAGATGTTTTCCTAAAAACATCGATATACTAACAAAAGTATAGCCTTAGATGCTTTCCTCAATATACTAACAAAAGTACATCCTTGTATACCTCCTACAAACATCGATATACTAGCAAAAGTACAACCTTAGATACTTTCCTAATAACATCTATATATTAACAAAAGTATATCATTCAATACTTTCCTAATATATATATTAACAAAAGTACAGCAACCTAATTGCCCAGCCAATTATTATACATTACAGTAGCTAAATCATTCCTCCAACTCATCTATTGGTCTGAAGCTTCAAGGCTACTTATGTTATCACTATCGTCTACTTCATTGTTAGATATGTCAAGTAACTCATGCTCTATTGGATCCACAAGCATTTCTCTCCTAATTAGATTATGTAATAAACAACATGCAGTAATAATGCGACATTAGGTTTTAATTGGATAGAATGAAGGACTATGAAGAATGGCCCATCGCATTTTGAGTAATCTGAAACACCGTTCAATTACATTTCTTGTTGAGGAATGTTTCATGTTAAAGAACTCCTCTTTATTCTAAAGAGCACACCCATCTCTCCATTCGGATAAGTGATATCTTGTTCCCCTATACGGTGCAAGGAATCCTTCAGCATTTGTGTATCCGGCATCCACAAGATAGTAATAACCTATTTATTTCACATAAGCATTAATATAATTTTTAGTTTTAATATGTAATTTAATTTAATATCATTTTTGGGATAAGTAATACCTGTAGGAACTTTTAAACCGGTTGGCTTGCTTAATGCATCCCGAAGTACTCTTGAGTCAGATGCAGAGCCTTCCCATCCAGGCATCATAAAGATGAATTTCATATCTCGTGAACATACTCCTAAAACATTAGTAGCAATCTCACCCTTTTTTGTTCGCTATGTTGGCTTATCATTTTCTCCGACACGGACTTTAATATAAGTCTCATCCAATGCCTCTAAGCAATTCTAGACATATAAAACAAATGAAAATTTTATAAGCATTGAACTATCACCAACTATAATCAAATAAAAGTAATTGATAATATACCTTAAACCACTTCCATCTCTCATCAGTGCAATTCTCTGGTACAGGTTCTGGTGCCCTTAGTAAAATATCATGTAGTCGTAACACTCCATTTAATACTAAGTTGAAGTATCTACTAACTGTTTTGCCAGATCTGAAAAATCTACTACCAATTGTGCGATTCTTGACATGATGAGACAAAGTGTGAAGAAACATGCAAACTTGCTCTTCAATCGTCACTGAACCATTAGCCCTTAATCCTCCATTCACTCGAAGGAGCTCACATAGTAGGCCAAATGTCCTTCTATCCATTCTTAGTTGATTCACACATTGTATGTCACTATTGCCTATAATGCTATCTAAGTATTGTAATCGGGTGGCATGATTTTGGAATGTACGACTACGAATTAATTTTCTTTAATTATACCTTCGGATCAACATCATTAACAAAAAAAATGTCACAATGAACATGAACCTCAATTTCATTTGCCACATGACGAAAAAAAATTTTCCTCTCATGTCCATATCTAAAACAACAAATAAAAATGAGTCAAAAATCAGCTAGCAAGCCGTTGATAAAATGTCCATAAACTTAAATGCTAGCACACTTTTGTTTTCGCTATTTTCTCAAAGAAGAAAATAGAAGCATGCGTGTGTGTGTATATATATATATATATATATATATATATGGAGAGAGAGGTGGGGTTATTATTACTATTATGATCATTACACATACACAAATATACTATGGACCCTAGTCCTAATTAATGACTTAAACAAATCACGTGGAAAAAAAAATATATCCCTATTTTCTTCCATCTTTGTTTATGTCCATTGAAATTATAACATGTAGATATAATATAAAGAAAACATTTTCTAGGCACAAAAATAAGAGAATGCAATTATGAAACCAATATTAGAAAAATAAGCATTGTTTCACAGGAAAATAAGTGTACAGGTGCCAAAGCAATGCAAGTTGACCAAAATCATCATAATTCCAAATCTAGTATATTCTTAATTAAAACACATTTAAATCAAACAATAGTTAATTGCCTAAAAGAGTGTAACAGACAAGTTTACCTGAAATGAGAAATTTGAAGACCCTCTTATAAAGAGAAGGTCTTTCAGAGCTCTTTATGGATCAACACTTTTATCTTATATAGGCCCACAGTCAATGATTCTAGTGTCAGGAAAAGTTATGGAAACTATCAGCTACCTAATTTATGAAATTTATTGAAATAAAAATTATGTCATGAACAAGATGAGCAAGAAAATTTTTCCTTGTGATTGTCTTCTCTTTTCATAAAAGTTTTGTCAATAATGAGACAAATGGGAGGGAAAAGGGGAATGGTGGGATGGGAAAAAAGAAAGAATATGAGATATCAAATAAATGATCTAGATACTTCAATCATTAAGTTAATTCAAACAAAAAACCCAAATCCAAAATCAAACCTCAGGCGATGAAGGTCGGCACAGTGGTGGTGTTGCGCAGTGGGTAGCAGTGGAGATGAGATCGCACAGAGTGTGGGTGTCGCACGGGGAGGTGACGGCGAAGTCAGATGGCGTGGTGGTGGAGCGTTGTGGAGGTGGCTTCTGTTGAGCACAGAAAGAACCACAGAGAGAGTGATTTGAGAACGACAATGATGAGAATAGAAAAGAAATTTTATTTTTGTCTCAAAATAGCATCAAACCCGTGTAAACCCGACCCCCCCCCCCCACGGGTTTATTTTATGCGGGTTTGACCGCATTAACATTTTACTGTAACCACATTACAATCCTATATGATGTATTTACCAAACATTGTATAATAATACATTAATACTATGAGGGGTCTTAATACCTCATAATGAGGGGTACCAAACATAGCCTTAAAGCATGACATCTGATGTGGTGGGATTTCTACTTTACTACATGTTCTATTTGTATTGGGTGAAGTCTGACCACAGTTTTCTTGGACAAGATTGACCTGGGCAGGATAGGATTTAACTTGGGTCTGGCTGTATTGTGGCCTTCGTTTTCATCGAAAGATGAGTTCAAAGAGAAACATCCAAAAGTTTTGGCTCAAAGATTTCTATGTTAAAACTTTGACCTACATTCTCTCGCCCTTCTAGATACTAAGTATTTTTCAAAAGGACGAGAGATTTTGAGGGTGAAACGGTAGCATGTCTCTCGTGTTTCTCTCGCCCTTCTAGATACCAAACATTTTCCAAAAGGAAAATGTGATCCGTCGTATGCAGCGGTGTAAAAGCAGAGTGCACTAATAAATAATGGGCTACCGAAGGGCATGAGTATTACAACATTTTTACAACGGCTTGGGATAATGTTGGGCCTTATAAGCGATACCCAATAAATTTGGGTGATGGTAAATCTATAATAATGGCTTCTGAGAATATTAGGACTCCAGAAAGTGCGACTGGGATGTACAGGTTGCATATGTGACTTGTATGCAGACTTTCGACAGGAGTGTAAAGGATGCTTCTAGATTGAGATTAAAATGCATGTATCAACCGCTTGTGTACAAAGTCTTCATCTATCTTGTTAATTGTAGCAGAGTAACTCTTCAAAACACTTTATTTCTTTCTCAACCTCTAGTGTTTATCTTTTTAGAAAATGCACTGATAGCCATAACATCATGCAGTATTAAAGGGAAAAAAATACAAACTAATCAACACCTCACCAAAAGATAGTTTATTTTATCAGTGTTTTGTCATCCTTTAATCTCTTTTAGTATGTTCCTTTCAAGAACTATAAAGCCAATACATTTAATACTTTTAAAGCTGTTATGCTGCTAAATTTTTAAGTTGTGCTAATTCACTTAGATATAATCTATTTGTGTAGCTATTGCAACTGTTGTTTGAAATGTTATTAAAGTTATCTTTTTTTCTTCTATAACTTGAATTTTTTTTAAATTCTTTAAAATGTTTTGAAATGCTCTTTAGCTACTAATTTCTTTTTTCTTAAATAAATTACTAATATGTATTATACAATCAGAAGTCTATTGATATTTACAACAAACATTTATTAAAATTTCTTACTTTAAATTACTTTTTAGCCAAAAGATCAAATTCTATACTAATAAGTCTATTAGCTGATTTTCTATACTACCATAAGTCTATTGACTGATTCAATGGCGATGACCTGATAAATCTTGGTTTGAGTTGTTTAGGTCTAACATGATGGGTGATATCAAGAGGGATTATTGTTTAATGCTTTCTTGCTTCTCTATATTGCAACTTAAAAAGAACTACACTCATCTTTATTTCTTTGATAGTGCGTTTACTTCATGGAATAGGAATGGGGCAGAATGGAAATGAGTTGGGAATGTGAATGAGATAAGAATGGGAATGAGATTCTAATATTTACTTAGCAAAAATAAATAGGAATGGGAATGTGCTGAAATGTTATTGATGTATTTACTTGGTAAAATAAATGAGAATGAGGAAATGGGAATGAGAATGAGAATCAATTTACCGAAATACCCATAGTATTAAATAATGTAATTTTCATTAACTAGATACATGTATAAATATTATTATAAAAATGATATTAATTAAAACAATAAATGTTAATAATGATAATATTAATAAAAATAATAAAGTTAATAAAAATAATAATAACAATAATAACAATAATTAATAATAATAAAAATAATAAAGTGAATAAAAATAATAATAACAATAATTAATAAGAATAATAAGAATAATAATAAATGTTAATAATGATAATATTAATAAAGTTAATAAAATTTAATAACAATAATTAATAATAACTAAAATATTAATAAAATAAAAATAATAATATTTAATAATAATAAATGTTAATAATGATAATATTAATAAAAATAATAATAATAATAAATTTAATAAAATTTCTTAATAAAAATAATAAATAATAATTTAATAAAATTTAATAATAATAATAATATTTAAAATAATAAAATTAATTGTGATTTGAACGAGAATAAGTCAGGAAATATGAAAAAATTTGAGGGATGCAAAAATAAACATTGATTTTATTCTCATTCCCTTATTTTCATTCCCAACCCCCCATGAAAATATGATTCACATTCCTTATTCCCAAAGGAACAAGATCTTCTCCTGATCTGAGTTATACTGGTCTTTTAAAGATTTTTTGTCATGTGTCTTTTAGTGGTAGTGTATGGGTAACATTTAACTTCTTTTATTTTTTTATTTATTAACAATCAATCAACAATTAATTGGTTTGCTCATAACATGATCAGATCATGAGAAAATCCTGACCCATTTCTAAAATGTGTGGAACCCATACATTTTATTTACATTCCCAAATTACATTTTGCCAAATAAATATGAGTTTCATTTCCATTCCTTCATTCTCATTCCTTAAACTCTCAAGTAAACACACCATAAATGATTAAACTTATTTAAAAGTAATTCAAAAAACACTTCGTAATTAAAAATACAAGGGAAACGGCTCCTTTCCCTACTGCCTAAGATCAATTATTGACTAACTAGTATTTATATTTTTGTTTTTTAGTGGTAGTGTATAGGTAAGATTTAATTTTTTTAATTTATTAACAACCAATCAACAATTAATTGGTTTGCTCATAAAATGATCAGATTAGGAGAAAATCTTGATTCATTCCCAAATTGTGTGGGACCCACACATTTTATTTCCATTCCGAAATTACATTTTACCAAATAAATATGAGTTTCATTTCCATTCATTCATTCTCATTCCCTAAACCATCAAGTAAACACACCATAAACGATTAGACTTGTTTAAAAGTATTTCAAAAAATACTTTGTAATTAAAAATACAAGGGAAACGACTCATTTCTCCACTGCCTAAGATCAATTATTAACTAACTAGTATTTATATTTTTGTCTTTTAGTTATAGTATATGGGTAAGATTTAATTTTTTATTTATTAACAACCAATTAATAATTAATTGACAACTAATTAATAATTAATTGATTTACTCATAACATGATCAGATCAGGATTATCCTGATCCATTCCCAAATTGTATGAGACCTATATATTTTATTTTCATTTCTAAATTATATTTTGCCAAATAAATATAAGTTTCATTTTCATTCCTTCATTTTCATTCTATAAATCCTGAAGTAAACACACCATAAATTATTAGACTTGTTTAAAAGTAATTCAAAAAACACTTGTAATTAAAAATACAAGGAAAACGGCTCCTTTCCCCACTGCCTAAGATCAATTATTGACTAACTAGTATTTATATGTTTGTCGGGATGCATTATAGAATAGAGGAACCGTGACTTCCTCTTGAGCCGTATGAGAAGCTGAAGGAAGAGGTATAATCTCTTAAAAAGAAATTGTTTGATTTAGTGTGAGATGTACACAAGTTAGTACTACTGGCTATTTTAATCATTTGAACAATTTGTTAAGAGTTTAATCTTGTACAATGCATGAGACAATTAGAATTCATCACATTGAACACTTATTGCGCTTAAAAGTAGCACTCATCTCATGATACAAAATAACATGCCAATTCAACATAAAAACAAAATCAAGTTAAAATCTAAATTTTGACCCTTTTCCCAGTGGGGTGGAACGGGCTAATATCTCCAGTACATCAAAAATTAAACATAAATGAAAACTGTCTTCTTGATACTTATAAGAACTAAAATAAAACCATTCCAAGAACAAAGCATAACATCAGTGGATTCCTCCTAAAGTTCACTTCCTAACGGGGACCTTCGTAGCCTGCCTGTTTCTCTTTTTGACACCAGATTTTGAGACCTTTAGGCTCCTGTTAACAGCACTAAGCCTTGCAAGGGCTGCCTTCTTCAAGTCTGGCCTGTAGTAGTTATCAGCAACCTGAAAAAATGGAAAAGGAAGCAATTAACAAAATGTCAATATCTTTGCAGAGTAGGATGCAGAATACACAAGACAAACTATACCAGAACATGCTCCTAGTGCAAAGAAGTAAAACAATCAACAATTGAGCTCATACTCAAAACGGAGAATAACAAAAGAACAAAACTCCAAAGTCCAGATTAAAAAAGCTCAGGAGCCAAACTTAACAAGAAAATTTCATTGAAGATCCACTACAAGAAAGGTATTTTTACATGTTACCATCTAGCCACGGCTTTAAAAAAAAATGGTCAAAGGAGTACCAGGCAGGATCCCTAATGAGACAAGAAACCAAAAAACAAAGACAACTACAACATACATGATGCCTCATCTATAACAATTCCAACTACAACATAAATGATGCCTCATCTATAACAATCCCAAACAATTATCATCCAAGAACCAATGCATTTAGTTCGTTCATTTTTAGAATAAAGCTATGCAATCCAAGAACAAGCTCAGAAGCCAAGCGTAACAAGTAAATTTCATTGAAGACCCAATACAAGAGAGGTCTTCTTACATGTTAGCATCTCATCACAGCTTTAAAAATAGTAATAATAATTTCGCTCAAAGAAGCAGAAAGCAGCCTCCTTAATAAGATAAGAACCACAGCATCCACAGCCATTTAGCTTATATGAGTCTAGAATAAAGCTCCACAGTCAAAAAGGAAAGCTCAGAAGCCAAGCGTAACAAATGAATTTCATTGAAGATCCAATACAAGAGAGGTCTTCTTACATGTTAGCATCTCGTCACAGCTAAAAAAACACAATTTTGATAAAAGGAGCATACACCAAAAACAAAACATTAGCAATTACAGCTGCGACCGCAAGTGAAGTGCAACAAGAAACTTTAATTGAAAATCGACTGCAGCAGAGGTCTTGTTACATGTTGGCTTCTCATAACAGCTTAAGGAAAAAAAAATTCAAATTTGACCAAAGGAGTTCTAGCAATTCAGCAACTCTTAGTACGAGGGAAAAATTTTTTTTGCCAAGCTAAAGACCAACATTGCACACAAAATTACACAGAAAACACATCAAGAAAACAAAACATAAAATCAACCAAAGAATGACATGAAAAAAGGTACCTGATTGACAACAGCCTTAGCCATTCTTGGGAACTCCTTCCTCATGGTGGATTTGTGAAGCAAGCTTGCAGGCTTGTTCTGCTTCTTGGTCTTTGCAGTGGCCAACACCACAGACAGATCCTTGCCTCCAGGCTGAATGGTCACAGTCTTCCGATTCGCCAAACCTAAACCACCATTTTATTTAAGAAAAAATAAAATAAAATAAAATAAATAATAACCTTCGAAGTCAGATTTGTTAATACCGGAGTGTTTGAAGGAGTTAAGGTTGTAGAGGTTGTTGGGTTCCTTGCTGAACTCGACGCTGGCGTTGCCTCTGCCGAATTGTTTAACCAAGAAGCAGTTGTTCTTCTTCACGATCTCCCAAATCAACTGTCCTGGAACGGTCGCCATTTCTTTCTGCCTTTATACACTCCGACTCACTGCCAAACACAGCCTAAACAAATCAGTGCTGCTATATAGAAAATTGATGATGTATGAAATCAAACCTTACAGCAGGGGGGGGGGGGGGTGAAGAGAGAGAGATCAGGACCTTCGAATGCTAAGACCAACAGGGTTTAGGGCTGCCAAGGTCGTGAAATAAGCAGAGGCGGTATTTATATATATATGCACTCGTTCAAAACCCTAATCACACTGTTTCTGTTTGCCCGATTTAAGGCCTGCAGTTAGTTGTTCCTGCCTTGATAAAAAAAACAATTAGCTCTACCAACGCATCGTGGGCGTTTGGTCTAGTGGTATGATTCTCGCTTTGGGTGCGAGAGGTCCCGAGTTCGATTCTCGGAACGCCCCCATTCAAAACCATTTTGTTCCAGAAGTGTGCCGGAACCCTGAGAGTATTATTTTCATTTTTCTATTAAAAAACTCGGAGCAATAATTGGTGTCCGCCTACTGTGCAACAGTTGCACGGTACCCTAAATTTTGTTTATTTTGAACTCAGTCAATAGATCGAAGATTAAAGGGTGTATTTGGCACACTGTATTGTATTATATTGTATTGTATTATTTTAATATTGGTGTATTGTATTATGTTGTACTGCATTAACACAGTATTATAATAATAATGTACAATGTTTGGTGTTACATTGTACTGTATTAATTTTTAGTTATACTATGTTTGGTACGATAATATACTGTATTAATATTTTTTGTAAGAAATTTGAATTATATATTTAGAAAATGACATTTATTAGTATTTAGAAAAATATTAAATATAGAATAGATTTAAATTTTTTAGTAGAAGTTACAAAAATCATAATTCTTCATAAAAATCGAAGATTATGACCTTAAAATTTCGGCAACATAACATCTATTTTTCTTTTTGCATTTTCCAAATATATAACCTGTAAAATAAAGATCGAAACAAATAATTCAATCAATTAATCTTTAAATAATATAACAACATAAATAACTAATTAAAACATGCAAAATTTGTCCAAAGTCATTTTAAAATGATAAAAGAAAGGTTTTTACATACTCCAAAATAGTCACAAAATTTTAAAATGATACAATAGTTGTAACAAAGTGCATGATGTTAAGTTATCCGAGTACACACATCCATATGCTAAAATACTACCGCATAATATTATTGTTAAGTTAGACATGCAAACTCTCCATTATTAAACTCTACCTCTCCTTTCATATTCACGCAAAAGCATCCTAACATATACTAACTTATGGTTACGATCATTCCGTAATGCCTTAAAAGCCCTTACATTTGAAGGTTTCTCTACCATTAAATTTAAGGCCATAAGCTCATCATCCATAGAGAGTCCCATCGAAGCAAGCTGTTTAGCAATGTAATCATGATCTTCACTACTTCCATACATATTATGAGACATGTCGATGTTGGCTTGGTGAAATGCTGAAACCAATTTCTCAATACCATCAACAACATATTCATATGATTTAGACCTCATTCTGTGTGATGATTGTGGATGTGATTGAGTAGTGTCTTGAGAATTTGCAGAAGGGAAAGCAAACATGGAAGAACCTTCATCATCAATCTCATTATCATCGTGGATTTCTTCTTGAAGTGCTGCATTAGCCATATCAATTGGAGTCTCTGCCGACCTTCTAGTTGCACAGTCTTTTCCAAATATATTTGCTAGCCTCTCATATTATGGAAATAACTTGTTACTCCAATTGATTGCTTCTTTATGGGACTACGAAATAAAAATAAGATAATTAAATAAACTTTATTATTTTTATAACAATACACCATGCAAATATAACTAATGATATAAAAAAAGAAAATTATTTTTCTTATTGTAAATTCAAAATACTAACCTCCACGTATGATTTCTATACTTCGTCACTATCAACCTCCACACATTTTCTCACATCATTCCATCCAAAATTGCTAGTGTTTAACATATCAAACAACACCCTATAATTTTTCTTTCATATTCTTGTCTTAGAGTCAATATGTGGATAAGCCTTCAAACCACAACCTAGTTGCAATTTTTCTAATTCATTTTCAATATATTTGTAACTTCCATATTTGAAGGTACCATTATCAGCTCGACTACCGTTTGCAACTAGTGCATCTAAAATGTTCAACATTTTTTCTTCTTCCTCTTTTGTCCATGCTCGTCTTGACCCCGTTTTATTTGCAATAGTATGACTTGAACCTCCACTCTCCATGCCTACAAAATGAAGAAAATAATAAATTTTTAAATGAGCAATTGAAACATAACACCAAGTTAAATTTACATAAGTAACACTCAATAAATTCCTGTTGATTTCGATATTTTAGCAAAATTACAACCTTATATATCTTCTTAAAGACATCGCTATATAAGCAAAAGTACAACTTTAGATGCTTTCTAAGAATATCGATATACTAACAAAAGTACAATTTTAGATGTTTTCCTAAAAACATCGATATACTAACAAAAGTATAGCCTTAGATGCTTTCCTCAATATACTAACAAAAATACATCCTTGTATACCTCCTACAGACATCGATATACTAGCAAAAGTACAACCTTAGATACTTTCCTAATAACATCTATATATTAACAAAAGTATATCCTTCAATACTTTCCTAATATATATATTAACAAAAGTACAGCAACCTAATTGCCCAGCCAATTATTATACATTGCAGTAGCTAAATCATTCCTCCAACTCGTCTATTGGTCTGAAGCTTTGAGGCTACTTATGTTATCACTATCGTCTACTTCATTGTTAGAAATGTCAAGTAACTCGTGCTCTATTGGATCCACAAGCATTTCTCTCCTAATTAGATTATGTAATAAACAACATGCAGTAATAATGCAACATTGGGTTTTAATTAGATAGAATGAAGGACTTCGAAGAATGGCCCATCGTATTTTGAGTAATTTGAAACACCGCTCAATTACATTTCTTGCTGAGGAATGTTTCATGTTAAAGAACTACTCTTTATTATAAGGAGCACACCCATCTCTCCATTCGGATAAGTGATATCTTGTTCCCCTATACGGTGCAAGGAATCCTTCAGCATTTGTGTATCCGGCATCCACAAGATAGTAATAACCTATTTATTTCACATAAGCATTAATATAATTTTTAGTTTTAATATGTAATTTAATTTAATATCATTTTTGGGATAAGTAATACCTGTAGGAACTTTTAAACTGGTTGGCTTGCTTAATGCATCGCGAAGTACTCTTAAGTCAGATGCAGAGCCTTTCAGGCATCATAAAGATGAATTTCATATCTCGTGAACATACTCTTAAAATATTAGTAGCAATCTCACCCTTTCTTGTTCAATATCTTGGCTTATCATTTTCTCCGACACGGACTTTAATATAAGTCCCATCCAATGCCTCTAAGCAATTCTACACATATAAAACAAATGAAAAATTTATAAGCATTGAACTATCACCAACTATAATCAAATAAAAGTAATTGATAATATACCTTAAACCACTTCCATCTCTCATCAGTGCAATTCTCTGGTACAGGTTCTGGTGCCCTTAGTAAAACATCATGTAGTCGTAACACTCCATTTAATACTGAGTTGAAGTATCTACTAACTGTTTTGCCAGATCTGAAAAGTCTACTACCAATTGTGTGATTCTTGACATGATGAGACAAAGTGTGAAGAAACATGCAAACTTACTCTTCAATCGTCACTGAACCATTAGCCCTTAATCCTCCATTCACTCGAAGGAGCTCACATAGTAGGCCAAATGTCCTTCTATCCATTCTTAGTTGATTCACACATTATATTGTCTATAATGCTATCTAAGTATTGTAATCGGGTGGCATGATTTTGGAATGTACAACTACGAATTAATTTTCTTTGATTATACCTTCGGATCAACATCATTAACAAAAAAAATGTCACAATTAACATGAACCTCAATTTCATTTGCCACATGACGAAAAAACATTTTCCTCTCATGTCCATATCTAAAACAACAAATAAAAATGAGTCAAAAATCAGCTAGCAAGTCGTTGATAAAATGTCCATAAACTTAAATGCTAGCACACTTTTGTTTTCGCTATTTTCTCAAAGAAGAAAATAGAAGCATGCGTGTGTGTGTATATATATATATATATATATATATATATATATATATATGGAGAGAGAGGTGGGGTTATTATTACTATTATTATCATTACACATACACAAATATACTATGGACCCTAGTCCTAATTAATTACTTAAACAAATCACGTGGAAAAATAAATATATTCCTATTTTCTTCCATCTTTGTTTATGTCCATTGAAATTATAACATGTAGATATAATATAAAGAAAACATTTTCTGGGCACAAAATAAGAGAATGCAATTATGAAACCAATATTAGAAAAATAAGCATTGTTTCACAGGAAAATAGTTATACAGGTGCCAAAGCAATGCAAGTTGACCAAAATCATCATAATTCAAAATCTAGTATATTCTTAATTAAAACACATTTAAATCAAACAATAGTTAATTGCCTAAAAGAGTGTAACAGACAAGTTTACCTGAAATGAGAAATTTGAAGACCCCCTTGTAAAGAGAAGGTCTTCCAGAGCTCTTTCTGGATCAACACTTTTATCTTATATAGGCCCACAGTCAATGATTCTAGTGTCAAAAAAAGTTATGGAAACTATCAGCTACCTAATTTATGAAATTTATTGAAATAAAAATTATGTCATGAACAAGATGAGCAACAAGGTCAGCACAGTGGTGGTGTTGCGCAGTGGGTAGCAGTGGAGATGGGATTGCACATAGTGTGGGTGTCGCACGGGGAGGTGACAACGAAGTCAGATGGCGTGGTGGTGGAGCGTTGTGGAGGTGGCTTCTGTTGAGCACATGAAGAACCACAGCGAGAGTGATTTGAGAACGAAAGTGATGAGAATAGAAAAGAAATTTTATTTTT